>OY744555.1:14469876-14484413 GCA_963556195.1 Sepiola atlantica
AAAAATTAAAGTCAGATTATTTTTAACTTTTTAGGGTTAAAGGAGTTACGGTTAGAGTATAAGCAGTATATGATCAGTACCAGTACATTCAGTTTAAATTGACTTTCAAACTAATCTATCTCTGGCTAGGTCTTTATTTATCCCTCTTTCTCCCAAATCCATCTTTATCACTTCCTCCCATGTTTTCCTTCTCCTTCCCCTGCTACCTCAGCTGTTCTACATCTACAAACCCAAAAATTCTCATCCATTCTTTCGATGTGACCAGATCAACAAAGTCTCCTGTTCTGCACATATCACTCTATACTGTCCAGATTTAATCTTCCTCAGGTCATCAAATCTAAGTCCGTCTTTAAGACTGGCATTATACATCTGATCCAGTTTCATTTACGACATTTTGAGCTAAGAAAACTTATTTTACGATACACAAGTCACCATAGATATCCCCTTTCATTAGAAAGTTGACCTTTTTTTTTTTGTTACAAGAGGCTGCAACTGAAAACATTACCTTTCTGAACTGTTTAACAAGTCACAAAAGATATCCCCCTTCATTAGAAAGTTGACCTTTTTTTTTTGTTACAAGAGGCTGCAACTGAAAACATTACCTTTCTGAATTGCATAACCAAATTCATGAGGCTACTCGTGGTGGATTGCGCCTGAGAAGAGCTGGCCGTCGAACTGTGTAACAAATCATCGATAGAAATCTTGTTTTTCACGCCTTGATAGAGAAACCTTTGACGAGTGGTCAACGGGCAGTAAACAAGGATTTCAATCTGGAATATACAACAACAAACAAATCAATCACAAAAAAATTAATTTTATTTTTAAGCAATTTTTTTAAAATTCTATATAATACTTGTCAGAAAAGGAGATTAAATAAATTTACTATATTTTCTTGTACATGATGTAATCCTCCACACTATAATAAAGAGCAGTGTGTATTTATTTGTATATTTATCGATATAACAAAAGTGAACGTACGTATGTCAGACTGGCTTCAATAATCATATATGGGAATTTAATTTTCATGAGCAAAGACGAGGATGATTCATGTTAAAACTGATAATTCGGTATAAAGTGAATAGTGAATAGTGAATGTACATGTGTCTGGCGCGCTTAACAGTATATATATATATATATATTATATATATATGTATGAGAGAAAGAGAGCAAGAAAGAAAGAGAGAGAGAGGGAAAGAGGGAGGAAGACAGAGAGAGGAAGACAGAGAGAGAAGGAAAGAGAGAGGAAGGGAGAGAGAGAGGAATAGAGAGAGAGAGAGGAAGGGAGAGAGAGAGGAAGAGAGAGAGAGGAAGAGAGAGAGAGAGAGGAAGAGAGAGAGAGGAAGAGAGAGAGAGAGAGGAAGAGAGAGAGAGAGGGGGAGAGAGAGAGGAAGAGAGAGAGAGAGAGGAAGAGAGAGAGAGAGAGAGGAAGAGAGAGAGAGAGAGAGGAAGAGAGAGAGAGAGAGAGGAAGAGAGAGAGAGAGAGAGGAAGAGAGAGAGAGAGAGGAAGAGAGAGAGAGAGAGGAAGAGAGAGAGAGAGAGAGGAAGAGAGAGAGAGAGAGAGAGAGAGAGGAAGAGAGAGAGAGGAAGAGAGAGAGAGAGAGGAAGAGAGAGAGAGAGAGGAAGAGAGAGAGAGGAAGAGAGAGAGAGGAAGAGAGAGAGGAAGAGAGAGAGAGGAAGAGAGAGAGAGGAAGAGAGAGAGAAATGGAGAAAGAAAGAGAGAGAAATGGAGAAAGAGAGAGAGAGAGAAATGGAGAAAGAGAGAGAGAAAGAGAGAGAGAAAGAGAAAGAAAGAGGGAGAGAGAGAAAGAAAGAGAAAGAAAGAGGGAGAGAGAGAAAGAAAGAGAAAGGGAGAGAGAAAAAGAAAGAGAGAGAAAGAGAGAGAAAAAGAAAGAGAGAGAAAGAAAGAGAGAGAAAGAAAGAGAGCGATAAAGAGAGAGAGAGAGAGAAAGAGAGAGAGAAAGGGAGAGAGAAAGAGAGAGAGAGAAAGAGAAAGAGAGAAAGAAAGAGAGAAAGAAAGAGAGAGAAAGAGATACAGAGAAAGAGTTAGAGATAGAGAAAGAGATAGAGAAAGAAAAAAAATATTACAGTATAAATGTGCCCCCCTCCCTTAAGAAAAAAAAAACCAAAAGAAATCATGTGACTGTACATTAGACCGAACGATTAACCCTAAGAAGTTGCTGTTGACTTTCCGATGATGATGAGTGAGAATGAGGCTGAGATTTCTTGTTCACAGCCAGCTGTATGTACAACAAAGAAATGTATTTCCCTGATCTTTATCACAAAATTAAATTGTTCAGCTACAAAGAAGACAGTGAGTATTGATTTACTCCTCTCCAGGAGTTAGGCACAAGGCCAGTTTTTATCTTACTCCCACAAGTAAGATGTGACCCAAGGTCGGGTCGGGAAAGTGGGGGTTAAAAATTGCCTGGGCAATCCCGTCGGCATTCCCCGGTAGGGGCGCCTCAGGCAGTAAGCAATAAACTTACTCCTCCCCAAAGAGGGGAGGCGAAGCCTGGGAGGGTGGACCTCCTAGAGCTGCACAGGACAGATCCATAGACCGGCGTAAATCAAGCCCCGAAGGCCAAGATAATACCAGTCTATGGGGTGTAGTATCCATCGGAACAGATACTACACTTTGATCTTAGCCAAAAGAAGACAGTGAGTAGATCGGATCGACTGTCCTTATACTTTGCTTGAAATGTTGAAGGGGGGGGGGGGGGAGCATAAAAAAGAAGAAAAAAAAAAAAAGGCAGTAAAAGAAAACCCACTCCCCTGATGAGTTTCTGTGTGCATCGTATTAAATAAAATGTGGAAATCTTTTCTTTTTTCTTTTTTTTTTTTTAAAGGGAAAATGTGAAGTTTTATACGTATAAAAAAATAAAAACAGGTTTTCCCGTGTGAATATCCGATTTCTTTTGCGAGTAAAAAAAAAAAAAAAAAAAAAAAGGAAACTAAATGAAGTACATACAAAATGATCCGTGTACGGAAGAATCCAGTGACAAATAAAACGTTTATTTTATTTTAAAAAGTCATAAAAAATTTTTTTAATTTTTAAAAAGATATAAAAGATGGATAAAGTTTAACTCGAACCGCTGACGGGTTTTCTGTGTGCATTGAAATGCATGGATACGATTTTACCGCGTATTTGCTTTTCTTAGCATTAGTGAAAACATTCATTAATGATAACCAATAAGTCGTATTTTGTTTTTCTTTCATAGAAAAGATTAGACATGTTTTTCAAACATGAAAACTATATTACATCCATTGGCGAAAAAAAAAAATATATATATATATATATATATATATATATATATATAAAAAAAAAATTTTTTTAAATAAAAAAAAAAAAAAAATTAAAATAAATAAAAATAAAAAAAATTTTTTTTTTAATTATTTATATATATATATATAAATAATAAAAAAAAATCTTTTAAATAAAAAAAAAATTAAAATGCATAAATAAAAATTAATTAAAATTTTTTTTTTAAATAAAATTAAATAAATCTATAAAAAAAAAATAAATGAAATAATAACCTACCTTATCTGACAATTCATTTTCAACATCTTTTTTAACACGTCGTAACATAAAAGGTTTCAGTATCATGTGCAACCGAGACAATTGATCTGAAATACAGAAAAGAAATCAATTTTTTAAAATCTATATAAGTAAAACATAAAAATATGTAATATATATATATATATACATTTAAAAAGAATACGCGGAAATCTCTCTAAGGCCCTTTCGACTATCATCTCGTCAGGAGAAAATCGATAGTTTTAATTAATAATAACGTCGAAAGAAAGAGCAAAATGGGGAAATTGAGTGTGCCAAAATTATCGTTGAAGCGATTAAAATTCAATTTAATGATTTCGTTAAAAGTCGATTAAAAGGCACTACGTATAAACCAGCACATTCCATCAAAAATATGTCAGGGAAGGGTAGGGTCCTTGTGTTACCCCTCCTCTAATTCTTTGGACTCTGCTATTGGCCAGCATTTGGTTGAAAACCCTAGCTGTGCCAGTAGCTATAAAATAGACCGTTTTGAGGTCTTGCATCGAGCAGATTCCAAGAACCATTTGAAAATATTGGAATCTGTCTCTATTGCTATTCGAAAACCTTCCTTGTGCCGGCAGAAGGAATTTGTAAGATCGCTTAATCTCTTTGGGGAACTTTGAACTCCTTCCCAATTTTTTTTTTTTTTTTTTATCCCCTAACGTAGTGCCTTTTAATCGACTTTTAATCGAAATCATTAAATTGAATTTTAATCGCTTTAACGTTAATTTTGGCACACTCAATTTCCCTATTTTGCTCTTTCTTTCGACGTTATTATTAATTAAAACTATCGATTTTCTCCTGACGAGATGATAGTCGAAAGGGCCTTAGAGAGATTTCCGCGTATTCTTTTTAAATGTATTTATAAATTTTGTACCTCAAAACATTTATTTATATATATATATATATATATATATATATATATATATATATATTACTTTTACATGTACTTGAATTAATTTTAGTAAATTAAATATGACATCACGCTATAATTATTTTGTTATGGTAATGTTTTAAGCTCTATTTACAAGAAAGTTCAAATAGGTCAGTTGGGAGAACCTCAGACAGAAGGTTTTGGTTTCCAGTCACGGCATCCGCTTTTTATTGTTGGGAATTTATTATTTACAATTAATGCAATATTGTCCATTTCTAAAAATAGTTAAGATATCTGATATTTCGAAATGAACAAATTCCGCAACGTTGAGTTAGTAAAGTTAGTATTAATTTTCATCTCCCCAACTGACCAGTTAACTATGTCGTAGTATATCTTTCTTGTGGTCTCTTTGTCTTACAGGACTCCAGGACAAGAGTTCATCTAGTCTGGTGGAGTATCCAGCTAAGTGTTGTTACTTGAGGTAACATCACTAGGAGAAGATGCACTATTCCTCGTATGAGCAAGTGTATAGCCGTGTCGAGGAGATCTTATTTGGGCTTGGAATACTATGTTATTTTGAATATTTTGTTAGGGTTTACTTGTAGGGTAAAGTATCCTCATGTCAGGTTGTCCTAACAAACCCTTGTACAGAGAGACCGAAGACACTTGAGGATAGTGTCTAGTAGGTAATTCAAACTCCCCAGTAGGTAATTCAAACTCCCACACATATATATATATATATATTTTAATTTTCTTATCTGGGGATGGGGCATCATACCGGATGCCAGACATTCACCGGCTATTTCAGACACTCCAGCTGAGAGATCTTTTTAAGATTCTAACCGTCCCTTTAAGTGCAATTGTTTGTATTTCTCTTGCACTTGGTTCACCGGGTATACTCGCCAGATAGCTCTTGAAATTTTTTTCATTAGTCCTGTTGCTACTATAATTACTGGGATGGAGATTTTCCTAAGATTCCTATATATATATATTTATAAAATTACATAAACAATATTAGTCTTACGTCAATTAACTAACGTTTCGATGCTACCACATCTCTTCAAAGGCTTAATAGAAATAAAAAGTAAAGTTAGAATCCCGCATTTTATTTATTGCGAATCTCTTGTAGTTGCTAATTAAATAATTATTGTATATTACTAGCAATTTCTTTGATAAAAAAATGTTCTCAATAAGGATTATTTAATTGTAACGCAGATCCTCACAGCCGTAGACTGAAGTTGCATGGTTGCCAGGCCTAATATAGGTATCACCTTGATGCAGTTAGATTCCGTTTTAGCATAATAAAAACATTTACTTACTTTCATCAATGCCCGACTGTCTTTCTACATGACTTTCAATGTCTTTTGAAAACCATTCATTGAATTCTTCATGGGAGTCAAAGAGCGTTGGCATAATGAAATGCAAAAGTGCCCATAACTAAAAAAAAAAAAAAAAAAAAAAAAAAAATTTAAAAGGTGAAAGAGAATAAGCCATTTGTAAAAAAAAAAACATTTAAATAAAAAGATGAATTTTAAAAAATAAAAACTTTTTTATTATAACAGTTAACAGCATAGTTTTTTTTATCATATAAAGAGCAAACGTCTGTGTATAAGTGTGTGTGTATGTCCGCAAAAGGCTTCCGTCACACACGACAGACACCCATCAAGTTGATATTTTCTGAAACAGCGTCAACTCGGACGTATATCGAAAATTCAGAAAAAAAAAAAAAAAATATATACATTCTCTGAGGGTCAACTGGGTCGGTTTTCATGAATTCAATGTTATTATGTAGCGATTTGAAAATCAATGTAATATGTAGTCATTTTGCTGACTCATTCTTGCAAGTCATTCTTAAAATTCAACCGGATATGACATCAGAGGGAATATGTGAGGGGTTTCAAAATTAATTGACGCTAATATTTTAATTCACATCAAGGACAAGTTTATGATTGTAACTCCAGAATCCCAATGTATTACGCCCCCCCCCCCCCACAAAACCATTGTTCTTAAAATTATCAATACTTTGATATTTTTTTAACCATGTCTTTACAATTACAAAATTTATGATATACACCTATCTTAATAAAATTATGAGACAACTTCACGTGTGTGTGTGTGTGTGTGTGTATGTGAATTTCTTGTGTCAACGTAACTTTGATAATTACACAATTATCTTTTCTTTTTTTTTTTCTATTAATCAAATATTAAAAATAAAATAAAGCATAATTGAAATTGTTTAAATCCTATTTAAAAAAGAATTTTTTATTATGGAATTAAATCCGCTAAAATGCATTTCAGTTTATTTGTAAACAAGTCAGCCATTTTAATCTTTTATTAATAGTTTTAAATAGAAAAATTTCAGATTTTTCTATTTTGGAGGGAGGAAAATCAAATCAAAAATGATCTCCCCACCACATCTCCTGACCAGATTTTTTACTTAGCCGTGTTCATTTTATTTTTGATTCTCTTTTCCTTCCTCGAATATAGGGAACTTTAATGCTATGTTGCCGCAAGAAACACACACACACACGTGGGTGACTCCACGTTTCTCAAAACTCCTAAATTGAGGCCAACAATTAGATGTCGTTTAGGGTCATACATGAACGCGATATGAATGGAAAAATAAATCTTACCTCTCCCATGCTGTTCTGAATTGGAGTTCCCGTTAGCAGCAAACGATTTCTACAATGGAAACCAAGTAAGGTTTTCCATCGTGCACTGAAATGGAAAAAAAGAAAAAAAAAAAAAAAGAAAAAAAAATGTAGCATACATTTGACATTTTAAGAAAAATTATTATTTGCAAAATAAAGTTTAATACACAAGTTTCAAAGTTAAATTCAAATATTGATATTTTATACAAGAATTGTTCAAAAAAGTAATTTGATTCAAAGAATTCGACAATTTTACTAAAGATGAGACTATCATGAAAAAGAAAGACTCCAATAGGTAACAATGGTTTTCAGAAAAGGAAGGAAAGAAAGGAAAAAAAACAATGGTTTTCAGAAAAAGGAAGGAAAGAAAGGAAAAAAAACAATGGTTTTCAGAAAAAGGAAGGAAAGAAAGGAAAAAAAACAATGGTTTTCAGAAAAAGGAAGGAAAGAAAGGAAAAAAAACAATGGTTTTCAGAAAAAGGAAGGAAAGAAAGGAAAAAAAACAATGGTTTTCAGAAAAAGGAAGGAAAGAAAGGAAAAAAAACAATGGTTTTCAGAAAAAGGAAGGAAAGAAAGGAAAAAAAACAATGGTTTTCAGAAAAAGGAAGGAAAGAAAGGAAAAAAAACAATGGTTTTCAGAAAAAGGAAGGAAAGAAAGGAAAAAAAACAATGGTTTTCAGAAAAAGGAAGGAAAGAAAGGAAAAAAAACAATGGTTTTCAGAAAAAGGAAGGAAAGAAAGGAAAAAAAACAATGGTTTTCAGAAAAGAAAGGAAAGAAAGAAAAAAAAGTGAGAAAAAACCAATGGTTTTCAGAAAAGGAAAGAAAGAAAATGAGAAAAAGGAAAGGGAAAAATGAGAAAAAAACTGGTTCTCAGAAAAGGAAAGAAAAAAACAAGATGGATAAAAGTTTTTTAAAAGTTTTAAAATGAAAAGGAAAAAATGAAAAAATAGAAAAAGGAAAAATGAGAAAAAAAGAGTAGAAACAAGGAAAGAATAAAGGAAAAAAAGAAAGGAAGGAAAGAAAAGAAAAAAGGAAAGAAAAAGGAAAAAAGAAAGAAAAAAAGAAAGAAAAGAAAAATAAGAAAAAAAAGAAAGAAAAAGAAAAAGAAAGAAAAGAAAATTAAAAAAAAAGAAATAAGAAAAAGAAAAAGGAAGAAAAAGAAAGAAAAGAAAAAAGAAAAAGAAAGAAAAGAAAAAAAAAAGAAAAAGAAAAAGGAAAAAAAAGAAAAAAGATCAGGAAAGAAAAAAAAATGATCCTACCTGGAACTACTTTTGATGGCCTGCGCTTCATCGAGAACCATGTATTGCCATTTGATTCTTTGAAAATACTTGACGTCCTGGATTACTAATTGGTAACTCGTGATTACCACATGGAATGACGCTTCTTCAGTATGCAAACATTTCTGATCCCAAAACTTACGTAAAATACGTCGATCTTGTGTATTGCCCCAATATGGAACGACCTGCGGAAAAATAATGATAACAATAAAACCTTCAGCTGATAAAATATTTTATATGCAGAATTACACCCCAGAAATGTCACTCAAGGAATCGTTAATAAAATTCACAATCTTTTCTGTAATTTAACCATATTAAGTCACCCCCCCCCTCTCCCCTAAAAAAAGTAAAATTGATAAATGATTTTGTGAATTAAAAGACTGACCTTAAATTTGGGAACAAATCTAGCACATTCTTGTTGCCAGTTGTGCAATGTAGATGCAGGAGCGATTATAAGAAACGGGCCCCATATACCTTGGGACTGGATAAAAAATAAAAATTAACGATTAGTTTTTAAATAAAAACAGGAAAAACATTTTAAAAAGGTAGAAGAAAAAAAAGATAGAATTTTTTTTTTTTTTTTTTTAAATAAAAATGGAACAATAGAATTTAATTTTTTTTTTAAAGAAAAAAAGAGTAACAAAGAAAAATAGTGAAGAAAGAGTAAAAAATTAAAAGAGATTAAATGAAGCACAGTGAAATAAATAGTTTTGCTGAATAGGTTTTTTTTCCCTATTTCCATGGAGTGCGCGTGTCTCCATATTAGCTAATCATTTTACTGAATTGAGAGAGGTAGAAAGAGAGAGGGGTAGAGAGAAAGAGGTAGAAAGAGAGAGAGAGAGAGAGAGACACACGCACACACACAGAGGGGTAAAGAGAGAGAGAGCGGTAGAGAGAGAGAGGGGTACAGAGAGCATTTATTCATGAAAATCAGATGGTTTCAGTTCCAGAAGGCCACAATAAACCCTAACATTTTAAATTTCTCAAGGTTTCTTCATAATATTAACCCAAAAGCTACATATAATCATTTGAAATTAGAGATACGAAATCTTAATGATAAAAAGTTCATTGCATACGAAATCTTAATGATGAAAATTTCATTGCATACGAAATCTTAATGATGAAAATTTCATTGCATACAAAATCTTAATGATAAAAATTTCATCGCATACAAAATCTTAATAAAAATTTCATTGCATACGAAATCTTAATGATGAAAATTTCATTGCATACGAAATCTTAATGATAAAAATTTCATTGCATACGAAATCTTAACAATGAAAATTTCATCGCATACAAAATCTTAATAAAAATTTCATTGCATACGAAACTTAATGATGAAAATTTCATTGCATACAAAACTTTAATGATAAAAATTTCATTGCATACAAAATCTTAATGATGAAAATTTCATTGCATACGAAATCTTAATGATGAAAATTTCATCGCATACGAAATCTTAATGATGAAAATTTCATCGCATACGAAATCTTAATGATGAAAATTTCATCGCATACGAAATCTTAATGATGAAAATTTCAGACTTACTTCAGATAAATGAGCGAGGAATGCTAAGCTTTGGACAGTTTTACCAAGTCCCATTTCATCAGCCAAAATTCCATTTATTCCCTGGTCGTAAAGGTTTGCCAGCCAATTCATTCCCTAAAAAACAAAAAAACAACATGTTAACTAAGACTAAAGTTCTCTCCCCATTGGTCTCTCCAGACGTTTGGAGACTTGTCTCTGAATGGCGCCCTTTTAGAAGATGCGGAGTCTTTCATGTTCCTCAGATCTATCATTGTTGCATCCAGGCAGAAGTCGATCATAGAGTCGAGGTCTGCTAGTTCCACCTTCAGAAACAACTAAGACCATGGCCATCCCTACTACAGGCCAGGCAATCATGCAACTCGGGTCTTTTACTGGGGGCCATGTGAATTTTCTTAAATATTTGATATAGAAGTTGCAAACAAAGGTAAAATTCCTCTGAGATTAGTTTGATGTTTTTATGTGTTTTACATACCAAATAATAAGAACCACAATGAGCTAATTGATAAATTTTACAATTATGGACAAATTCCTAGAAATGAAGAGACAGGTAATTTTGAATAAACAAAGGCAAATGCATATTTCAATGAAGAATTTTTGTTTTAATGTTGGATTTTTTTTAGAGATTTTGTACTGGTGTCAAAAGATCATGACTTGTATATTGTGGTTAAAAAGAAAAAAAGGATCCGCACCAGTTGATGATATAGTTTGCAACTTCTATATCGAATATTTAAGAAAATTCACATGGCCCCCAGTAAAAGACCCCAGTTGCACGATTGCCTGGCCTGTAGTAGGGATGGCCATGACTAAGACGCATATCTATTGTGGGAAGAGAAGGATGAAGGTAATCCGACGTGATGGGAAAATGAAAACCAAAAAAAATGGATGTTTTTTTATGTGTACATCAACGTTTCGTCTTTATTTATAAGACTTCATCAGGATGATAATATAGAGAAAAAATGTCATGCAAGTACAGATACATGTAGGGTAGACATATTGGGAGGAAAAATAAAATAAAATAATGGCCACTACTGGGTGGACGTCCGTACTTGTTGGAGAATAAAAATGAATGTTGAAAAAAAAATGAGTGGGGAAAAAATGGAAAGATGGGATGAGCAAGGACTACTGTGGCTGGTGGTAAGAGAAAGAGGTGGGGGATGAGCAGGGGTAAAGTGGATGGCAGAGAGGGAGTGGAGGAGAGGGAGGAGGGAGGTGTTTGACCAGATGGCTGCGGTCAAGATTGAAGGGGAAAAAGTAAGTTGGAATGTTAGTGTGTGGGGGGTGTATGCAGGGAAAGGAGGATGGGTAGAGAAGGAGGGAGGCTGTGATTTTGGTGAATGGGCGAAAGTTATGGTCTTAGAGAGCGTTTTGAGAAAATGAGGGAATTTAAGAAGGGGGTATGGAAAAGTGAGGGTATGGGAGAAAATAGTTGAGAGGGGGAATCATCCTCTATGAATAAGGGTCGTTGACGGAAATTATAAGTATTGACAAGGACTACCTCCGCTACATACTGCATTGCCGGTGGGCAGATCATGCCCAGACTGCTGTTCTCTGCTAATGCCTCCAACTGGAGTATCTGCCATCCATCTTGTTTCAGTGAGGTCTTCGATGGTTAATAAAACTAAAATGCATTGTATGGCGTTCTAATTACTCATCATTATTTTTAATAATTTATATTACCATATAAACAAAGCTTTTTTTTTATTACAATTTGCATAGTAACGTGCCGTTCTTGACAAAAGAGACACTCATCCCAAATTTGTTTTATCAACACCGAATTGATAACACCAAAAACGAGATGGGAAAAAAAAAAAAAAAAAAAAAAAAAAGTATTTTAATATATCTCTATTTGAAATTCTGATGAAGTATACCTTTGAAGATTAAAAAAAAATAAAAATAAAAGTTAATAAAACTAAAATGTCTTATATGACATTCTAATTGCTCATTTTTAATAATTCATATATATATATATATATATATATATATAATAATGGAATCATCTAACTCTATAAAATAAATGTTTTGTAAAATAGCAAATACTCACTTTGAAAGGAACAACACAGGTAAGGAGAAACTATATTTTAAAACTTTAGAAAAACAAATCTGGAGGCAAAACTAAATCAAATATTTGTAAACTTTTTAAATTAAAAAATAATTATTAAATAGGGAGGTGGTGTCTGATCAACACTGCTGGGATGCCATGATAAAGAAATACTGTTTTGTTTTTAAAATCCCGAAACAATTTTCATGGTAAACAACTGATGATCCCTTAAATAATGTTAAAAGCAAACTAATATAATAACTGAAAATGTTAAATTGACTTACATGAGTAATTTTCCACTGAACGACTTAAGGTTGTTTTTTTTAATATAGTTTTAATGGTTGAGAAACTTCCAAGACATATATATATATATATATATATATATAAAAAAATATGTTCAAATATATATATATATATATATATATATATATATATAAAAAAATATGTTCAAATATATATATATATATATATATATATATATATATATATAAAAAAATATGTTCAAATATATATATATAAAAAAATATGTTCATATATATATATATATAAAAAAATATGTTCATATATATATATATATAAAAAAATATGTTCATATATATATATATAAAAAAATATGTTCATATATATATATATAAAAAAATATGTTCATATATATATATATAAAAAAATATGTTCATATATATATATATATAAAAATATGTTCATATATATATATATATAAAAATATGTTCATATATATATAAAAATATGTTCATATATATATATATATATAAAAATATGTTCATATATATATAAAAAAATATGTTCATATATATATATATATAAAAATATGTTCAAATATATATATAAAAAAATATGTTCATATATATATATATATATATATAAAAATATGTTCAAATATATATATATATAAAAAAATATGTTCATATATATATATATATATATATAAAAATATGTTCAAATATATATATATATAAAAAAATATGTTCATATATATATATATATATAAAAATATGTTCATATATATATATATATAAAAATATGTTCATATATATATATATATATATAAAAATATGTTCATATATATATATATATATAAAAATATGTTCAAATATATATATATATATATAAAAATATGTTCAAATATGATGGACTCTCCCGTCGATTGCGACGTATGAGGTTCCAACAACTTTCATTTGTGTTTAGATCGTTCATGACACCTGAGTCCGGCAAGAGACCTGCAAGAAAAGCCGCAGACAGTGCAAGAGTGTGAGTAATCGGAGGCCAGGTGTGGAGCACTCTCTCTAGCTTTTCGCCCAACTATGGCAATTCTCATATTATCCACACAGGTCTCGTTGAATCTCTCCAGTCCAATGCAACAAGCTGCTCGCCATGTCTTCCTGTCTTTTGTACAGTCTTCAAAGTTTTGGGGGGGTACTCCAATTGCCGTCAGCGCATCTTTCAATTTATCCTTGTACCTCAGCAAGGGCCGACCAACATTCCTGTTACCACAAGCTAACTGACTGTACATCAGTGCTTTAGGTATCCTCCCTTCGTCCATTCTTGCTACATGACCAGCCCATCGCAATTGAGACTGCAACAGGAAACTTTCAATTCCACCAATATGGCATCTGTTGTAAAGATCGATGTTAGCGACTTTGTCCTTCAAACTAAGTCCACATATGGTCCTAAGGCAGCTCCTGTGGAACACATCCAATTGGCGAATGTGATGCCGGTAAGGCGTCCACGCCTCACATCCATAGAGAAGACCTGTCAATATTACAGCCCTATACACATTGATTTTTGTCTTCAACTTAATGCCTCTGCTACTCCAAAGACGATGTTTCAGCTTTCCGAAGGCATTTGCCGCTTTTGCAATTCGGTTTATGATTTCATCATCAAGTGAAGCAGCAGAATTAACTTTGCTACCTAGGTAGGTAAAGTTTTTGACATATCAAATATATATATATATATAAAAATATGTTCATATATATATATATATATATATATATATATATATAGTATGTAAATTATAACTAAAAGGTAAACTTTTAGAGAGTTGGACCTATTGTGAAATGAGGAAAGCTCAATATACTGGATAGAGCAAAAATATGGTACGTCAATGAAAATTAATAAGACCTGCAAATGGAAGCAAATCGGTATTTTCAGTTGTTCAAAACAAGGAGCAGTTTAGTTAATAAAAACATTTATTTTTAATCTCTTTCTTTCCTTAAACCAGGCTTTTCAAAGATTAAAATCTTATCATCAGAGGAAAAATTATGATTGATGATCTATAGATATATATATATCTATCTATCGATATATATATATATCTATCTATCGATATAGATATATATATATCTATCGATATAGATATATATCTATCTATCTATCGATATATCTATCTATCTATCTATCGATATATCTATCTATCTATCTATCGATATATCTATCTATCTATCTATCGATATATCTATCTATCTATATAGATATATCTATCTATCTATATCTATCTATCTATATAGATATATCTATCTATCTATATAGATATATCTATCTATCTATATAGATATATCTATATAGATATATCTATCT
>OY744555.1:14484613-14574613 GCA_963556195.1 Sepiola atlantica
ACATTGTATAATATATATATATACACAATGTATACATACACATTGTATATATATATATATACACAATGTATACATACACATTGTATATATATATATATACAATGTATACATACACATTGTATATATATATATATACAATGTATACATACACATTGTATATATATATATATACAATGTATACATACACATTGTATATATATATATATATACAATGTATACATACACATTGTATATATATATATATATACAATGTATACATACACATTGTATATATATATATATATACAATGTATACATACACATTGTATATATATATATATATACAATGTATACATACACATTGTATATATATATATATATACAATGTATACATACACATTGTATATATATATATATATACAATGTATACATACACATTGTATATATATATATATATACAATGTATACATACACATTGTATATATATATATATATACAATGTATACATACACATTGTATATATATATATATATACAATGTATACATACACATTGTATATATATATATATATACAATGTATACATACACATTGTATATATATATATATATACAATGTATACATACACATTGTATATATATATATATATACAATGTATACATACACATTGTATATATATATATATATACAATGTATACATACACATTGTATATATATATATATATACAATGTATACATACACATTGTATATATATATATATATACAATGTATACATACACATTGTATATATATATATATACAATGTATACATACACATTGTATATATATATATATATATATATATATATATATATATTTTTTTTTTTTTTTTTTTTTCACAAACACACATATCTGTACAATGTTATGTAATACCTGTATCAAGATGGTCTGGTGGAAACTCCGTATGATATATTTCGGGAACTCTTTCCTTCTTCAGAACCGTGCTCAACTCAAGTTCAAGCGTGCATATGAAGGAAGCCGTGAGATGCATATATATATATATATACATATATATATTCACTTTCTACAATTTCACCGAACTTTTTCAACGGAAATTTACCACCCGGACAATTTGCATATCTTTTTCACGGAATTTTTCTTTTCATTCAATACGTTTTTTTAACAAAAATTATTTTAATAATTTTTAATAATAATTCTCATATTTTTCAAATATTTGAACTTTTGTTTTTTCGAAAGCCAACTTATCCATCTGTATTTCTCCTCTGATGATAAGATTTCGATCTTTGAAAAGCCTTGGCTTAAGGAAAGAAAAATAAACACTAGTTTATTACTGACAACCTTGCATTGAACAATTGAAATTTGAAATAAATTTGGACAATCGTCGCATATTTATCACTCTTTTTTTCTTCTATCTCTATATATACATATATATATATATATATATATATATATATATATATATATATATATATATTTCTTCTAATTGGAAAACTCCCGACATTTTTGATGAAATGATAAAATATATTATTATATTGGTGTGCGTATATTATTTTTGATTCAATCTGTTATATTTAAAAAATTTACTGCTTATATGGACACGAATTGCTTTTTAAAGAAAAAGTTCTTTTAGTATTTTACGCTAATCAATTAATAATAAAGAACAAATAATAACGTTTGACTAACGTGGAGACGAGAAACACATAGCGACGCTTTTTTTGTACTAACGAGTCACCGCTCATTGAGGCCTAAAGGCCACTCGAGGATAAGCGTTAATTTGTCAGGTGGACGCGGAGACAGCACCGTGAGGATGCGAGACGATGGTTGAAACTGGGCCGCACTAAGTTGCATAGTTTAGTTAATATATATATTTTTATTTTTAAAGAACTCAAGGGAGAGAACTCAGTATTAGTTCACACAAAAACTCCCGTTTAATCTGTTTCAGTGAATCAGGGAAAAATGTCTCCACTCTAACAGTCTTTTTAGCCGGAATAATTATTTTCAGAAAAAACAAAAAAACTAAAGCAAAATAAAATTGGGATGATAAAAAGAAAATGGGTTAGTCCGAATCAAGTATCAATATGTCAGATGGATTGCTATTTGGGTCTGACTTTGAAAATCTGAAAACTTTATATGTTAAATGATATCTTAATTAAGAAACCATAAAACTATTCAACTTTATATTTCGAAAGACAATACATAATTCATATTGAATACATTGATTTTTCAAGAGTTCATTTTTTTTTTAGTTTAATTATTGCGCGATGTACAACGGCAGCAGCTTGTATTAATAACATTAATGCTAATGATAGTATTATTTCAAAACTTCATACGTAGAATTTGGTATATTCGGACTACTGTTCTCATCTTGGGTGTTTTTATCACAACGTTTCGGCCGATGTAACCTCCGACCTTCTTCAGGTGTACTTTGTTCGAACTCGAGAATCTTTCTGTCGAACTCGGGAATCTGGACAGAATTTTCTAACGGAACCCTTTATTAAATCCACGGGGGTAGCATGCTCTCGTTGCATCTGTCATGACTGGGAAGAAGTCTTCAGTGATTTGCAATTCTTTGTATCGCCTGCACTGAGGATTGAACCCGTATAGTACTAAGCAAAATTCAGTTCTAAGTGACAGTCATCTGAAAGTTGAAGGTAGAGAGGGGAGATATGGGAGAGAGGGGAGATATGGGAGAGAGGGGAGATATGGGAGAGAGGGGAGATATGGGAGAGAGGGTAGATAAGGGAAAGAGGGGAGATAAGGGAAAGAGGGGAGATAAGTAACAGAGGGGAGATAAATGACTGAAAGGAGATATGAGAGAGAGAGTGGAAGTTTGAAAAAAGTTGTCACCCACTTTTTGAATCTTCTATACTGGCCAGATTTAATCTTTCCGCCGAGATCATCAGATCTAAGTCTGACTCACATTACACATCCATCGTATCATTCGTATATCATTTCTATCCATGCAATGCATGTCCTCAACCCTCACTGGTCAGGTTTCATGCATCATCACACTGCGTACACATGAATGATAGACTCTTCCGTTGCTCAACAGTGATAACACTTTGCTGGTAAGTAATGACAGAAGTTTCCTAAACTTACTCCATTCACTCCAAACTCTTTCAATCACACTAGCACCTGCTCCACTCTGTGCTCCAATGGTATTACCAAGGTGTTAACACTTCTGAAAACCCTCAAAAGCTTCACCATTTAGTGCATTTATTCATGATTAACTGCCTGTTCGGTTTAGGGTTGTTCGGGTTAAGGTTAGGGTTGTTAGGGTTAGGGTTAGGATTGTTCAGGTTGTTAGGGTTAGGGTTAGGATTGTTCAGGTTGTTAGGGTTAGGGTTAGGATTGTTAAGGTTGTTACGGTTAGGATTGGTCGGGTTTGGGTTGTTAAGGTTAGGATTGGTCGGGTTCAGGTTGTTCAGGTTAGGGTTGTTAAGGTTAGGGTTGTTAAGGTTAGGGTTAGGATTGTTCAGGTGGTTAGGGTTAGGATTGTTAAGGTTGTTACGGTTAGGATTGGTCGGGTTTGGGTTGTTAAGGTTAGGATTGGTCGGGTTCAGGTTGTTCAGGTTAGGGTTGTTAAGGTTAGGGTTAGGATTGTTCAGGTTGTTAGGGTTAGGGTTAGGATTGTTAAGGTTGTTACGGTTAGGATTGGTCGGGTTTGGGTTGTTAAGGTTAGGATTGGTCGGGTTCAGGTTGTTCAGGTTAGGGTTGTTAAGGTTAGGGTTGTTAAGGTTAGGGTTAGGATTGTTCAGGTTGTTAGGGTTAGGGTTAGGATTGTTAAGGTTGTTACGGTTAGGATTGGTCGGGTTTGGGTTGTTAAGGTTAGGATTGGTCGGGTTCAGGTTGTTCAGGTTAGGGTTGTTAAGGTTAGGGTTGTTAAGGTTAGGGTTAGGATTGTTCAGGTTGTTAGGGTTAGGGTTAGGATTGTTAAGGTTGTTACGGTTAGGATTGGTCGGGTTTGGGTTGTTAAGGTTAGGATTGGTCGGGTTCAGGTTGTTCAGGTTAGGGTTGTTAAGGTTAGGGTTGTTAAGGTTAGGGTTAGGATTGTTCAGGTTGTTAGGGTTAGGGTTAGGATTGTTAAGGTTGTTACGGTTAGGATTGGTCGGGTTTGGGTTGTTAAGGTTAGGATTGGTCGGGTTCAGGTTGTTCAGGTTAGGGTTGTTAAGGTTAGGGTTGTTAAGGTTAGGGTTAGGATTGTTCAGGTTGTTAGGGTTAGGGTTAGGATTGTTAAGGTTGTTACGGTTAGGATTGGTCGGGTTTGGGTTGTTAAGGTTAGGATTGGTCGGGTTCAGGTTGTTCAGGTTAGGGTTGTTAAGGTTAGGGTTGTTAAGGTTAGGGTTAGGATTGTTCAGGTTGTTAGGGTTAGGGTTGGTCGGGTTTGGGTTGTTCGGGTTAGGATTAGGGTTGTTAAGGTTAGGGTTAGTCGGGTTCGGGTTGTTCGGGTTAGGGTTGTTAAGGTTAGGGTTGGTCGGGTTCGGGTTGTTCGGGTTCGGGTTGTTCGGGTTAGGGTTGTTCGGGTTCGGGTTGTTCGGGTTAGGATTAGGGTTGTTAAGGTTAGGGTTGTTCGGGTTAGGGTTGTTCGGGTTAGGGTTGTTCGGGTTAGGGTTGTTCGGGTTAGGATTAGGGTTGTTAAGGTTAGGGTTAGTCGGGTTCGGGTTAGGATTGGTCGGGTTCAGGTTGTTCGGGTTCGGGTTGTTCAGGTTAGGTTATTTTAAAAAAAATGACAAGCAATCTATGGAATGTGCCAGATCGTCCTACAGCCGGTTTCAAGTTGCTTCATGTTCGGGTTGGCTGATCTTACATATGATCTAAAGCATCTAAGTTGCTTACAATCTAAAACGAGTTGTGCTGAATCGTTCGCAGAGTTTTGACTTTTATCGAACGGTCTATCGTTTTTTTGGGGTCATTCCAACACACACAAAAAAGAACGAGATAAACAAAAGAGAATTAAAAAACCTTACTAATAAAACATAACAGGATTTATTCACGCTCAAAAGTAATACACCGAAATAGGCAAACATGTCCAACCCAACAATCAGCAAAATCCCACCTCTTCATCATAGAGGTCCCCAGATGCTGGAAACCTTACTCTAAAAGCTTCTTTCCTCGATCTGCTTGCTTTTGAAATTCCCTCCCTGCTCCCTGTTTTTCCGACTGTACCAACATGCAGGAATTTAAATGTGATGCGAACAAACATCTCGCTGCACAACTCCCCACTTAGAATGTCCCCTACAAATCTGGACCCTAATTCACACTTACGTCCCAGTGACAATATGACCCCTTGTTAGGGGTGCATATGAATAAAAAAAATTTTTTTAAAGCTTCCTAATACATGGATATATGAAAAGTGGACTTAACAACATCTATAGAGACCTTTACTCAATAACAACAATCAGCAGCAACTAGCTTGAAGTATTAGTATCGTAGTATTAGTATTGTTTTTTTCCAAGTGACTAATTAAGAATTGTAGGTGCGTTGGGAAGCAATGAAAAAAGTATGTAATCATTTTAGTCTTTACAATGGTTTAGTATTTATGTGTATAAATAAATGCGTAAGACTAAGGGAGGTAATTCAGTTTATATTCAAACGAATGCAAACAGCTGACCGAGCAAGAGTAGTGTGTTTCGAACATAAACACGACGACAAAGTGAATTTAATCATAAAGGCCGTAGCTAAGTTGGGGGACGAACGTTTTGAGGGGAAAATCTGCGTGAAAACAAGTGAACACCGCTCTAAAAATTCAACAAATCTTCTTTTAAGCGGAACGTTAATTTTTATGGAAAAATACAATCACGGGAATATCAGTTTCTTAATCGTTCTAACACAAAAACAAAAGAGAACTAACAAATTTTACTTATAAAAATATAACAGGATTTATTTGTGTTCGGAAGTAATACATCAAAATAGGCACGCATACGCATGTGAACATACGAAAAGCCTTGTCGTCATATGATCTATGACTATGTGCCAGTTTAGGGTCAAGGAATTCATTTTGTTTTTAATTTGAGATATTATTCATTTCGGGCAACGCCGATCAAGAATATACCAACTTTGTGTGTATTTATTTTGTAGTTTTTTACTTTTAGCCCCCCCCCCCCCTCACAACTGCCCTTTATACGTGCTTGTTTTACAAATACTTCAATGGAGTTATGGGGTAAAAAATGTCACTTTTTGCCATTTCGGGGCCTTTTGACCCTCCTGGGGAGTTAACCAGATTTTTTTTCAAAAATCGGAGAATGTCACTTTCTAACCTGACCAAAATTACAACTTCATGCAAAATTTCAGAGAAATTCAATGGATGGTTGCGGAGAAACCTCAAAACATAGGTCCCCCGATTTTATAAATCGGGGGACCAATATAGATGGAATAAATAATTCTACCCCGTCCGAAATGTTGATGCAAATCACATGCTGCCGCAAAAAACTGCGCGGAAACGACGCAGAAGTGCAACTGAGTGTTCATATCAGTTTTATTAATTAATTTATTTATTTATTAAGCTAATTTTTTTTTTCATTAGTTCATCCGTAAAAAAACTCGTATTTCTAACATGCATGGAGTATTGTTGCCACATCTGGGCTGGTGCATCATCTACTAGTCTCTCCCTCCTTGACAAGGTCCAAAAAAGAGTCGCCAATCTAATAGGTCCCTCACTGTCAACCAAGCTCCAGTTCCTGTCCAATCGCCGCAATGTAGCATCCTTGTGCTTGTTTTACAAATACTTATATGAATTATGCTCCGATGAATTGGCTACTCTGGTGCCCCCCCTCGACGTAAATTCACTAGACCAACTCGACAATCAGCTAAATCCCATCTATTCACTGTGGAGGGCCCCAGATGCCGGAGAGCCTTCTACTTCAATAGCTTCTTTCCTTGTGCTGCCGGCCTCTAGAACTCCCTCCCTGCTCCCTGATCCTTGCAGAGGTTTAAAACTAATGTAAACAGACATCTCGCTACACAGCTCCCAACTTAGAATGACACAAAACTTCCACCCTAATTCACAGTGTTTTTCACTTTTTTAACTTTTTATTTTCTTTCATTTGCTGGGGACGGGGCATTCTTCCAAATGCCATACGATCACCCGCTATTTACAGACTCCAACCGAGAGCTCTTTTCAGGATTCTGGCTGTTTCCTTGAATGCAGTTGTTTGGATTTCTCTTGCACTTGGTTCACCAGGTATACTTGCCAAATACTTTTTCAAGTTCTTCTTCATGAGTCCAGTGGCTCCTATGATAACTGGAATGATGGAGATCTCTTTGAGGTTTCAATGTCTTGCTACGGCTCACAAACTATCAAAGAAACACTTACAAAATTGGTATATTCTTGACCAGCATTGCCAGGAATAAATACTATCTAAAATTTAGAAAAAAATACCCTTAACTGCTGCCGATTTTGTCAGAGGGGGTGTTTACTTTTTTGTAATTTTCACCTACCAACTAAAGGGAAGTAACTCTGATTTTTTTCAAAAAGATATTTCCCTTACGCCGACTCGAGTAATCCATAAAATGTGTATGTCAAGAAAGAGGAATGGGCTGGACGGAGAAGAAAGGGGGGGGGGGGAGATAGAAGTTTTAATAGAAATATGTTACACTTCTGTCCCAGGCAACGCCGGGTAGCCCTGCTACTCTTATATATGGAGCAAAGTGAGAGTTTCCCCCCCCCCCTATTTGATTGATCGGTATAGCTCCATAAATGGAAGCCCGATACAAAATTCTTCTTTGTATGTGCTTTAATCCGATTATTGGGGTCATTGTTTTCAAAATTTTACGATTTTTATATTTTATCCGCTCAGCAGTTTTCTCTTTGTCTACTAATTTCGGAGTGGGAGTCGGAGCGACCACTTTTTTATGGGAGATTGTATTTACAAAGGGCTAAGTAAGTGTGTCGGAAGAACGATAACTCAAGTTCATAAGCATAGAAAATTATGAACTTAAGTTAACGTTCTTCCTGAGTTGGCCTCGTTCTCGTTTTATAAACATGGCGACTATATTTTTCCGGCATAGATTTCATTGTGGCATGTCACATGTAACATTGTAACTGTAACAGCAAGCAAACTGGAGAAAAAATCTCGGACACAAATTATACTGATGAATATGTATTTATTTGCGCGCACGTGGCCAACGCTGAACTATAACATCTTTTCACCAGTGTAATTCGTGTCCGAGATCTTTGCTCCAGTTTGCTTGCTGTTACAGTAAAACTCTATTTTTGCCAAGCTACTTGCCCCAGAGCCAACGTCTATCACAAGCGGAACAAACGTCCGACTCCCATGTTGACTGATTCGAAAAGACCGCCTCTGGGCAAGCAGGCGGTGTAGAGGCACGGCAGTACCCCGTATGCATGTCTTCCGGAAGAGGACGGTGCTGAATACAAAATGTCCCCTTCCTGAATTATGACCGGCCAACATGTGAAAGTCCTACGTTTAAAGTAACTAAAACATTATTTAAGTTAAAATAATAATCTATGTGACTGAAACAGGAATTTAAAAATATTTTTTTAAAAAACAAAAAAAAACAAAAACGCACATCGAGAAAATATCCTGTTTTTCAGGATATAACAATTTAGTTTAAAATTGAAAAAAAAAAGTCATGAGTAAATCCGGTAAGTCGACAATTAATTTTATTAAACGGTTCCTTTGTAGAATAGTGGCTCCAAGAAATACTGTTCATCTTATGTCTTCGGTTTAGGAGCACACTTGAACCGTAATACTAGACTTCCGCCATTTGACCTTAATTCTAGACAGCAATTACTTTCTATCAGCCAATTTAAAGGCGTATGTATGTCGAAGGTTATTTGCCATCTTTTCACAATTATTGTAAATCAAAAAAAAAATTTTTAAAAACACGGCTTGGCATCTTTTCAAAACGACTTTAAATTATTTATAATACTTTTGTTTTTTGAATACGTTTATTTTTTTTAAAGTGTGTGGGTGTGTGTGGGGGGGGTTTAGTGTCTATTCATAAAAGTATTGGCTGTAAATAGCTCCCAATGTTTTAATGAAATGAAGATTTGCTCAGAAATTTTAAGTCAGAAGAAATGACTTTCGATTCGACATTTTAAAGGGTCCCAAATTCCTTTCAAATTTCCGAAGGTTACCAAATAATAATTTTTTTTTAAAAGCTATTAACAAATGATTAACATGGCTGACTTGTTTACAAAAGAAACCGAAATGCATTATAGTTGATTTTAATTTCATAATATGCATATATTTTTTTTATGTAAGTTTTTCATATTTGTCTTATTTTACTCTATTGCATTTTTGATTTCAATAAATATGTAATCGATTATATAAAGGGAAGTTGAATGTGTGTATGTGTGTGCGCGTGTCCAGCTAAGGATCGCAAACTGCTGAACAGACGCCCATAAAGTTCATATTTTCTTGATCAGCATTGCCCAAAATGAATAATATCGCAAATTTAGAAAAAAAAATACCAATTCTTTGCTCGTAAACTGTTGCCGTGTTAATTTTTTTTGTAATTTGGAAGTAACTCTGATTTTTTTCATAAAGTTATTTCCCTTACGCCGGCTCGTGTATTCTATAAAAAGTGTATGTCCAGAATGAGCTGGATGGAGAAGAGGGAGGGGGGAGAGAGATAGAAGCTTTAATAGAAATGTTACACTCTTGCCCCGGACAACGCCGGGTAGACCTGCTAGTTAATAAAATAAAAGTTTTATTGAAGCAGTTAACTCTAAAAATTGCTGCCAAATTTTTGTGAGTAATTTTTTATTTTCATTTTTATGATATTTCACCCCAAACAAGGCAGGTCGTCACTGTAGACGTAAGGGGCTACTGAGAATTAGGGAGTAGGTTTTGGGGGTCACCCTAAGTTGGGAGCTGTGCAGCGAGATGTCTGTTTACATTAGTTTTAAACCTCTGCATGTCGGTACTGTCAGGGAAACAGGGGACAGGGAGGGAGTTCCAGAGGCCAGCACGGTGATGGAAAGAAGCTATTGGAGTAGAAGGCTCTCCGGCATCTGGGGACTTCCACAGCGATTGGATGGGATTTAGCTGATTGTCGAGTGAATTTACGTCGAGGGGGCATCAGAGTAGCCTGACTTTGCAAGCAGTGAGGGACAAAATAATCCAGTGTGAATTTGTTCTGATTTTTTCAGATTTCCCCTTTTTGTAATTTTTTTTTGTTTTCAAATATAATTGTTTTCTGATATTTGTGGATTAGTCCATCGTGCAAATTATCTGTTATATAAAGAAAATTTCTTCGGCAATATTTTATATTGGATACGCAATTATCATATTTATTTGATTTTATAATTTGTTTCTTAGAAAACAAAAAAATACTCTCTTTACTTCAACACTAACCCTAAGTTTAGGTGGCAACGCCCCCCCCCCCCCCCCAACGAACCAAGAAAGAAAAATAGAAATTGTCACCGGATTTAGGGTTAGTGGTAGGGTAAATAGTTTTTGTTTTTTTTAGTTGCTGCAAAACGCTAATCGTTAATCATAATTTGGGATATTTGCAAAAAAGAAATCCGTAAAAATTAGAAAACATTATTTGCAAAATAATCCCCAAAAAATAAAATTTAATCCACAAATATCACACGTCAAATTAAAACAGTGGATTAATTTACCCCTATCTCTGCGTGCAAAGTCAGACAAAGAAAGTGGGCTCCCTTTACCCGGCTAGAAAACTCCTCACACTTGACAGTATCTTGTATCTCTACAAAGCCACCATCCGCCCATGCATGGAGTATTGTTGTCACATCTGGGCTGGTGCACCATCCACTAGTCTCTTCCTCTTAGACAAGGTCCAAAAAAGAGTCGCCAACTTAATAGGTCCCTCACTGTCCACCAAACTCCAGCCCCTGTCCCATCGCTGCAATGTTACATCCTTATGCCTGTTTTACAAGTACTTCAATTGAATGTGCTCCGATGAACTGGCTACTCTGGTGCCCACCCTTTGAACAACCCGACAATCTGCGAAATCCCATCCATTCACTGTGGAGGGTCCCCAGATGCCGGAGAGCCTTCTACTCCAAAAGTTTCTTTCCTCGTGCTGCCGGCCTTTGGAACTCCCTCCCTGCTCCCTGTTTCCCCGACTGTACCGACATGCAGAAATTTAAAACTAATGTGAACAGACATCTCGCTGCACAGCTCCTTAATTAGGATGACCCCTAATTCTCAGTAGCCCCGTTAAGTCTACAGTGACAACTTGTCTTGTTTGGAGAGAAATGTTTAAAAAAAAAAAAAAAAAAAAAAAAAAACAACTGATAGCTAAGATTTGGCAACCATTTTTGGAGCTAACCGCTTCAATATAAGTATATAAAAAAAATAATTAATCGTGTAATTATCGAAGCCATGATGACACGAACGACACACACACACACATACACACGAGAAGTGGTCACTCAATTTGATTAAGCGAGAGATTATTTTGAGAAAGAAAGAAAGAAAGAAAAAAAGGTTGGTTTATTTTGCTATGACAACGTCGATGAATCAAAATCGCACAAAACGAAAAAACCAAGGGATACAAATCAGACATTTTACAAGGAAGGAAATAAACGGCTCAATTCTACTATAGTGACCGTTAAAATATATCCCCTTATTTCGCTGGGTTTTCGCCCAGGTTTTAGTCTTAAAAAATGTATTTATTATCCCGAAATAAAATTCTAATTTACTTTCTAAAGTTTTCAAAATATAAATTTAATTCAATTTTCGAATCGCTGACAACCAGCTATTTTTTGTTGCACCAGAAACATTTTTTATTAAAAAGAAAAAAAAAGAAAAAGGGTTATCTTGAACTTTTCAGCTCTGTAATGGCTGCCAAATGTTTGCGATCTTTTTCGTTGCAACCGGTGAAACGGGGGGAGTATAATACGCCGTATTATTTTTTGTTGTTCGATTTTTACGGATTTTTTATTTTTATTTTGAAAATATTGCGAATTATTTTTTTTGTTTTATTTTGCAAATATTAATTTGTTTCCTGATTTTTGAGGATTTTTTAAATTAATGTTTGCAAAAATAAAAATATATATATATATATATATTTCGACTCCATTTTTAATAAACAGTTTGATTTTATGATTTGTTACCGCAAAAATCAGAAAACAAATTATTTGCAAAAAAAAAAAAAAAAAAGCAAAAAGGGCAAAATAATACGGTGTATTATTTTGCCCTTACACCGGTTGCAGTGTGAGACGAAACTAATCGCAAACATTTGACAGCCATTACAAAGCTGAAAAGTTCAAGATAATAAAAATATATATATATATATGCATAAAAAACTTTTTTACACAAAAGCTTTAAGCATTTTTTGCCACCCGTACTTAGGGTTAGTGGTAGGGTTAAGATCCTTAAGGAGAAGAAAACCTGTGTTTTTTTTTAACGATTTTTAACATTGATATTTTTGTACTAAAGTGGGTATTTGTAACGTATAGGTATCCAAAGGATTTCAATGCTTACGGGGTCTGCACCGTCGAGGCAGTTCCGGAAATGGCGGAAGCAGTTTACGATTTGAAAATCGCAAAAAAAAAAAAAAAAAAAAAAAAAAATGTAAAAAGGGTTCACTTAAGGTTTAAAAAATGTATTGTTGTAGATTTCCCCGACCCTCCAATGAGATTCTACTTTTTTAGTCGATTACGTTTGATGAACGCCCTGAAAAAACATGGCGGAAAGAAAATAACAAAAAGATTAAACTGAGGGTGTTAATCTACAAATTTACAAACAAAAAAATAATAATAATGTTAAAAAAAAACTTTAAGAAAAAAACAAACCGGCTTTCGTATCGTAAACTGCTTCGGTCATTTCCAGGACCGACTCAGGATTCTTCGTCGATACTGTTTCCGTAAGCACAGAAATCCTTTGGATACCCATTCATTACAAGCACCAACATTAACAATACAATAGATTTGTTCGGGGTCGTTAAATTCTTAGGGATAGCCCAAGTTTTACTTGAAACACGCCCAGTTTTATTTATTAACATTTCAAATTAATTTTCAAAACTAAATATAAATACTTAACATAAATATTAAATATAAATACATTATTTACGAATATTTAATAATTAACAGAAATAAATTAGATATTAATCATCTAAAAACAGGTGTTATTTATCAAGGAAATAAATAAATTTATAGTAAAAAATATATATATATATATATGGCTTTCAATAATGAAGTTTGCTTCGGTTAAATTTTACTCTTTGCCCCCACGCTGTCAATGAAAAAAAAAAAAGCTTTCATTTTTTTTTTTTCGTCTACATTCTAGAACATGTAAAAAATGAATGAATAAATAATAAAAAATATTTGGTACTTTTTTACATTGGGACCCGCGCTAACTTTGAACATGACCCTAAACCCTGCTGCTAACCCTAACCCCCGCACTTTGACCGAGACCCTGACCCCTTAACGACGATGTCAACGTTAGCGCGGGTCCCAATATAAAAAAAGCACCAAATATTTTAGACTTTAGAGTGGGGGTTCACTTTACTATATAAATATAACGTAAAATAATCACCCACTTCCTGACAAAAACGCTTCACCCAGCTCTTGAACAGAACGAGTAACCATTTTTTTTTTTTAACTAAAAATATGGTTACTCATTCTGTCCTACGTTATGTGATCGATCAGGAACTGGGTGATCATTTTAAGTTAAATTCATATAGTAAAATGAACCCCCACTCATATATATATATATATATATATATATATATATTAACTTTTCCCAGTATTTTCAGGGGGGTAACGTCTAATAGCACGAAAAAGAAAGAAAAAAAAATAGAATTTCGTTTTTATTTTTCCATTGACAGCGTGGGGGCAAAGAGTAAAATTTAACGTTTGTCTCTTCCTTCATTAAAACCGGACACATTTAAAACCAGTAAAAAAAAAAAAAATAACGATTTTTTTTTTAAGTAGAAAGTTGTCAGCAAAAAAAAAAAAAAAAAAAATGTTAATATCGTTTTTTATATTGCTTACTGTTTTGTTAATAATAACAGTTTTTAGTTGAACCTAAATATTAAAGAGGCTTGAATATATATATATATATACCTTGGTTCAATTGTACTATAGGGACTGTTGAAATATCTCCCCTATTTCGCTTACATTTCGGGTAAAATTGATTATTTATCTTAAATTTTATTTAGTGTCCTAAAATTTATCTTAAATTTTATTTAGTGTCTTGAAATTAAAGGTATATATATATATATATATATATATATATATATATATATATATGTAGTTCAATTGTACTATAGGGATCTTTGCAATATCGCCCCCTATATTAATAAAACTATCAGACAAGATCCGTTTGCCTGTGTGTGCGTGCATTTAGTCTACGTAACATTGAATTATTTTATTTTTATTATTATTTCCTATAACCCAGATATTTATTAAACTAACAAAAAAAATGAAAAAGAATTAAAAAAAGAAAGCGAATTTTTAAAACTCCTCTTAATTTTTTTAAAAAATACGACTATATTTTGAATCATTTTTGTCTAGACCCACACACACACACACACACACCCTGGCAACGCCGGATGAATACAGTTAGTTTCGGATTAAATTGATTTCGTCTTAAATTCTATTTCTTGTTCTAAAATAAATTTCTGATTTACGTTTTAAAAACTTGAAAATCTTCGGGCTATGATCGAGATTAAGCATCCATTCTGTCCTCGGTTAGGGGGAGGAGAAATCTTTCTAGACTGAGGCGATTGTTATCTTTGACCCCCCCCCCACCCCCACCAAGAGCCCTCCTCCCCTGTGTGTGTGTGTGTGTGTGTGTGAGGAGCTGAACCCATCCCCCAATATCAAAAACCGACCTTGTGTCAAACTTTGCCCTCGTGGGGGGGAGGCAAGTAAATGTAACTTTAAATCAATGTCGTAATGTGTGCTTTTGAATTCGTTAAAACCTGTTTTTGCAA
The DNA here is from genome assembly GCA_963556195.1 of Sepiola atlantica. Taxonomy (NCBI): domain Eukaryota; kingdom Metazoa; phylum Mollusca; class Cephalopoda; order Sepiida; family Sepiolidae; genus Sepiola; species Sepiola atlantica. The sequence goes on from OY744555.1 coordinate 14,499,469, forward strand.
AATGAATATTCAATATTGATTATATGTTCAGAAGTTTTAAAAAGTAAAATTATTTTTATTTACAATAAAAACAAAAAAGAGACATGGCCGCCGGAGATCAAAATATTGAATTGAGGTTCGATTTTCAAGACTTCAAAAAGATAATTCGAATTTAATTTCAAGACACTAAATAAAATTTAAGATCAATAAGCAATTTTACCCGAAATGTGAGTGAAATAGGAGAGATATTTCAACAGTCTCTATAGTACAATTGAACCAAGGTTTTCAGTCGTTTTATTTTTAAGTTGCTATATTTAACCGGCGTTGCCCGGGTGAGAGAAAAAATCGGTGCTTTCACAGATTAGGACCCACGGTAATTTTGACCCCGTCGTTAGGGTTAGGGTGGGGGTTAGGGTTAGAATTTAGGGTCAAACGTAGCGTGGGTCCTAATCTGTGAAAGTACCGAAAAATCATTAGTGTTTACAATTTTTTTTTTTTTTTAAATAGTTTTTGAAATTTTTTTTTTTTATTTGTTTTGAAGTAGTTTTCCCTTTGTTTTTGATTTCAATAAATATTCCATTAATAATAAATAAATAAATTAAACGTATTTATCAAAGTTACGCATAGGCGAGAAACACACGCACACACGTGATCTTTCTTGTTTGATAGTTTTTTTGTGATGCACAGATTAATTAATTTGGAGTGTGTCTAAACCGGATATCAAATAAAGTTGCCGACTCACAGGATTACGAATCAAAGATAATAAATATGAATTGAATTAATTATATAAATATGTTTTTAAGCCCTAAAATAAAACAGTTATATATCACGACATTCTTAAAGCGACATAGATTTTAGAAAAATGCGATGGAAATCAAAGGTCACGTATAGAAAATATATTGGGTATTATTGCAGACAGGGGGATCAGTTTCGTATATAAATTTAACGTAAAATGATCCTCCATTTCCGGGCCAGTCTAACTTTTCTTTTTAGGGCAGGTAACTAAATCTGTTTACTACTAACCCTAAGTCCGACTGGCAAGGTCGTAAAACCACACGTAATTGCCTAAAAAAATTAGATAACCCCTTCTCATAAAAACGCACAGAATTTATCTCCCATAGCAACAAAAAAAAGAAAAAAAAGTTAATATCCTAAAACGCTAGAATGACCCAGAAATGGGGGCTCATTTTACGTTAAATTTATATAGAAAAACTGACCGCCCCCCCCCCTCTAAAATAATTGTATTTTCTTTTATCTTTTCGACAAGTTTTTCAGGCTGTTTACACGTAATCCCCTAAAAGGGGTGGAAGTGCGGAAAGCGTTGCTATTTACTTGTTTCCCCACGAGGGCAGAGTTAAACACAAGGTCGATCTTTAATGTTGAGAAAATCCAGCTCCCCAAAAAGAGACACTCTGAATTGAAATATTGAATTAAAAATTGTCTCAGTCGAGAAGGATTGGTCGAGGAAAGAAAAGATTAAGTGTAGTATGATACTACACTTTGTTCCTAGTCAAAAGGAGAGTTTTAATCTACAATAATACCAAATATTTTTTTAGATACTTTACGTGTTTGTATTTTTTTTTTTTTTTAACCTGTGTTTAAAATAAAATAAATACGATCTGACAACATTAATTATATGAACTCTTAGTGTATGTCACTTTTTTTTTTCTTTTTTTTTTTCGGATTTTGTTATGTTTAGTCAAACCTACCTTTTGGTTGGATGAGGTAAACCACACCTCACAGAATTTCAGGACCATGACATAGTCCCCGTCTTCCTTGACAGGAATTTCATACCCAAAAGTCGACGTGTGATACCTTTCAGTCTGGTAGAGGATCTGGTCTTGGGGGACGATCCTTTGGATCATAAGGTTTTTGCCATAATCGGAAGATATCCCGGTCTTCTGGTAGTCGGCCTGATAACGGATACCCTGGATGTCGGTGTGGGAACCTCCACCGCAGTTGACGGCCCACGTGATTTCCCCCAGACCCTGGACACAGTTAGGGGAGCACAAAAAACACAGTAACCCCAAGATGGCAAAGATTGCCCTTGTTGTTGTAGTTGTTGTTGTTGTCGACGGTTTGCAACATTGGTTCGGTATACTGCTGGCGAAGAAGCCTATTTTTCTATGTCCGTTCCGATCTGCCGGTGTGGCCGCTACAAAAGCCGGCGAGGAGGACACTGACGATTTCGTTGTGCCTCTCATGTTGCGAGCGGCAGCTGTTAAAATTGTAGCCCTTCCCGTGTCTGTCGTAGAAAGAGATTCCGAAGATCCATTGCTTCTATTTCTATTATTATTATTGTTATTATAATTATTATTATTATTATTATGAGTATTATTATTTGACTTGAAAAGAAACACGTTTGGATCTTTCGACGATGACGAGGAGGAGGGGGAAGAAGGATCATGTCGTATAGAGTCACCGCATTTTTTGCTATTTAAACTGTTAATAATGGCAGCTGACACGGGGAACATGTTGCAAGAGAGCGACAGACAGAGAGAGAGAAAATTGAGTTGAGATCGGCGCGTTATTCCGGCGGTTTTCTTTTATAATTTCTTTTCTTTACTCTTTCTCATTCGTCCTCTTATACTCACCTCACATTCGGCACAGCCAGACACACAACAAATAACTGCTGTTTTGAGTTTTAAGTCGCGGTGTGTGTGTGTGTGTTTAGCTTTATATTTTAACTCAATTCTTTTCTTTTTTGCTTCCCCCTTTCCGGAAATGACGACGCTGAAAAAGAGAGTAAGCAAAAAGGCAAACACTCGAGTTTTCAAGGGAGAGAAAAAGAGAGAGATAAGAAAAACCACGTATTATTTTAACCGTCCAAGCATCGCACGCACGCACGCACGCACGCACTGATGGTAACACGAGTTTGTGATCAAACAAGATTTTTTCAGGGGAGATAACTCTCAACAGTTGAAGAGAGTCGATTATGTTTCTATTATGTCTCGGGCGGCTATCCTCCCAATTGACATTCGCCTGAGACTCCCCTACCGTGAAATGCCGACGGGGCCCATCACAACAAATTTTGCAGCCATCCAGAGTGCCCATCTTTTTTTTTTTTTTTGTGGGGGTGGGTTGGATTCAATTCAATTCCCTACGTTCAATTGACCTCGTGTCACATCCGGTCCCTATTTACTTGCCTCCTCGCGAGAGCAGAAGCGTGGCCTTCGTAAAGAGAGCTCGGGTTTTAATGTAGGGGAAATCCAGCTCCCCAAAAAGGGGCATTCTGGATCGCGACAAAAAATTTAAAATTGCCTCAGTCTAGAACGATTTCTCTTTCACTGACCGAGGACAGACAGAAAAAATAAAGTGCAGATACTACACTTTTTTTTTCCTAAGGCCAAGGATTTTGTGAGAAGAAGATCCTCCTCTCAGGCATTACCTCCACCTTTCGGAAGAGGGATTCCCCCCCCCCTGTTGCATGAGGAGGCTTCATACAACTATTGTCGAAGCCATCCAGAGTGTCCCTTTTTAGAGAATCGGAGTTCCCCAGATTTTTCAGGGTTTTAACCCAACCCTGTGACTAACTTTGCCCTCGTGGGGAGGAAAGCACTTAGACCTTCTAAAATACTTTTAGCCTTCCTATTTTAGTATTCAAAAGCTGAACGGATGATTCGGCAGAGAAAACATCGCAGCTTCGTGGAAGACAATTCTTGACAACGAGAAGGTGCACTGTCCTGGTGAGCAAAGAACCATAAAAGTGTAAAGTGCACAGGTTTGGCGAGCTATATACTTATATAGTTATCCAACCCTGAAGATGGCTTTTAGCAAGTATTTCAGTATAATCTGCTAAAAACCACACGTGTGATGACACAACAAAACAACCGACCCCTGGGTGGAGTTTTGTTATCAAGCATGTGGTGAAGTTCTCTGGAGTATGCGCATCCCTATTCATTATTTCTCTGGAGTATGCGCATCCCTATTCATAGCAAGTATTTCAGTATAATCTGCTAAAAACCACACGTGTGATGACACAACAAAACAACCGACCCCTGGGTGGAGTTTTGTTATCAAGCATGTGGTGAAGTTCTCTGGAGTATGCGCATCCCTATTCATTAGTTCTCTGGAGTATGCGCATCCCTATTCATTATTTCATTATTTCTATATACTTATATAGTTATCCAACCCTGAAGATGGTTTTTAGCAAGTATTTCAGTATTATCTGCTAAAAACCACACGTGTGATGGCACAACAAAACAACCGACCCCTGGGTGGAGTTTTGTTATCAAGCATGTGGTGAAGTTCTCTGGAGTATGCGCATCCCTATTCATTATTTCTCTGGAGTATGCGCATCCCTATTCATAGCAAGTATTTCAGTATAATCTGCTAAAAACCACACGTGTGATGACACAACAAAACAACCGACCCCTGGGTGGAGTTTTGTTATCAAGCATGTGGTGAAGTTCTCTGGAGTATGCGCATCCCTATTCATTAGTTCTCTGGAGTATGCGCATCCCTATTCATTATTTCATTATTTCTATATACTTATATAGTTATCCAACCCTGAAGATGGTTTTTAGCAAGTATTTCAGTATTATCTGCTAAAAACCACACGTGTGATGGCACAACAAAACAACCGACCCCTGGGTGGAGTTTTGTTATCAAGCATGTGGTGAAGTTCTCTGGAGTATGCGCATCCCTATTCATTATTTCTCTGGAGTATGCGCATCCCTATTCATAGCAAGTATTTCAGTATAATCTGCTAAAAACCACACGTGTGATGGCACAACAAAACAACCGACCCCTGGGTGGAGTTTTGTTATCAAGCATGTGGTGAAGTTCTCTGGAGTATTCATTATTTCATTAGGTAATGAAAAACTGCATGAAATAATAATGCGGGTTGAGGACAGGTGTTGCATGGGCAGAAATGATATGAGAATGATACACTGTCGTTAATGTGAGTCTTAAAGATTTGATAACTCCAGAGAAAGATGAACCCTGAACAGTATAGGGAGTTGTGTGCAGAACAGGAGACTCTGTTGGTTTGTACTGAGAGGCTTAGATCTGATGACCTCAGTGGAAGATTAAATCTGGACTATTGGGAGATGTGTGCAGAACGGAAGCGTGTAAGTGGCGTGTCAATAGTGGACAAAAAAAGGGAGAATCCTAATGACTGATGCTCGTCGTTATTTCAAAACACCTTACTGTATAAAACCATAATATTTAATGTTTTGTTTTTTATAAAAAATATATGCAATATAATTTTGGTACTCTTATAGCTGACGCGCCAGATTTCCGTGACTTCGCGTCGGCAACGATCGAGCAGGTCTCGGAAGCGCCCGAGTGCTGACGAAGTATTAACCAATCAGGTTGCAGCACTCATTCGCCAAGCAGGCTATAGCAAGCAGCCGACAATATTTGGAAGAAACCAATAATCGCGTTTTATTGCAACAACAATTAATTATTATCATCTTTGTCAGGTCGCCAAATCTCCGGAAGGACTAATTCAAAAGAATAACGTTTTCATTTCTTTCTTTGTTTTATGTTAAAAAAAAAATTGAAAAAATCCCCCCCCCCCCCAAAAAAAAAACAAACAAATTTTTTCATAAACAAATCAAAACATTTACATCTACACATTTGATTGACATTGATTGATTGTTCATTTGACCCACGAAAAAATAAAAATATATTTTTTTACAGTTCTTCAGCTACGGTTTATTCGTTTTTTTTCTTTTCTTTTTATCTTTGTATTTTTTCTTTGAAAAAAAATACAAAGATAAAAAGAAAAGAAAAAAAACGAATAAACCGTAGAACGGAAGCCTGTAAGTGGCGTGTCAATAGTGGAAAAAAAAGCGTTTTATTGCAACAACAATGAATTATTATCAGCTGTGTCAGGTCGTCGAATCTCCGAAAAGAATAACGTTTTCATTTCTTTCTTTGTTTTATGTTAAAAAAAAAATTGAACCCCCCCCCCACCCCCCCCCCAAAAAAAAATTTTCATAAACAAATCAAAACATTTACATCTACACATTTGATTGACAATGGTTCATTTGACCCACCAAAAAATAAAAATATATTTTTTTACAGTTCTTCAGCTACGGTTTGTTCGTTTTTTTTTCTTTTCTTTTTATCTTTGTATTTTTTCTTTGAAATTCTTCTTGTCTTATATTATCGTCTGCCAGTCTTCCATTAAGCGCTTGGCAGTTTCAGCCTCGTTTTCGTCTCGCCAGGTCTCAGGCGCTTCCGCGACCTGCCCGATCGTTGCCGACACGAAGTCACGGAAATCTGGCGCGTCAGTTATAAGAGTACTATTATTTTATTAAAAAAAAAAAACATTATCGTTTTTTGAGAGAACACAGAGAGGCCATTTGTCAAGATAGTTGCAGCTTAAACAGAAGAAGATGATGAAAAAGATGAAGAAGATGATGATGATGAATATAAAGAAGATGATGATGATGAATATGAAGAAGATGATGATGAAGATGATGATGAAGATGATGAAGATTAAGAAGAAGATGAAGATGATGAAGATGATGAAGAAGATGATGATGAAGAAGATGAAGATGATGATGAATATGAAGAAGATGATGAAGAAGATGATTAAGAAGATGATGATGAATATAAAGAAGATGATGATGTATATGAAGAAGATGATGAAGAAGATGATGAATATAAAGAAGATGATGAAGAAGATGATGAAGATGATGAAGAAGATGATGATGAAGAAGATGATGAAGAAGATGACGATGAAGAAGATGATGAAGAAGATGATGATGAAGAAGATGATGATGATGATGAAGAAGATGATGATGAAGATGATGATGAAGAAGAAGATGATGATGAAGAAGATGATGAAGAAGATGATGATGAAGATGATGATGAATATAAAGAAGATGATGATGAAGAAGAAGATGATGATGATGATGATGAAGAAGATGAAGATGAAGAAGAAGATGATGATGATGAAGAAGATGATGATGAAGAAGATGATGAAGATGATGAAGAAGAAGATAAAGACGAAGATGATGATGAAGAAGATGATGAAGAAAATGAAGAAGATGATGAAGAAGATGATGAAGAAGATGATGAAGAAGATGATGATGAAGAAGATGATGAAGATGATGATGATCCATTCTGGATGTTCTTATCCATCCATTGTTTGTAAAATTAATTAGGTATTTTAACTGGGGAGAAAGTATTTACCAGACAAGATATGACACGAATGTAATAAGACGAGGCTGAAGCTCGAACTCAAGAGATTAGAAATGGTGTTCACATCATGCTGTTATTAGCTGTCGGTTACATGTCTTTCTTTTAAACTGATGAGTCACCACTTATTAAGGCTAAAAAACACTCAAGGATACACCGTTAACACTACTTTATGGAGGTAGGGATGGATAGACATATTAAAAACATGACGGGATGGATATTTATATAGATATGCAAATAAATACACATTGGTCTTTATTGCAGAATGGAGGATTTGTACTCTCTCCACGCACCCCTGTCGTATCAAAGAGACAATCATTTTTTTTTTTAAGCCGGAGTTGCCCGAGAACAAATACCTTCAAATGTGACATGTTTTCTTCAAAATGTTATCATCGCATTTAACGTTAAAATGGTGATTTTTTTTTTTTTTTTTTTTTACATGGTTCACCCCAAACAAGGCAGGACGCCACTGTAAACGTAAGGGGCTACTGAGAAAAAAGGAAAAGGGGGGGAAGGATTGGTGGTTCAGCTTAAATTGGGATCTGAGCAGCGAGGTGTCTGTTTACATTAGTTTTAAATTTCTGCATGTCAGTACTGTCGGGGAAACAGGGGGCAGGGAGGGAGTTCCAGAGGCCAGCAGCACGAGGAAAGAAGCTATTTGAGTAGAATGCTCTCCGGCATCTGGGGACCTCCACAGTGAATGAATGAGATTTAGTAGAATGTCGAGTTAGTCTAGTGAATTTACGTCGAGGGGGCACCAGAGCAGCACATTCATCGGAGCATAATCCATTGAAGTATTTGTAAAACAAACACAAGGATGCTACATTGCGGCGATGGGACAGGGGCTGGAGCTTAGCTGACAGTGAGGGACCTATTAGGTTGACTACTCTTTTTTGGACTTTGTCAAGGAGGGAGAGACTAGTAGATGATGCACCAGCCCAGATGTGGCAACAATACTCCATGCATGGGCGAATGGTGGCTTTGTAGAGATACAGGATAATGTCAGGTGTAAGGAGTCCACTAGCACGGTAGAGGGAGCCAACCTTCTTTGCGGCAGCCTTGGCAATGTCTTCAATGTATGTGTTCCAATTCATGTTACCTGTGAAGGTTAGGCCAAGGAGTTTGAATGATTGTAGGCGAAAGAAATAATGCAACTGTTTAATGAAAAAAATAATTGGATGAAAAACTTTGTTCTTATTACTCAATCTATATATTAAAAAATGGATTTTGTAAGTGATATGACACAAACATGAAGAAATAATTGGATGAAAAACGATGCTATGTAGATCAACGATTATAATTATTAATTATATAAATTACAAGTGAAAAGGAAATTGAAATGAGGAGGAATTTAATTATCTGTTGCAGAAAAACACGAAATACAATACACGGTGAAAGAAAAACAAACAATGATATATAATGAAATACAAAACTGAAGAAAGTTTTACTTCAGAAATGTGTTTCTCGAAAGATAGAAGATAGACGTATTATTGTTTAAGTAAAATGTGATGCGATGTGTGTCGATATAATAACAATGGGAAAAAAATTTGTTAGCCGATATGCGAATATGTATAGAGGGAGAGAGACGAGAAGGGTTTCTTTACTTAGGAAGGAATATTCCGATATTCCACTTTGTTCTTATTACTCAATCTATATATTAAAAAATGGATTTTGTAAGTGATATGACACAAACATGAAGAAATAATTGGATGAAAAACGATGCTATGTAGATCAACGATTATAATTATTAATTATATAAATTACAAGTGAAAAGGAAATTTGAAATGAGGAGGAATTTAATTGTCTGTTGCTGAGTGAACCTCCATTGAGTGATTATGTGCGCAAGAGATCGTGCAAACATTTATGGTCTTAGTTTCAATCTACTGTCACGACCCGTATTTGTGACTAAAGATATTTATATTTTTAGCCCTTTTTGCACCTCGGTCAGTCTAGCTAACAATGTTTTGTTAGCTAGAAGAGTTGTCTGTCGGACGAGAACTAATAAGCGAAAAAAACACAAAATACAATACACGGTGAAAGAAACACAAACAATGATATATAGATACAAAACTAAAGAAAGTTTTATTTCAGAAATGTGTTTCTCAAAAGATAGAAGATAGACGTATTATTGTTTAAGCGAAATGTGATGCGATGTGTGTCGATATAATAACAATGGGAAAAAAATTTGTTAGCCGATATGCGAATATGTATAGAGGGAGAGAGACGAGAAGGGTTTCTTTACTAAGTTGAAGAAATATTCCGATATTCCAATTTGTCCTTATTAAATCCCACATTAGTAGAAAGAAAAGGATGATTCTGTCTTCAGTTCGGGTAGCAAGCGACTCCAAGTTTTTCGTAAGAGTGATTTCTCCGGACCGAGTGAACGCTTCCAAATATTTTCTCTAACTGATTTCTTATTAAAAAAATCCTTTAATTTTCCGCCGTGGTGCGTGGTCCGGAACTAGCATTTTATACGACATTATCACTTGTATCCGTCTTTATCGTTTCCTAATCCCTTTTTCGGACCACTTTTTGAAACAAGTGGGCGGAATGGGATGAAAAGTGAAAGAAAGGACGAAGTACGCCGTGGTCACTGGTGTTAACGTACTCTCTTTTATTTTATTTTTTTTTTTACTAATCAGTCAGCACTCAGAAGACTGTCACTACCTCCACATCTCTCAAAAAAAGGCGGAGGAAATGCCTGGGAGGATGGTAGCATGAAAACAGAACAGATACTACACTACCTTCACACCTCTAAAAAAAAGGAGGAGGAAATGCCTGGGAGGTTGTTATCATGACAACAGAACATATACTACACTACCTCCACACTTCTCAAAAAAGGAGGAGGTAATGCCTGGGAGGATGGTATCATGACAACAGAACAGATACTACACTAACTCCACACCTCTCAAAAAAAGGAGGAGGAAATGCCTGGGAGGATGGTATGAAAACAGAACAGATACTACACTACCTCCACACCTCTAAAAAAAGGAGGAGGTAATGCCTGGGAGGTTGTTATCATGACAACAGAACATATACTACACTACCTCCACACTTCTCAAAAAAAGGAGGAGGAAATGCCTGGGAGGATGGTATCATGACAACAGAACATATACTACACTACCTCCACACCTCTCAAAAAAGGAGGAGGTAATGTCTGGGAGGATGGTATCATGACAACAGAACAGATACTACACTATGCCCCTGAATTGAGGATTTAAAGATAATACATTAGTCTGAAATAGTACATACTATACTATTTCATAATAAGTACAATAGTCTTAAATAGTATAGTTTTGGCTTCAGACAGACAGACACATAAACTCCATTATTAATAGATTACAATGTTTATATGAATCTTTATAATAATATAATCATGAGACACATTCACATGTGTCTGTGTGTGTGATTTCATTCAGATGACGTCACTTACAAATAATTTATATAGTTGGGAGTTGGTCTGTTCGTACGCAAATACAAACACATGAATGGTTGACAAAAATGAATAGGCAGAGTACACAGGCAGTAGTTTTTATGATGTCAATATCCGAGTTTTATAAATTTATGCAGTGTTTGACACTTTTTTTTTTTTTGATTGTATCCACTGCATAATAAAATAATGAAATAAGGGGAAGTAGGTAGGTGCAAAATCAATGGCCGATTCCCAAAATGTAAAAACATTTTGACCCACTTAAAAATTCAGCAAAATTCAGGAAATCAACCAATTTTACTGAAATTTTTAGTATTTGTTAATCAATGATCACGGAATATAATGAAATCAGTATTTTTCTTTAAAATCTTAGTGAAAATGTATTATTTTTTTAAAACGAAATACACCTTTTACTAAAATTATATTTTTATGTATTAATAAAAAAAATGCATGAATTTTAAAAAAGATTTTAATGAAAATAAAGCAATTAAACTTCTTTTTTTTTTTTAAATTATTTCGTATATATTACGAAAAGGGCTCCATGCAGTGTTTTTCACTTTTTTTTTTAATTTATTGTATTCACTACATAAACATTCATAGTAGTAAAAAAAAAGGAAGAAAAAAAAAACAAAAAAACTAGTGACCTTAATCCAACCAGTTAAAAGCAGACGACCTATTTACAACTACTTTGCAAACAGGTAAGTTTCTTTCGCGGACCGGCCATGACGCACGACAGGAGAGAATTTGAATGCCGACTAGACGCTACCCTCGAGTGTTTGTCGGGATACCCTGACATGAGGATATTTCTCCTTAGAAGTATCCCCATGTGGGGAGGTGCCGCTCAGAGCACCCTTTCCTGCCTTGACAGAGTACATCACCGACTTCGAAATCTAGTCGGTGATGTCCTCTTCTCTCCCTACTGCCGCTTTCTCACGGGAGCGATGTTGCTAGTCTTTCTCTACTCTATCGATATTTTCATGGCAGGTGCTTGACTGAAATCCAATCTATGCTCCCCTCCCCCCCCTGTAAAACATTTACAACAAAAACCCGTTTAGTTACAACCACTGTAAATAATTTTCCTTTCTCTCTCTCTCTCTCTCTTTCTCTATCTGTTTGTCTCTCTCCTTCTCTCTCTCTCACTCTGTCTCTTTCTCTTTCTCTGTCTCTTTCTCTCTCTTTCTCTCTATCTCTCTTTCTCTCTCTCTCTTTCTCTCTCCTTCTCTCTCTCTCTATCTGTCTGTCTGTCTCTCTCTCTTTCTCTCTTTGCCTACAACTAAACGAAACTTCCATGAGCAAAGTTTCTTTCCTAGAACTGCCCGTCTGTGGAACACAATACCGTAGGGCTGCTTCCCAACTGACTACAACGTTGTCGTTTTCAAGTCCAATGTAAACAAATTCTTTGTTGGGCCGTCCTCTTAAACAGTCAAATTCTGACAAACTTCCACCATCGTTATCAATCATCCAGGTTTTGTCTCACCGTCAACCTGAGACCCTCATTAACCATTATCCTCGAGTGGCCTTTGGACCTTGATAAATGGTGACTTTTTTTTTTTTTACTATAATGAAAAGGTAAACGCTGACCAAATATTTAAACAAAAACAACAGGCCATTCAACGCGTTCTCCTGGTTGCGGATGGGGACACTTCCTCTCTATCGAACAGGGATGGGAGTATTGATTTACTCCTCTCCAGGAGTTAGGCACAAGGCCAGTTTTTATCTTACTCCCACAAGTAAGATGTGACCCAAGGTCGGGTCGGGAAAGTGGCGTTTAAAAATTGCCTGGGCAGCCCCGTCGGCATTCCCCGGTAGGGGCACCTCAGACAGTAAGCAATAAACTTACTCCTCCCCAAAGAGGGGAAACGAAGCCTGGGAGGGTGGACCTCCTAGAACTGCACAGGACAGACCCATAGACCGGCGTAAATCAAGCCCCGAATGCCAAGACAATACCAGTTAATGGGGTGCAGTATCCATCGGAACAGATACTACACTTTGATCTTAGCCAAAAGGCCAAGAACAGGGATGGGAGTAGCTAATGGCCAGAGATAGAGTAGTTGTGAAGTCAATTTCTAAAAGCCGTCCAAAATGCATGCCAGCATATAAAACGAATGTTAAACTAAATATGGTGATGATCGAAAGAGGTGGAGTTCTGGAAATACGGGGAAGCTTGTTGTCACTCAGACTCCAGGAACACCACTTGTTATTGCCAGTGAGCAATCCCTGATAATGATTCATGTGAAAACGCCTAGTGAATAAATAATAATTGTGCTTGTCCCTGTCTTAGTACAACCATAACACTGCGTTAGGGTTATTAGAATCAGGGTAAGGGTTGTGGTTAGTAGAATCAGGGTTAGGGTTAATAAAATCAGGGTTAGGGTTAGTAGAATCAGGGTTAGGGTTAGTAGAATCAGGGTTGGGGTTAGTAGAATCAGGGTTAGGGTTGGGGTTAGTCGAATCATGATTAGGGTTAGTAGAATCAGGGTTAGGGTTGGGGTTAAGAGAATCAGGGTTAGGGTTGGGGTTAAGAGAATCAGGGTTAGGGTTGGGTTAGTAAAATCAGGGTTAGGGTTGGGGTTATTAGAATCAGGGTTAGGGTTAATAAAATCAGGGTTGGGGTTGGGGTTATTAGAATCAGGGTTAGGGTTAATAAAATCAGGGTTAGGGTTGGGGTTATTAGAATCAGGGTTAGGGTTAGTAGAATCAGGGTTAGGGTTGGGGTTAAGAGAATCAGGGTTAGGGTTGGGTTAGTAAAATCAGGGTTAGGGTTAGGGTTAGGGTTAGTAGAATCAGGGTTAGGGTTGGGGTTGGGGTTAGTAGAATCAGGGTTAGGGTTAATAAAATCAGGGTTAGGGTTGGGGTTATTAGAATCAGGGTTAGGGTTAATAAAATCAGGGTTAGGGTTGGGGTTATTAGAATCAGGGTTAGGGTTAATAAAATTAGGGTTGGGGTTGGGGTTAGTAGAATCAGGGTTAGGGTTAATAAAATCAGGGTTAGGGTTGGGGTTATTAGAATCAGGGTTAGGGTTAGTAGAATCAGGGTTAGGGTTAATAAAATCAGGGTTGGGGTTGGGGTTAGTAGAATCAGGGTTAGGGTAGGGGTTAGTCGAATCATGATTAGGGTTAGTAGAATCAGGGTTAGGGTTGGGGTTAAGAGAATCAGGGTTAGGGTTGGGGTTAAGAGAATCAGGGTTAGGGTTGGGTTAGTAAAATCAGGGTTAGGGTTGGGGTTATTAGAATCAGGGTTAGGGTTAATAAAATCAGGGTTAGGGTTGGGGTTATTAGAATCAGGGTTAGGGTTAATAAAATTAGGGTTGGGGTTGGGGTTAGTAGAATCAGGGTTAGGGTTAATAAAATCAGGGTTAGGGTTAGGGTTAGGGTTATTAGAATCAGGGTTAGGGTTAATAAAATCAGGGTTGGGGTTGGGGTTATTAGAATCAGGGTTAGGGTTAGTAGAATCAGGGTTAGGGTTAATAAAATCAGGGTTAGGGTTGGGGTTATTAGAATCAGGGTTAGGGTTAATAAAATCAGGGTTAGGGTTGGGGTTATTAGAATCAGGGTTAGGGTTAGTAGAATCAGGGTTAGGGTTAATAAAATCAGGGTTAGGGTTGGGGTTATTAGAATCAGGGTTAGGGTTAATAAAATCAGGGTTAGGGTTGGGGTTATTAGAATCAGGGTTAGGGTTAGTAGAATCAGGGTTGGGGTTGGGGTTAGTAGAATCAGGGTTAGGGTTAATAAAATCAGGGTTGGGGTTGGGGTTATTAGAATCAGGGTTAGGGTTAATAAAATCAGGGTTAGGGTTGGGGTTATTAGAATCAGGGTTAGGGTTAGTAGAATCAGGGTTAGGGTTAATAAAATCAGGGTTAGGGTTGGGGTTATTAGAATCAGGGTTAGGGTTAATAAAATCAGGGTTAGGGTTGGGGTTATTAGAATCAGGGTTAGGGTTAGTAGAATCAGGGTTGGGGTTGGGGTTAGTAGAATCAGGGTTAGGGTTAATAAAATCAGGGTTGGGGTTGGGGTTATTAGAATCAGGGTTAGGGTTAATAAAATCAGGGTTAGGGTTGGGGTTATTAGAATCAGGGTTAGGGTTAGTAGAATCAGGGTTGGGGTTGGGGTTAGTAGAATCAGGGTTAGGGTTAATAAAATCAGGGTTAGGGTTGGGGTTATTAGAATCAGGGTTAGGGTTAGTAGAATCAGGGTTAGGGTTGGGGTTAGTCGAATCATGATTAGGGTTAGTAGAATCAGGGTTAGGGTTGGGGTTAAGAGAATCAGGGTTAGGGTTGGGTTAGTAAAATCAGGGTTAGGGTTAGGGTTAGTAGAATCAGGGTTAGGGTTAATAAAATCAGGGTTAGGGTTGGGGTTATTAGAATCAGGGTTAGGGTTAATAAAATCAGGGTTAGGGTTGGGGTTATTAGAATCAGGGTTAGGGTTAGTAGAATCAGGGTTGGGGTTGGGGTTAGTAGAATCAGGGTTAGGGTTAATAAAATCAGGGTTAGGGTTGGGGTTATTAGAATCAGGGTTAGGGTTAATAAAATCAGGGTTAGGGTTGGGGTTATTAGAATCAGGGTTAGGGTTAGTAGAATCAGGGTTGGGGTTGGGGTTAGTAGAATCAGGGTTAGGGTTAATAAAATCAGGGTTAGGGTTGGGGTTATTAGAATCAGGGTTAGGGTTAGTAGAATCAGGGTTAGGGTTGGGGTTAGTCGAATCATGATTAGGGTTAGTAGAATCAGGGTTAGGGTTGGGGTTAAGAGAATCAGGGTTAGGGTTGGGTTAGTAAAATCAGGGTTAGGGTTAGGGTTAGTACAATCAGGGTTAGGGTTGGGGTTAGTAGAATCAGGGTTAGGGTTAGTACAATCAGGGTTAGGGTTGGGGTTAGTACAATCAGGGTTAGGGTTAGGGTTAGTAAAATCAGGGTTAGGGTTAGTAAAATCAGGGTTAGGGTTAGTACAATCAGGGTTCGGGTTGGGGTTAGTAGAATCAGGGTTAGGGTTAGTAAAATCAGGGTTAGGGTTGGGGTTAGTCGAATCATGATTAGGGTTAGTAGAATCAGGGTTAGGGTTGGGGTTAAGAGAATCAGGGTTAGGGTTGGGTTAGTAAAATCAGGGTTAGGGTTAGGGTTAGTACAATCAGGGTTAGGGTTGGGGTTAGTAGAATCAGGGTTAGGGTTAGTACAATCAGGGTTAGGGTTGGGGTTAGTACAATCAGGGTTAGGGTTAGGGTTAGTAAAATCAGGGTTAGGGTTAGTAAAATCAGGGTTAGGGTTAGTACAATCAGGGTTCGGGTTGGGGTTAGTAGAATCAGGGTTAGGGTTAGTAAAATCAGGGTTAGGGTTGGGGTTAGTACAATCAGGGTTAGGGTTGGGGTTAGCAGAATCAGGGTTAGGGTTAGTAAAATCAGGGTTAGGGTTGGGGTTAGTACAATCAGGGTTAGGGTTGGGGTTAGCAGAATCAGGGTTAGGGTTAGTAAAATCAGGGTTGGGGTTAGTACAATCAGGGTTAGGGTTGGGGTTAGCAGAATCAGGGTTAACACAGAAAACAATGGGGGGGGGGAGAAATACCAACATGTATCAAGGATAGGAAAGAAGGTTTACTTAACAAAACATACAAAGTGAACAGAGTAGTTCAGCAATCGCTAAGTTGAGCTAGCAAGTCCGATGAGACCTCGTTCTTTTAATAAGAAAAAAAAAAGGAGGTGACGGTGATTAAGTGGACAACGACACGGAGTGACAACTTGGGTGTTCCAAGTTCGAATCCAGTCGGTTCCACAGTACCACTTTCACTTATAGACGTTTGCAACCTTCACGTGGTCCCTCATGTAAGTACTTCGGGGAACACCATGTTAAATAAAAGTAGACTACTGCTGTAACCCTAGTATCATGATTAACTAAGGAAACAAGAGGGAAAAACTCCAACAAGTATATATATATATTGGACTTTTTACCCTTTTTGGATTTTCTATTTTCGCCGTACCTGAAGTTGTGGCTTCTTGGAATTTAACTTTGAAACCTCTCTCATTACTTCTCGTGCCTCTAACGACCTACCTATCTACATCTTATTCTCTCCGCTGGACTCTTCGACACCGGACTTTTTGGCAATCGGACATTTGCTTGCACCCTGGCACAGTTTTGCCCTGCGTTTCTTTCCCTACAACTTTTATTTCATTTTTTCAAATTTTAAATCTTGGCCATTGCCAACTTATCTATCCCAGCGACTTCCTCTGATGATAAGATTTTGATCTTTGAAAAGCCTGGCTTAAGGAAAATTTAACTTGAATAAATTGCCTTTTTGCGGAATATACCTTGCTCTGAGCAATTGAATTGAATTATGATTTGGCTTTTGCTTCTCTAATTCCTTTCCTTTCTTCTTCATTATATATATATATATATATATATATGTTGCATAGAACTCCTTCTTGGACCGCGGCAGTACGCGTTTCGTATACTCGTCGTGTAGAAAGTTGGTCGTGTCGTCCAGTGGATAAATTCTTTCTTCTTTACCGTCGTCTGTTGTCTGCAATAAAATCCATGTCGCCCCCGAAGACAAACTCTTCTGTTGAATTTAATTCATTTTATTCAAGCGTTGTTATTTCATCTGGGGGAAATTCACCACGCCGAGAGAGACTAAGAGAGCAAATCCTACTTTATCGTAGTTAGTTATCAATGTTTTCTTAACTATTCCTAGAAAGGGGGGGGGGGGAAGGATTCTCGCGCTTGTCTTCCCTGAATGGAAATATTCCGTATCTTTACATTGCGAATCGCACGTCCTCTCAGTTCGCTCTCCGAATCAGACTGACTAAAAACTCGCTTCTCACGAGAACGAGTGACGTCACAGATCCCTTTGTTTCCCACGCAAGGCCCGCGAAGTCACACAGCCTATCGCAGGTGTAGACTGACCCTTGATCTGAGGTCTCGTCACACGTAACCTTATCACGTCTGCCAGCTCCGACTGTGAAAACAAGCCCTGTTCTGCACTCGACTGCCCTGTGTTAATTCGCGCAAGTCAAACCCGATCTCCAACAGATACGTCCATTCCCATAGGGCCATTATCTAACACATTATATATATATATATATTCTGTGTATTTATGCAGCATTTTCTTATTTATGCAAACATTGTTAAAAATAACAGAATTCGCCTGTTTAATTATACCTTTTCTTATTTTTTCAATTTTTCTGATGGTCTTTTTTGTATTAAAATCAAAAAAATTAATAAATGTTCCATAGGTTTCACGAACGTTTCCGATTCTTCGTCAAAATCAGCCTCAGGTGTCAAAAGCAAATGAACAAAAAAAACTGGAGAAACGTGAACAGAACGTATTTTCACATTGTTCCAGGCAATCGTTGGCGATTTAAATTTAGCAACGCTGGATGGCATCACAGAACAAAATCGCATTACGTTAAGCATTTTAAAAAGTTACCACTGGTTTCATATGTGATGTTGTTAATTTTAGGTTGTTGTGTTTTTATGTAGATAGCTTCCAGTATTTTTAATTTTTTTAAATTGGTTTCGGAATGTATAATTTTAGTGTTATTAACTAGAATTTGTCTTAAATCAGAGGAAGGGCAGTTATGTTTTTGTAGATGTTGGTAAATTGAGCGAGAGTTTACAAGATGCATGGTAGGACGGCGGGATAGGGTAGTGGTTGTAAAACCAATGTAACTATTAGCTTTATTATAAAAGCTAATTTCTTCCTTGCTTTCCAAATTTTGCCGCCTTATATAAACCCGGAGACCTAATATCAATTATCTTAGACGAATACCGTACATCGAAACAACATCACATTAATACGGGTGTGCCCCAGGGGTTCATACTTGAACCTTTATTATTCCTAATCTTCATGAACGACCTACCTGATGCAATCGTGTCCGAGATGGGCATATTTGCTGATGACACCACACCCTATCCGAAGCAATGAATGAATCCTTAGAAAATGAATCAGAGGGGGGGGGGGGGCAGTGGTAACATTATTGCTTGGCAGTAATAGTCTTCTTTGTTCTCAACACGATTGACGAGAAAGGCACGAAGCCAACTCTAATCTCATCGGAGGTCAAATAGAGTAGACCTTTCAGGCGGTCCTACTAGTGGCCTGGGACTTGGTGTCCATACAGAAAGTTATCCTAGTTTGCCCAGTTCCTCTTCATTAACCTCGCCTTTCGAGTTGGACTTCGCGCCATGCGGTAAGAGTTTTATTTAAAGTTCTGTAAGAATAAGTGTATGGTCGTCATCTTTATATTTGGTTTAACGTGCAGTTTACATGCCGGCATCGGACGATTTTTAGAAATTGACTTCCAAACTAACCCATTCTTATTACTTTATCCTGTTTTCTTGGCCCTCCCCTGTGAACTGCACTTGCTACCTCAACTGTTCTACATCTACTAACCCAAGAATTCTCATCTATTCTTTCAATGTGGCCAAACCATCAAAGTCTCCTGTTCTGCACACAGCTCTCTATACTGTCCAGATTTAATCTTCCTCTGCGGTCATCAAATCTAAACCTGTCTTTAAGACTCACATTACACATCCATTGTATCATTCGCATATCATTTCTCTCCATGTTGGACTCAGGTAATCCAATATATCTAGAATAATACATTTCACCACAGTATATGTATGCCCCTTGAAAATCGATACTTTAAGAGGAAAAATAGAAATTTAAATAAGTAGCTTAATATACCTGGTGTGACCCGGGAAGCAAATATTTTTACATAAAACATATGGTTTGAAAACTGTAATAGTAAATGTAATAAAAAGAAATAAAGAGCAAAAAGTATGAATAATGTAAGCAACTTATTGACTCAGAAGACTATGCTGAATGCCAATCTGCTAATCTGTTATTTCATCAATCGAGAATGAAAAAGAAAGTCTTTGGAATAGCCAATCAAAACGCTCCCACAAAAAGAAAGTGTAGGTGAAAGGAACGTTCTGTATTTAGGTGGAAAATGTAGAGTAACTAATAGACAATAGCAAGATAGTGTTATGATCGAGAGGGTGATGTTCCTGGACTATAAACGTGTTCAGTTGAATCAAGCAATGTTGCATGCAAAGACAGAGTAATAATCAACAAACAAAAATGAAGTAGTTCAAATAACGTTTATTGAACGTGTGTGTACGTGGAAATGGTGAAGTGTGTGATGTATGCATGTGTGTCGATGGAAAAACAGTTCTTGAAAAGGTATAAGAAGAAATGAATCCGGCGTAGGAAATGTCTTTGAAAGCCGTACACAAAGAAAACGAGTTGAGAACTCTTACCGTTATTTGCCCACGTGTGTTGGTAGTTGTTATGCCGATTGAAGAGAAAAGCGTGAGACGAAACGCTAGTGTATTAGCGTCGTTCTGTCGACCAGAGAAGAGAGAGAGAGAGCGCTGGTGCCAGCATACTTCTGTCGAGGCTGGTCGGTGAAGAAGAGAGGGATTTTCCGTTTGCAACGGTTTTTATAGTCAGAAGGGCAGATAACTCTGGTGTCGCTTTACAGTGCCACCTGTCGGTGAAAAAGCGACACCTACCGGCAAACCGGTGTAGTTATGTTTTGAAAGGAGGAGGTAACTGCTACAATAGAAACAAATTAAATAATTACAGATATATAATATATGTATCCTATGAATAAGGCTTTTAGGTGAACACGGGTGGCAGTGATACTAGATCTGAGCAGAAGATTGTATAGCCATGCCAACTGGTGGTTATAAAGATCTATTATAATTGTTAAAGGAAAGGAGCTTTGACTTAGTAGAATTATTGACTTCCAAACTACCGCTACCCACGTCTTGATTTATCTCTAACGTCCATTCTTATCACTTCCTCCAATGTTTTCCTTGGCCTAACCTATCAACTGAACCTGCTGCCCCAACTGTTCTACATCTACTAACACAAGAATTCTCATCTATTCTTTCAACATGGCTATGCCAAAAAAGTCTCCTTTTCTGCACACATCTCTCTATACTGTCCAGATTTAATCTTCCTCTGCAGTCATCAGATCTAAGCCTGTCTTTAAGACTCACATTACACATCCATCGTATCATTCTCATATCATTTCTCTCCATGCAACGCATGTCCTCAACCCTCACTGGTCAGGTTTCACTTTCATACATCATCACACTGCATACACATGTCTGATAGATTCTTCTCTTCGTCGACAGTGGTAACTCTCAGCTGGTTAGTAATGGCAGAAGTTCACTGAACTTACTCCATCCACAAGCACCTGCTCCACCCTGTGCTCCAATGGTATCACCAAGGTAACAAAACTTCTGGACAACCTCAGTAGCTTCACCATCCAGATATACTTTCTCCACATCTGAGTTCTCATCCGTCTCCATTGTCTTACATTACTTGCACACAAATTGGTTATCATCTGTCAATAGGCTCACCATCCAGATATACTTTCTCCACATCTGAGTTCTCATCCGTCTCCATTGTCTTACATTACTTGCACACAAATTGGTTATCATCTGTCAATAGGCTCACCATCCAGATATACTTTCTCCACATCTGAGTTCTCATCCGTCTCCATTGTCTTACATTACTTGCACACAAATTGGTTATCATCTGTCAATAGGCTCACCATCCAGATATACTTTCTCCACATCTGAGTTCTCATCCGTCTCTATTGTCTTACATTACTTGCACACAAATTGGTTATCATCTGTCAATAGGCTCACCATCCAGATATACTTTCTCCACATCTGAGTTCTCATCCGTCTCTATTGTCTTACATTACTTGCACACAAATTGGTTATCATCTGTCAATAGGCTCACCATCCAGATATACTTTCTCCACATCTGAGTTCTCATCCGTCTCTATTGTCTTACATTACTTGCACACAAACTAACCCTAACCTCTCACCTTACCTCTAATTCCGCTACTCTTCTTGTGTACCATCTGCTTACACGTACCACAAAACATTAAGTTGGTCCCATCTACATTTCCACAAACTGAGCAGGGGATTTAAAAAAATCTTTCTGGGAGCTTTCCAACATTACAACAACTGATCATGACTTGGTAACATTCACTCGCAGACGTTTACTTTCCATGATTTTCCAACTTAACAAGTCCATTAGTCTCCGATTTAATGAGTAGACTTTCCATTGATTCACAGGCAAGCGCTAAATCACCAGTATAAAGCATGTCTTTAAGACAACCCGAACAAAACCCGAACCCGAACCCTAACCCTAACAACCCGCACAAAACCCGAACCCGAACCCTAACAACCCGCACAAAACCCGAACCCGAACCGTAACCCTAACAACCCGCACAAAACCCGAACCCGAACCCTAACCTTAACAATCCGCACAAAACCCGAACCCGAACCCTAACAACCCGCACAAAACCCGAACCCGAACCCTAACAACCCGCACAAAACCCGAACCCGAACCTTAACCCTAACAACCCGCACAAAACCCGAACCCTAACCCTAACAACCCACACAAAACCCGAACCCGAACCCTAACAACCCGCACAAAACCCGAACCCGAACCCTAACCCTAACAACCCGCACAAAACCCGAACCCTAACCCTAACAACCCGCACAAAACTCGAACCCGAACCCTAACCCTAACAACCCGCACAAAAATCAAACCCGTACGAAACTCTTGAGACAACATTTCTAAGACACAAATGATATGAGTTTAATAAAGATATTTATTTTAAAAAAGATTTTTTATAAATATTTTTAAACATTTAAACTTCTTTCTCAGGTAGACATATAAAACACGTTCCAACCACCCTCAAAAAAATTTTTAATTCAGTTTTAGGTAAGATGTGACACAAGGTCGGGAAAGTGAGAAAAAACCAGCGCTCGAGAATTTGAGCACTCTGGCTGTTTAAAAATTGCCTGGGCAGCCCCGTCGGCATTCCCCGGTAGGAGCGTCTCAGGCGATTAGCAATAAACTAACCACTTCTCAAAGGGTGAGAAGGCAAAGCCTGAGAAGGTGGACCTCCTAGAACTGCAAAGGACAAACAACCGATAGACCGGCTTTCTTCGTTCTATATAAACAAAAAAAAATTTCTTGAAAAAAATCTTTTTATAAACAGTTGATTAGCTATGCTTTCTTCGTTCTATATAAAAACAAACTTTTCTTGAAAACAATCTTTTTATAAACAGTTGATTAGCTATGCTTTCTTCGTTCTATATAAAAACAAACTTTTCTTGAAAACAATCTTTTTATAAACAGTTGATTTGCTATGCTTTCTTCGTTCTATATGTTATGATTTTAGATCTCGTTTTGATCTGAAGACGCCGTCATACTGTCTGGCATGTGTTACCATGACGACCGCCATCCAAGTCGGCCTTATTTACCTGATTCCCGACCGCTTAAAAGTGGAATCCCAGGCACTGGGAGGCGTTCTGTGATCGCCACAGTGGCACAAAAGTCTGTAAACATAATCATGTTTACTACCACGAAATTACGGGCTGACCGATCAACTACCGCGATCACTGTGGCCAAAAATAGTACCACAAACAAACACAGTTTTCTGGAGTCAACGGCCATTATTGGTCTTCTCCCCTGCGAGCCAAGAGTCTACAACTACGTCCGCCACTTTCACATAAAAACAGCTGGGTCCAGTAAACAAGAGAAGTTTTTTTTTTTTCTTTTACAGGAAGGAGAGATATAGAAGGGGGGGGGGAATCTGGAATCAGCCAAGAACACAAGAATAGCGACGTTCGGTCCTCCTCAAACAACGACGAGAAAAACCCAGCAACTTCAAGTACCAAATAACAATCGTCGACTATCACAACAATTTCGTCTGCTAAACGCCATTGAATCAGCGACGCTGAACACAACTATTCGCACTACTGCTATACCGCGTCCTCCAGCGCAGACGACTTCTCTACACCGCAACTATTACTGCTTCTACCACTGCTCGCTCGGCTCACAAATTACTACTGCCCACCAAGACTTCTCGACGACTACTGACATTCACTCCAATTCCAAAATAACTTATCGGAAAATAAACCATAGTATTTTTCCAATTTTAATCCCGTGTTGTTCGTTCATTTCTGCTTGTCACCATACGCTTACAGTTTTATAACAACTGGTGTCAGAAGCGTGCGATAAGTAGAATGGACTACTCGGGATTCATACCTAATGAACCTCTCAGCCTCATCGAAGATCACAGATCGGCAATTTCAAACACAAAATCTGGTAAAGAAGATGACATATCGTCCAGACCTCATCAACCGCGATTTTGGACATTTCAGCAGGCTCGGCGGACACGAACGGCAACACCAAGCCTCACGACTTAATACTGGTTGTTAAAGGTCGGGCTCGGCAAGCATCAGCATCACCCTTCGAGATCTACCGGCTCTCTTCAACGCAGGACGCGACAGCCACATCTTCCTGGACGTTCATCAGGCACCAGACATTCCCGGACATAGCTGACAACATTATGGAAGAAATCACATCGGTTAAAAAAAAAAAACGGGTGCACCTGCACGGGCACGACCGGATACTCAACAACTGGACGTTCGTTGATCAACAGGAGGAACCATCAACTTGAACGACGCACAGCAACACCAGCGCAGACCCCCATGTGCAGCAGTCACCAATGCGCTCATTCATCAGACAACCGCGCAGACCCACATGTGCAGCAGTCACCAATGCGCTCGTTCATCAGACAACAGCGCAGACCCCCATGTGCAGCAGTCACCAATGCGCTCATTCATCAGACAACCGCGCAGACCCACATGTGCAGCAGTCACCAATGCGCTCGTTCATCAGACAACAGCGCAGACCCCCATGTGCAGCAGTCACCAATGCGCTCATTCATCAGACAACCGCGCAGACCCACATGTGCAGCAGTCACCAATGCGCTCGTTCATCAGACAACCGCGCAGACCCCCATGTGCAGCAGTCACCAATGCGCTCATTCATCAGACAACCGCGCAGACCCACATGTGCAGCAGTCACCAATGCGCTCGTTCATCAGACAACAGCGCAGACCCCCATGTGCAGCAGTCACCAATGCGCTCATTCATCAGACAACCGCGCAGACCCACATGTGCAGCAGTCACCAATGCGCTCGTTCATCAGACAACAGCGCAGACCCCCATGTGCAGCAGTCACCAATGCGCTCATTCATCAGACAACCGCGCAGACCCACATGTGCAGCAGTCACCAATGCGCTCGTTCATCAGACAACAGCGCAGACCCCCATGTGCAGCAGTCACCAATGCGCTCATTCATCAGACAACCGCGCAGACCCACATGTGCAGCAGTCACCAATGCGCTCATTCATCAGACAACCGCGCAGAATATACAAGACTCCAGACACATAGAAATCCCTCAAATGCCATCGGGATACAGACCAAACCTGATCCCTAGACTATTGACACTTCACACATGCAACTCTAACCGTGCCGGACAATTCAGGTCAAAATGAGATCTGGGGGAGCTGTTATGATTTTAGATCTCGTTTTGATCTGAAGACGCCGTCATACTGTCTGGCATGTGTTACCATGACGACCGCCATCCAAGTCGGCCTTATTTACCTGATTCCCGACCGCTTAAAAGTGGAATCCCAGGCACTGGGAGGCGTTCTGTGATCGCCACAGTGGCACAAAAGTCTGTAAACATAATCATGTTTACTACCACGAAATTACGGGCTGACCGATCAACTACCGCGATCACTGTGGCCAAAAATAGTACCACAAACAAACACAGTTTTCTGGAGTCAACGGCCATTATTGGTCTTCTCCCCTGCGAGCCAAGAGTCTACAACTACGTCCGCCACTTTCACATAAAAACAGCTGGGTCCAGTAAACAAGAGAAGTTTTTTTTTTTTCTTTTACAGGAAGGAGAGATATAGAAGGGGGGGGGGAATCTGGAATCAGCCAAGAACACAAGAATAGCGACGTTCGGTCCTCCTCAAACAACGACGAGAAAAACCCAGCAACTTCAAGTACCAAATAACAATCGTCGACTATCACAACAATTTCGTCTGCTAAACGCCATTGAATCAGCGACGCTGAACACAACTATTCGCACTACTGCTATACCGCGTCCTCCAGCGCAGACGACTTCTCTACACCGCAACTATTACTGCTTCTACCACTGCTCGCTCGGCTCACAAATTACTACTGCCCACCAAGACTTCTCGACGACTACTGACATTCACTCCAATTCCAAAATAACTTATCGGAAAATAAACCATAGTATTTTTCCAATTTTAATCCCGTGTTGTTCGTTCATTTCTGCTTGTCACCATACGCTTACAGTTTTATAACATATATAAAAACAAACTTTTCTTGAAAAAAATCTTTTTATAAACAGTTGATTTGCTATGCTTTCTTCGTTCTATATAAAAACAAACTTTTCTTGAAAAAAATCTTTTTATAAACAGTTGATTTGCTATGCTTTCTTCGTTCTATATAAAAAAAAACTTTTCTTGAAAAAAATCTTTTTATAAACAGTTGATTAGCTATGCTTTCTTCGTTCTATATAAAAAACTTTTCTTGAAAATCTTTTTATAAGCAGTTTATTAGCTATGCTTTCTTCGTTCTATA
Organism: Sepiola atlantica; assembly: GCA_963556195.1. Lineage (NCBI taxonomy): Eukaryota > Metazoa > Mollusca > Cephalopoda > Sepiida > Sepiolidae > Sepiola > Sepiola atlantica. The sequence goes on from OY744555.1 coordinate 14,525,522, forward strand.
TAAAAACAAACTTTTCTTGAAAAAATCTTTTTATAAACAGTTGATTTGCTATGCTTTCTTCGTTCTATATAAAAACAAACTTTTCTTGAAAACAATCTTTTTATAAACAGTTGATTTGCTATGCTTTCTTCGTTCTATATAAAAACAAACTTTTCTTGAAAAAAATCTTTTTATAAACAGTTGATTAGCTATGCTTTCTTCGTTCTATATAAAAACAAACTTTTCTTGAAAAAAATCTTTTTATAAACAGTTGATTTGCTATGCTTTCTTCGTTCTATATAAAAAAAAACTTTTCTTGAAAAAAATCTTTTTATAAACAGTTAGTTATCTATGCTTTCTTCGTTCTATATAAAAAAAAAATTTTCTTGAAAAAAATCTTTTTATAAACAGTTGATTTGCTATGCTTTCTTCGTTCTATATAAAAACAAACTTTTCTTGAAAAAAATCTTTTTATAAACAGTTGATTAGCTATGCTTTCTTCGTTCTATATAAAAACAAACTTTTCTTGAAAAAAATCTTTTTATAAACAATTGATTAGCTATGCTTTCTTCGTTCTATATAAAAAAAACTTTTCTTGAAAAAAATCTTTTTATAAACAGTTGATTAGCTATGCTTTCTTCGTTCTATGTAAAAACAAACTTTTCTTGAAAAAAATCTTTTTATAAACAGTTGATTTGCTATGGTTTCTTCGTTCTATATAAAAAAAAACTTTTCTTGAAAAAAATCTTTTTATAAACAGTTGATTAGCTATGCTTTCTTCGTTCTATATAAAAAAAACTTTTCTTGAAAAAAATCTTTTTATAAACAGTTGATTTGCTATGCTTTCTTCGTTCTATATAAAAAAAAATTTTCTTGAAAAAAATCTTTTTATAAACAGTTGATTAGCTATGCTTTCTTCGTTCTATATAAAAAAACCCTTTCTTGAAAAAAATCTTTTTATAAACAGTTGCTTTGCTATGCTTTCTTCGTTCTATATAAAAAACTTTTCTTGAAAATCTTTTTATAAGCAGTTTATTAGCTATGCTTTCTTCGTTCTATATAAAAAAAAACTTTTCTTGAAAAAAATCTTTTTATAAACAGTTGATTTGCTATGCTTTCTTCGTTCTATATAAAAAAAAACTTTTCTTGAAAAAAATCTTTTTATAAACAATTGATTTGCTATGCTTTCTTCGTTCTATATAAAAAAAACTTTTCTTGAAAACAAATTTTTTATAAACAGTTGATTAGCTATGCTTTCTTCGTTCTATATAAAAAACTTTTCTTGAAAAAAAATTTTTTATAAACAGTTTACTAGCTATGCTTTCTTCGTTCTATATAAAAAAAACATTTCTTGAAAAAAATCTTTTTATAAACAGTTGATTAGCTATGCTTTTTTTGTTCTATATAAAAACTTTTCTTGAAAATCTTTTTATAAACAGTTGATTAGCTATGCTTTCTTCATTCTACATAAAAAATACATTTCTTAGAAAAAAATCTTTTTATAAACAATTGATTAGCTATGCTTTCTTGATTCTACATAAAAACTTTTCTTGAAAAAAATCTTTTTATAAACAGTTGATTAGCTATGCTTTCTTTGTTCTATATAAAAAACTTTTCTTGAAAAAAATCTTTTTATAAACAGTTGATTAGCTATGCTTTCTTAGTTCTATATAAAAAACTTCTCTTGAAAACTTTTTTTATAAACAGTTGATTAGCTATGCTTTCTTCGTTCTATATAAAAAACTTTTCTTGAAAACTTCTTTTTATAAACAGTTGATTAGCTATGCTTTCTTCGTTCTATATAAAAAGCTTTTCTTGAAAATCTTTTTATAAACAGTTGATTAGCTATGCTTTCTTCGTTCTATATAAAAAACTTTTCTTGAAAACTTTTTTTTATAAACAGTTGATTAGCTATGCTTTCTTCGTTCTATATAAAAAGCTTTTCTTGAAAATCTTTTTATAAGCAGTTGATAAGCTATGCTTTCTTCATTCTATATAAAAAAAATACATTTCTTAGAAAAAAATCTTTTTATAAACAGTTGATTAGCTATGCTTTCTTGATTCTACATGAAAACATTTCTTGAAAAAATTATTTTTATAAACAGTTGATTAGCTATGCTTTCTTTGTTCTATATAAAACACTTTTCTTGAAAAAAATCTTTTTATAAACAGTTGATTAGCTATGCTTTCTTAGTTCTATATAAAAAACTTTTCTTGAAAAAAATCTTTTTATAAACAGTTGATTAGCTATGCTTTCTTCGTTCTATATAAAAAACTTTTCTTGAAAACTTTTTTTTATAAACAGTTGATTAGCTATGCTTTCTTCGTTCTATATAAAAAACTTTTCTTGAAAATCTTTTTATAAGCAGTTGATTAGCTATGCTTTCTTCATTCTACATAAAAAAAATACATTTCTTAGAAAAAAATCTTTTTATAAACAGTTGATTAGCTATGGTTTCTTGATTCTACATAAACACTTTTCTTGAAAAAATTCTTTTTATAAACAGTTGATTAGCTATGCTTTCTTTGTTCTATATAAAAAAATTTTCTTGAAAAAATCTTTTTATAAACAGTTGATTAGCTATGCTTTCTTAGTTCTATATAAAAAAAAACTTTTCTTGAAAAAAATCTTTTTATAAACAGTTGATTAGCTATGCTTTCTTCGTTCTATATAAAAAACTTTTATTGAAAACTTTTTTTATAAACAGTTGATTAGCTATGCTTTCTTCGTTCTATATAAAAAACTTTTCTTGAAAACTTCTTTTTATAAACAGTTGATTAGCTATGCTTTCTTCGTTCTATATAAAAAGCTTTTCTTGAAAATCTTTTTATAAACAGTTGATTAGCTATGCTTTCTTCGTTCTATATAAAAAGCTTTTCTTGAAAATCTTTTTATAAGCAGTTGATTAGCTATGCTTTCTTCATTCTATATAAAAAAAATACATTTCTTAGAAAAAAATCTTTTTATAAACAGTTGATTAGCTATGCTTTCTTGATTCTACATAAAAACATTTCTTGAAAAAATTCTTTTTATAAACAGTTGATTAGCTATGCTTTCTTTGTTCTATATAAAAAACTTTTCTTGAAAAAAATCTTTTTATAAACAGTTGATTAGCTATGCTTTCTTAGTTCTATATAAAAAACTTTTCTTGAAAAAAATCTTTTTATAAACAGTTGATTAGCTATGCTTTCTTCGTTCTATATAAAAAACCTTTCTTGAAAACTTTTTTTATAAACAGTTGATTAGCTATGCTTTCTTTGTTCTATATAAAAAACTTTTTTTGAAAACTTTTTTTTATAAACAGTTGATTAGCTATGCTTTCTTCGTTCTATATAAAAAACTTTTCTTGAAAATCTTTTTATAAGCAGTTGATTAGCTATGCTTTCTTCATTCTACATAAAAAAAATACATTTCTTAGAAAAAAATCTTTTTATAAACAGTTGATTAGCTATGCTTTCTTGATTCTACATAAAAACTTTTCTTGAAAAAATTCTTTTTATAAACAGTTGATTAGCTATGCTTTCTTTGTTCTATATAAAAAAACTTTTCTTGAAAAAAATCTTTTTATAAACAGTTGATTAGCTATGCTTTCTTAGTTCTATATAAAAAACTTTTATTGAAAACTTCTTTTTATAAACAGTTGATTAGCTATGCTTTCTTCGTTCTATATAAAAAGCTTTTCTTGAAAATCCTTTTATAAACAGTTGATTAGCTATGCTTTCTTCGTTCTATATAAAAAACTTTTCTTGAAAACTTTTTTTTATAAACAGTTGATTAGCTATGCTTTCTTCGTTCTATATAAAAAGCTTTTCTTGAAAATCTTTTTATAAGCAGTTGATTAGCTATGCTTTCTTCATTCTATATAAAAAAATACATTTCTTAGAAAAAAATCTTTTTATAAACAGTTGATTAGCTATGCTTTCTTGATTCTACATAAAAACTTTTCTTGAAAAAATTATTTTTATAAACAGTTGATTAGCTATGCTTTCTTTGTTCTATATAAAAAACTTTTCTTGAAAAAAATCTTTTTATAAACAGTTGATTAGCTATGCTTTCTTCGTTCTATATAAAAAACTTTTCTTGAAAAAAATCTTTTTATAAACAGTTTATTAGCTATGCTTTCTTCGTTCTATATAAAAAAAAACTTTTCTTGAAAAAAATCTTTTTATAAACAGTTGATTTGCTATGCTTTCTTCGTTCTATATAAAAACAAACTTTTCTTGAAAAAAATCTTTTTATAAACAGTTGATTTGCTATGCTTTCTTCGTTCTATATAAAAAAAAACTTTTCTTGAAAAAAATCTTTTTATAAACAGTTGATTTGCTATGCTTTCTTCGTTCTATATAAAAAAAAACTTTTCTTGAAAAAAATCTTTTTATAAACAATTGATTTGCTATGCTTTCTTCGTTCTATATAAAAAAAAACTTTTCTTGAAAAAAATCTTTTTATAAACAATTGATTTGCTATGCTTTCTTCGTTCTATATAAAAAAAACTTTTCTTGAAAAAAATCTTTTTATAAACAGTTGATTAGCTATGCTTTCTTCGTTCTATATAAAAAACTTTTCTTGAAAAAAAATTTTTTATAAACAGTTTACTAGCTATGCTTTCTTCGTTCTATATAAAAAAAACATTTCTTGAAAAAAATCTTTTTATAAACAGTTGATTAGCTATGCTTTTTTTGTTCTATATAAAAACTTTTCTTGAAAATCTTTTTATAAACAGTTGATTAGTTATGCTTTCTTCGTTTTATATATAAAAAAACTTTTCTTGAAAAAAATCTTTTTATAAACAGTTGATTAGCTATGCTTTCTTAGTTCTATATAAAAAGCTTTTCTTGAAAATCTTTTTATAAACAGTTGATTAGCTATGCTTTCTTCGTTCTATATAAAAAACTTTTCTTGAAAACTTCTTTTTATAAACAGTTGATTAGCTATGCTTTCTTCGTTCTATATAAAAAACTTTTCTTGAAAACTTCTTTTTATAAACAGTTGATTAGCTATGCTTTCTTCGTTCTATATAAAAAGCTTTTCTTGAAAATCTTTTTATAAACAGTTGATTAGCTATGCTTTCTTAGTTCTATATAAAAAGCTTTTCTTGAAAATCTTTTTATAAACAGTTGATTAGCTATGCTTTCTTCGTCCTATATAAAAAACTTTTCTTGAAAACTTTTTTTATAAACAGTTGATTAGCTATGCTTTCTTTGTTCTATATAAAAAACTTTTCTTGAAAACTTTTTTTTATAAACAGTTGATTTGCTATGCTTTCTTCGTTCTATATAAAAAACTTTTCTTGAAAATCTTTTTATAAACAGTTGATTAGCTATGCTTTCTTCATTCTACATAAAAAAATACATTTCTTAGAAAAAAATCTTTTTATAAACAATTGATTAGCTATGCTTTCTTGATTCTACATAAAAACTTTTCTTGAAAAAAATCTTTTTATAAACAGTTGATTAGCTATGCTTTCTTTGTTCTATATAAAAAACTTTTCTTGAAAAAAATCTTTTTATAAACAGTTGATTAGCTATGCTTTCTTCGTTCTATATAAAAAACTTCTCTTGAAAACTTTTTTTATAAACAGTTGATTAGCTATGCTTTCTTCGTTCTATATAAAAAACTTTTCTTGAAAACTTCTTTTTATAAACAGTTGATTAGCTATGCTTTCTTCGTTCTATATAAAAAGCTTTTCTTGAAAATCTTTTTATAAACAGTTGATTAGCTATGCTTTCTTCGTTCTATATAAAAAACTTTTCTTGAAACCTTTTTTTTATAAACAGTTGATTAGCTATGCTTTCTTCGTTCTATATAAAAAGCTTTTCTTGAAAATCTTTTTATAAGCAGTTGATTAGCTATGCTTTCTTCATTCTATATAAAAAAAATACATTTCTTAGAAAAAAATCTTTTTATAAACAGTTGATTAGCTATGCTTTCTTGATTCTACATAAAAACATTTCTTGAAAAAATTCTTTTTATAAACAGTTGATTAGCTATGCTTTCTTTGTTCTATATAAAAAACTTTTCTTGAAAAAAATCTTTTTATAAACAGTTGATTAGCTATGCTTTCTTAGTTCTATATAAAAAACTTTTCTTGAAAAAAATCTTTTTATAAACAGTTGATTAGCTATGCTTTCTTCGTTCTATATAAAAAACTTTTCTTGAAAACTTTTTTTATAAACAGTTGATTAGCTATGCTTTCTTTGTTCTATATAAAAAACTTTTCTTGAAAACTTTTTTTTATAAACAGTTGATTAGCTATGCTTTCTTCGTTCTATATAAAAAACTTTTCTTGAAAATCTTTTTATAAGCAGTTGATTAGCTATGCTTTCTTCATTCTACATAAAAAAAATACATTTCTTAGAAAAAATCTTTTTATAAACAGTTGATTAGCTATGCTTTCTTCGTTCTATATAAAAAAAACTTTTCTTGAAAAAAATCTTTTTATAAACAGTTGATTAGCTATGCTTTCTTCGTTCTATATAAAAAACTTTTCTTGAAAAAAATCTTTTTATAAACAGTTGATTAGCTATGCTTTCTTCGTTGTATATAAAAAACTTTTCTTGAAAAAAATCTTTTTATAAATAGTTTATTAGCTATGCTTTCTTCGTTCTATATAAAAAAAACTTATCTTGAAAAAAATATTTTTATAAACAGTTGATTAGCTATGCTTTCTTCGTTCTATATAAAAAAACTTTTCTTTAAAAAAATCTTTTTATAAACAGTTGATTAGCTATGCTTTCTTTGTTCTACATACAAACATTTCTTGAAAAAAATCTTTTTATAAACAGTTGATTAGCTATGCTCTCTTCGTTCTATATAAAAAAACTTTTCTTGAAAAAAATCTTTTTATAAACAGTTGATTAGCTATGCTTTTTTTGTTTATATAAAAAAAAAACTTTTCTTGAAAAAAATCTTTTTATAAACAGTTGATTAGCTATGCTTTCTTCGTTCGATATAAAAAAAACTTTTCTTGAAAAAAATCTTTTTATAAACAGTTGATTAGCTATGCTTTCTTCGTTCTATATAAAAAAAACTTTTCTTGAAAAAAATCTTTTTATAAACAGTTGATTAGCTATGCTTTCTTCGTTCTATATTAAAAACTTTTCTTGAAAAAAATCTTTTTATAAATAGTTGATTAGCTATGCATTCTTCGTTCTATATAAAAAAAACTTTTCTTTAAGAAAATCTTTTTATAAACAGTTGATTAGCTATGCTTTCTTTGTTCTATATAAAAAACTTTTCTTGAAAACCTTTTTTTATAAACAGTTGATTAGCTATGCTTTCTTCGTTCTATATAAAAAAAACTTTTCTTGAAAAAAATCTTTTTATAAACAGTTGATTAGCTATGCTTTCTTTGTTCTATATAAAAAACTTTTCTTGAAAACCTTTTTTTATAAACAGTTGATTAGCTATGCTTTCTTCGTTCTATATAAAAAAAACTTTTCTTGAAAAAAATCTTTTTATAAACAGTTGATTAGCTATGCTTTCTTTGTTCTATATAAAAAACTTTTCTTGAAAACCTTTTTTTATAAACAGTTGATTAGCTATGCTTTCTTCGTTCTATATAAAAAAAACTTTTCTTAAAAAAAATCTTTTTATAAACAGTTGATTAGCTATGCTTTCTTCGTTCTATATAAAAAAACTTTTCTTGAAGAAAATCTTTTCATAAACAGTTGATTAGCTATGCTTTCTTGATTCTACATAAAAAAATTTCTTAAAAAAAATCTTTTTATAAACAGTTGATTAGCTATGCTTTCTTTGTTCTATATAAAAAACTTTTCTTCAAAAAATTTTTTTTATAAACAGTTGATTAGCTATGCTTTCCACGTTCTATATAAAAAACTTTTCTTGAAAAAATCTTTTTATAAACAGTCGATTAGCTATGCTTTCTTCGTTCTATATAAAAAAAAGTTTTCTTGAAAAAAATCATTTTATAAACAGTTGATTTGCTATGCTTTCTTCGTTCTATATAAAAAAAAGTTTTCTTGAAATAAATCTTTTTATAAACAGTTGATTAGCTATGCTTTCTTTGTTCTATATAAAAAACTTTTCTTGAAAACTTCTTTTTATAAACAGTAGATTAGCTATGCTTTCTTCGTTCTATATAAAAAAAAACTTTTCTTGAAAACTTTTTTTTATAAACAGTTGATTAGCTATGCTTTCTTCGTTCTATATTAGAAAAAAATATTTTTTGAAAATCTTTTTATAAACAGTTGATTAGCTATGCTTTCTTTGTTCTATATAAAAAACTTTTCTTGAAAACTTCTTTTTATAAACAGTTGATTAGCTATGCTTTCTTCGTTCTATATTAGAAAAAAATATTTCTTGAAAATCTTTTTATAAACAGTTGATTAGCTATGCTTTCTTTGTTCTATAAAAAAATTTTTCTTGAAAACTTCTTTTTATAAACAGTTGATTAGCTATGCTTTCTTTGTTCTATATAAAGAAAAACTTTTCTTGAAAAAATCTTTTTATAAACAGTTGATTAGCTATGCTTTCTTCGTTCTATATAAAAAAAACTTTTCTTGAAAAAAATCTTTTTATAAACAGTTGATTAGCTATGCTTTCTTTGTTCTATAAAAATTTTTTTCTTGAAAACTTCTTTTTATAAACAGTTGATTAGCTATGCTTTCTTTGTTCTATATAAAGAAAAACATTTCTTGAAAAAAATCTTTTTATAAACAGTTGATTAGCTATGCTTTCTTTGTTCTATATAAAAAACTTTTCTTGAAAACTTCTTTTTATAAACAGTAGATTAGCTATGCTTTCTTCGTTCTATATAAAAAAAACTTTTCTTGAAAACTTTTTTTATAAACAGTTGATTAGCTATGCTTTCTTCGTTTTATATTAGAAAAAATATTTCTTGAAAATCTTTTTATAAACAGTTGATTAGCTATGCTTTCTTTGTTCTATATAAAAAACTTTTCTTGAAAACTTTTTTTATAAACAGTTGATTAGCTATGCTTTCTTTGTTCTATATAAAAAAACTTTTCTTGAAAACTTCTTTTTATAAACAGTTGATTAGCTATGCTTTCTTTGTTCTATATAAAGAAAAACTTTTCTTGAAAACCTTTTTTTCATAAACAGTTGATTAGCTATGCTTTCTTTGTTCTATAAAAAATTTTTTCTTGAAAACTTCTTTTTATAAACAGTTGATTAGCTATGCTTTCTTCGTTCTATATAAAAAAAAACTTTTCTTGAAAAAAATCTTTTTATAAACAGTTGATTAGCTATGCTTTCTTTGTTCTATATAAAGAAAAACTTTTCTTGAAAAAAATCTTTTTATAAACAGTTGATTAGCTATGCTTTCTTCGTTCTATATAAAAAAAACTTTTCTTGAAGAAAATCTTTTTATAAACAGTTGATTAGCTATGCTTTCTTTGTTCTATAAAAAATTTTTTCTTGAAAACTTCTTTTTATAAACAGTTGATTAGCTATGCTTTCTTTGTTCTATATAAAGAAAAACTATTCTTGAAAAAAATCTTTTTATAAACAGTTGATTAGCTATGCTTTCTTCGTTCTATATAAAAAAACTTTTCTTGAAAAAAATCTTTTTATAAACAGTTGATTAGCTATGCTTTCTTCGTTCTATATAAAAAAAACTTTTCTTGAAGAAAATCTTTTTATAAACAGTTGATTAGCTATGCTTTCTTTGTTCTATAAAAAAATTTTTCTTGAAAACTTCTTTTTATAAACAGTTGATTAGCTATGCTTTCTTTGTTCTATATAAAGAAAAACTTTTCTTGAAAAAAATCTTTTTATAAACAGTTGATTAGCTATGCTTTCTTCGTTCTATATAAAAAAAAATTTTCTTGAAGAAAATCTTTTTATAAACAGTTGATTAGCTATGCTTTCTTTGTTCTATAAAAAAATTTTCTTGAAAACTTTTTTTTATAAACAGTTGATTAGCTATGCTTTCTTCGTTTTATATTAGAAAAAATGTTTCTTGAAAATCTTTTTATAAACAGTTGATTAGCTATGCTTTCTTTGTTCTATATAAAAAACTTTTCTGGAAAACTTTTTTTATAAACAGTTGATTAGCTATGCTTTCTTTGTTCTATATAAAAAAACTTTTCTTGAAAACTTCTTTTTATAAACAGTTGATTAGCTATGCTTTCTTTGTTCTATATAAAGAAAAACTTTTCTTGAAAACCTTTTTTTCATAAACAGTTGATTAGCTATGCTTTCTTTGTTCTATAAAAAAAATTTTCTTGAAAACTTCTTTTTATAAACAGTTGATTAGCTATGCTTTCTTTGTTCTATATAAAGAAAAACTTTTCTTGAAAAAAATCTTTTTATAAACAGTTGATTAGCTATGCTTTTTTCGTCCTATATAAAAAAAAACTTTTCTTGAAAATTTTTTTTTATAAACAGTTAAGCTATTTTTATTCCTGTTATATAAAATTTTAAAAAATAAAAAATTTGACCACTTGTTTATTTCTAGTTTTCCAAGAATAGATTTACTTGAAGCAGCAACAGCGTGATTAACGCCTGTCAGTCACTGTGTCGGCCTTTTCCGGCTGGAAGATGACGACGTAAGTTAGCGGAAATTGGGTCCCGAACTATAACAGTACCAAATTTATTTTATTTTTACAGAATCATTCAATAAAGTATTATATTTTTTTATAACGAAAAACAAACGAGAAAATATTTACTGTAAATTTTTTTTTTTTTTTTTACATAGTCATTCAATAAAGTATTATATTTTTTCATAACGAAAAACAAACGAGAAAATATTTACTGTAAATTTTTTTTTTTTTTACAGAATCATTCAATAAAGTATTATATTTTTTTATAACGAAAAACAAACGAGAAAATATTTACTGTAAATTTTTTATTTTTTTTTACATAGTCATTCAATAAAGTATTATATTTTTTTATAACGAAAAACAAACGAGAAAATATTTACTGTAAATTTTTTTTTTTTTTTACATAGTCATTCTATAAAGTATTATATTTTTTTCATAACGAAAAACAAACGAGAAAATATTTACTGTAAATTTTTTTTTTTTTTTTTTACATAGTCATTCAATAAAGTATTATATTTTTTCATAACGAAAAACAAACGAGAAAATATTTACTGTAAATTTTTTTTTTTTTTTACATAGTCATTCAATAAAGTATTATATTTTTTCATAACGAAAAACAAACGAGAAAATATTTACTGTAAATTTTTTATTTTTTTTTTACATAGTCATTCAATAAAGTATTATATTTTTTCATAACGAAAAACAAACGAGAAAATATTTTCTGTAAATTTTTTATTTTTTTTTTTACATAGTCATTCTATAAAGTATTATATTTTTTTATAACGAAAAACAAACGAGAAAATATTTACTGTAAATTTTTTTTTTTTTTTACATAGTCATTCAATAAAGTATTATATTTTTTTATAACGAAAAAAAACGAGAAAATATTTACTGTAAATTTTTTATTTTTTTTTACATAGTCATTCAATAAAGTATTATATTTTTTTATAACGAAAAACAAACGAGAAAATATTTACTGTAAATTTTTTATTTTTTTTTTACATAGTCATTCAATAAAGTATTATATTTTTTTATAACGAAAAACAAACGAGAAAATATTTACTGTAAATTTTTTTTTTTCACATAGTCATTCAATAAAGTATTATATTTTTTTATAACGAAAAACAAACGAGAAAATATTTACTGTAAATTTTTTATTTTTTTTTTTACATAGTCATTCAATAAAGTATTATATTTTTTCATAACGAAAAACAAACGAGAAAATATTTACTGTAAATTTTTTATTTTTTTTTTACATAGTCATTCAATAAAGTATTATATTTTTTTATAACGAAAAACAAACGAGAAAATATTTACTGTAAATTTTTTATTTTTTTTTCACATAGTCATTCAATAAAGTATTATATTTTTTCATAACGAAAAACAAACGAGAAAATATTTACTGTAAATCAGTTTTTCTTATTGGCTTTCATCTTACGTTTTATGTCCTTGACAGTGAAGGTTAATTTGCCATTTGAAGGTCATGAAAAGTAAAGGAAGGGGGAGGAAAAAATAAGGGAGAGGGAAGAGTATGAAGGGGAGAAAGAAAGAAAGAGAGGAAGAAGGGAAATAAAGAAAGTAGGGGGGGGAATATAGGGAAAAGTATGAAGGGGAGAGAGAAAGAAAGAAAGAGAGGAAGAAGGGAGAATAAAGTATGGGGGGGGATATCGGGAAAAGTATGAAGGGGAGAAAGAAAGAAAGAAAGAAAGAGAGGAAGAAGGGAAATAAAGAAAGTAAGGGGGGGAATATAGGGAAAAGTATGAAGGGGAGAGAGAATGAAAGAAAGAGAGGAAGAAGGGAGAATAAAGTATGGGGGGGAAATATAGGGAAAAGTATGAAGGGGAGAAAGAAAGAAAGAAAGAAAGAGAGGAAGAAGGGAAATAAAGAAAGTAGGGGGGAGGGAATATAGGGAAAAGTATGAAGGGGAGAGAGAAAGAAAGAAAGAAAGGAAGAAGGGAGAATAAAGTATGGGGGGGAAATATAGGGAAAAGTATGAAGGGGAGAGAGAGAGAAAGAAAGAGAGGAAGAAGGGAGAATAAAGTATGGGGGGGGGGGGAATATAGGGAAGAGTATGAAGGGGAGAGAGAAAGAAAGAAAGAGAGGAAGAAGGGAGAATAAAGTATGGGGGGGGGGAATATAGGGAAAAGTATGAAGGGGAGAAAGAAAGAAAGAAAGAAAGAGAGGAAGAAGGGAAATAAAGAAAGTAGGGGGGGGGAAATATAGGGAAAAGTATGAAGGGGAGAGAGAAAGAAAGAAAGAGAGGAAGAAGGGAGAATAAAGTATGGGGGGGGGAATATAGGGAAAAGTATGAAGGGGAGAAAGAAAGAAAGAAAGAAAGAGAGGAAGAAGGGAAATAAAGTATGGGGGGGATATAGGGAAAAGTATGAAGGGGAGAAAGAAAGAAAGAAAGAGAGGAAGAAGGGAGAATAAAGTATGGGGGGGGATATAGGGAAAAGTATGAAGGGGAGAAAGAAAGAAAGAAAGAAAGAGAGGAAGAAGGGAAATAAAGAAAGTAGGGGGGGGGAAATATAGGGAAAAGTATGAAGGGGAGAGAGAAAGAAAGAAAGAGAGGAAGAAGGGAGAATAAAGTATGGGGGGGGAATATAGGGAAAAGTATGAAGGGGAGAAAGAAAGAAAGAAAGAAAGACAGAGAGGAAGAAGGGAAATAAAGAAAGTAGGGGGGAGGGAATATAGGGAAAAGTATGAAGGGGAGAGAGAAAGAAAGAAAGAAAGGAAGAAGGGAGAATAAAGTATGGGGGGGGAATATAGGGAAAAGTATGAAGGGGAGAAAGAAAGAAAGAAAGAGAGGAAGAAGGGAGAATAAAGTATGGGGGGGAATATAGGGAAAAGTATGAAGGGGAGAAAGAAAGAAAGAAAGAAAGAGAGGAAGAAGGGAAATAAAGAAAGTAGGGGGGAGGGAATATAGGGAAAAGTATGAAGGGGAGAAAGAAAGAAAGAGAGGAAGAAGGGAGAATAAAGTATGGAGGGGGGGAATATAGGGAAAAGTATGAAGGGGAGAAAGAAAGAAAGAAAGAAAGAGAGGAAGAAGGGAAATAAAGAAAGTAGGGGGGGGGGAAATATAGGGAAAAGTATGAAGGGGAGAGAGAAAGAAAGAAAGAGAGGAAGAAGGGAGAATAAAGTATGGGGGGGATATAGGGAAAAGTATGAAGGGGAGAAAGAAAGAAAGAAAGAAAGAGAGGAAGAAGGGAAATAAAGAAAGTAGGGGAGGGAATATAGGGAAAAGTATGAAGGGGAGAGAGAAAGAAAGAAAGAGAGGAAGAAGGGAGAATAAAGTATGGGGGGGGGGGATATAGGGAAAAGTATGAAGGGGAGAAAGAAAGAAAGAAAGAGAGGAAGAAGGGAGAATAAAGTATGGGGGGGATATAGGGAAAAGTATGAAGGGGAGAGAAGAAAGAAAGAAAGAGAGGAAGAAGGGAGAATAAAGTATGGGGGGGATATAGGGAAAAGTATGAAGGGGAGAAAGAAAGAAAGAAAGAGAGGAAGAAGGGAGAATAAAGTATGGGGGGAGGGAATATAGGGAAAAGTATGAAGGGGAGAGAGAAAGAAAGAAAGAGAGGAAGAAGGGAGAATAAAGTATGGGGGGGGGGGGGGAATATAGGGAAAAGTATGAAGGGGAGAAAGAAAGAAAGAAAGAGAGGAAGAAGGGAGAATAAAGTATGGGGGGGATATAGGGAAAAGTATGAAGGGGAGAAAGAAAGAAAGAAAGAGAGGAAGAAGGGAGAATAAAGTATGGGGGGGATATAGGGAAAAGTATGAAGGGGAGAAAGAAAGAAAGAAAGAGAGGAATAAGGGAGAATAAAGTATGGGGGGGATATAGGGAAAAGTATGAAGGGGAGAAAGAAAGAAAGAAAGAGAGGAAGAAGGGAGAATAAAGTATGGGGGGGGGGAATATAGGGAAAAGTATGAAGGGGAGAAAGAAAGAAAGAAAGAAAGAAAGAAAGAAAGACAGAGAGGAAGAAGGGAAATAAAGAAAGTAGGGGGGGGGGGGGAAATATAGGGAAAAGTATGAAGGGGAGAGAGAAAGAAAGAAAGAGAGGAAGAAGGGAGAATAAAGTATAGGGGGATATAGGGAAAAGTATGAAGGGGAGAAAGAAAGAAAGAAAGAAAGAGAGGAAGAAGGGAAATAAAGAAAGTAGGGGGGAGGGAAATATAGGGAAAAGTATGAAGGGGAGAGAGAAAGAAAGAAAGAGAGGAAGAAGGGAGAATAAAGTATGGGGGGGAATATAGGGAAAAGTATGAAGGGGAGAGAGAAAGAAAGAAAGAGAGGAAGAAGGGAGAATAAAGTATGGGGGGGAATATAGGGAAAAGTATGAAGGGGAGAAAGAAAGAAAGAAAGAAAGAAAGAGAGGAAGAAGGGAAATAAAGAAAGTAGGGGGGAGGGAATATGGGGAAAAGTATGAAGGGGAGAGAGAAAGAAAGAAAGAGAGGAAGAAGGGAGAATAAAGTATGGGGGGGAAATATAGGGAAAAGTATGAAGGGGAGAGAGAAAGAAAGAAAGAGAGGAAGAAGGGAGAATAAAGTATGGGGGGGAATATAGGGAAAAGTATGAAGGGGAGAGAGAAAGAAAGAAAGGAAGAAGGGAGAATAAAGTATGGGGGGGAAATATAGGGAAAAGTATGAAGGGGAGAGAGAAAGAAAGAAAGAGAGGAAGAAGGGAGAATAAAGTATGGGGGGGAAATATAGGGAAAAGTATGAAGGGGAGAGAGAAAGAAAGAAAGGAAGAAGGGAGAATAAAGTATGGGGGGGAATATAGGGAAAAGTATGAAGGGGAGAGAGAAAGAAAGAAAGGAAGAAGGGAGAATAAAGTATGGGGGGGAATATAGGGAAAAGTATGAAGGGGAGAGAGAAAGAAAGAAAGGAAGAAGGGAGAATAAAGTATGGGGGGGAATATAGGGAAAAGTATGAAGGGGAGAGAGAAAGAAAGAAAGAGAGGAAGAAGGGAGAATAAAGTATGGGGGGGAAATATAGGGAAAAGTATGAAGGGGAGAAAGAAAGAAAGAAAGGAAGAAGGGAGAATAAAGTATGGGGGGGAAATATAGGGAAAAGTATGAAGGGGAGAGAGAAAGAAAGAAAGGAAGAAGGGAGAATAAAGTATGGGGGGGAATATAGGGAAAAGTATGAAGGGGAGAGAGAAAGAAAGAAAGAGAGGAAGAAGGGAGAATAAAGTATGGGGGGGAAATATAGGGAAAAGTATGAAGGGGAGAGAGAAAGAAAGAAAGGAAGAAGGGAGAATAAAGTATGGGGGGGAATATAGGGAAAAGTATGAAGGGGAGAGAGAAAGAAAGAAAGAGAGGAAGAAGGGAGAATAAAGTATGGGGGGGAATATAGGGAAAAGTATGAAGGGGAGAAAGAAAGAAAGAAAGGAAGAAGGGAGAATAAAGTATGGGGGGGAAATATAGGGAAAAGTATGAAGGGGAGAAAGAAAGAAAGAAAGAAAGAAAGAAAGAGAGGAAGAAGGGAAATAAAGAAAGTAGGGGGGAGGGAATATAGGGAAAAGTATGAAGGGGAGAGAGAAAGAAAGAAAGAGAGGAAGAAGGGAGAATAAAGTATGGGGGGGAATATAGGGAAAAGTATGAAGGGGAGAAAGAAAGAAAGAAAGGAAGAAGGGAGAATAAAGTATGGGGGGGAAATATAGGGAAAAGTATGAAGGGGAGAAAGAAAGAAAGAAAGAAAGAAAGAAAGAGAGGAAGAAGGGAAATAAAGAAAGTAGGGGGGAGGGAATATAGGGAAAAGTATGAAGGGGAGAGAGAAAGAAAGAAAGAGAGGAAGAAGGGAGAATAAAGTATGGGGGGGAATATAGGGAAAAGTATGAAGGGGAGAAAGAAAGAAAGAAAGAAAGAAAGAGAGGAAGAAGGGAAATAAAGAAAGTAGGGGGGAGGGAATATGGGGAAAAGTATGAAGGGGAGAGAGAAAGAAAGAAAGAGAGGAAGAAGGGAGAATAAAGTATGGGGGGGAATATAGGGAAAAGTATGAAGGGGAGAAAGAAAGAAAGAAAGGAAGAAGGGAGAATAAAGTATGGGGGGGAAATATAGGGAAAAGTATGAAGGGGAGAAAGAAAGAAAGAAAGAAAGAAAGAAAGAGAGGAAGAAGGGAAATAAAGAAAGTAGGGGGGAGGGAATATAGGGAAAAGTATGAAGGGGAGAGAGAAAGAAAGAAAGAGAGGAAGAAGGGAGAATAAAGTATGGGGGGGAATATAGGGAAAAGTATGAAGGGGAGAGAGAAAGAAAGAAAGAAAGAAAGAGAGGAAGAAGGGAAATAAAGAAAGTAGGGGGGAGGGAATATAGGGAAAAGTATGAAGGGGAGAGAGAAAGAAAGAAAGAGAGGAAGAAGGGAGAATAAAGTATGGGGGGGAAATATAGGGAAAAGTATGAAGGGGAGAGAGAAAGAAAGAAAGAGAGGAAGAAGGGAGAATAAAGTATGGGGGGGAATATAGGGAAAAGTATGAAGGGGAGAAAGAAAGAAAGAAAGAAAGAGAGGAAGAAGGGAAATAAAGAAAGTAGGGGGGAGGGAATATGGGGAAAAGTATGAAGGGGAGAGAGAAAGAAAGAAAGAGAGGAAGAAGGGAGAATAAAGTATGGGGGGGAATATAGGGAAAAGTATGAAGGGGAGAGAGAAAGAAAGAAAGAGAGGAAGAAGGGAGAATAAAGTATGGGGGGGAAATATAGGGAAAAGTATGAAGGGGAGAAAGAAAGAAAGAAAGAAAGAAAGAGAGGAAGAAGGGAAATAAAGAAAGTAGGGGGGAGGGAATATGGGGAAAAGTATGAAGGGGAGAGAGAAAGAAAGAAAGAGAGGAAGAAGGGAGAATAAAGTATGGGGGGGAATATAGGGAAAAGTATGAAGGGGAGAAAGAAAGAAAGAAAGAAAGAAAGAGAGGAAGAAGGGAAATAAAGAAAGTAGGGGGGAGGGAATATGGGGAAAAGTATGAAGGGGAGAGAGAAAGAAAGAAAGAGAGGAAGAAGGGAGAATAAAGTATGGGGGGGAATATAGGGAAAAGTATGAAGGGGAGAGAGAAAGAAAGAAAGAGAGGAAGAAGGGAGAATAAAGTATGGGGGGGAATATAGGGAAAAGTATGAAGGGGAGAGAGAAAGAAAGAAAGAAAGGAAGAAGGGAGAATAAAGTATGGGGGGGAATATAGGGAAAAGTATGAAGGGGAGAGAGAAAGAAAGAAAGGAAGAAGGGAGAATAAAGTATGGGGGGGAAATATAGGGAAAAGTATGAAGGGGAGAGAGAAAGAAAGAAAGAGAGGAAGAAGGGAGAATAAAGTATGGGGGGGAATATAGGGAAAAGTATGAAGGGGAGAAAGAAAGAAAGAAAGACAGAGAGGAAGAAGGGAAATAAAGAAAGTAGGGGGGAGGGATTATAGGGAAAAGTATGAAGGGGAGAGAGAAAGAAAGAAAGAGAGGAAGAAGGGAGAATAAAGTATGGGGGGGAAATATAGGGAAAAGTATGAAGGGGAGAGAGAAAGAAAGAAAGAGAGGAAGAAGGGAGAATAAAGTATGGGGGGGAATATAGGGAAAAGTATGAAGGGGAGAGAGAAAGAAAGAAAGAAAGAAAGAGAGGAAGAAGGGAAATAAAGAAAGTAGGGAGGGGGATTATAGGGAAAAGTATGAAGGGGAGAGAGAAAGAAAGAAAGAGAGGAAGAAGGGAGAATAAAGTATGGGGGGGGGGGATATAGGGAAAAGTATGTAGGGGAGAAAGAAAGAAAGAAAGAGAGGAAGAAGGGAAATAAAGAAAGTAGGGAGGGGGGAATATAGGGAAAAGTATGTAGGGGAGAAAGAAAGAAAGAAAGAGAGGAAGAAGGGAAATAAAGAAAGTAGGGGGGGGGAAATATAGGGAAAAGTATGAAAGGGAGAGAGAAAGAAAGAAAGAGAGGAAGAAGGGAGAATAAAGTATGGGGGGGGATATAGGGAAAAGTATGAAGGGGAGAAAGAAAGAAAGAAAGAAAGAAAGAGAGGAAGAAGGGAAATAAAGAAAGTAGGGAGGGGGATTATAGGGAAAAGTATGAAGGGGAGAGAGAAAGAAAGAAAGAGAGGAAGAAGGGAGAATAAAGTATGGGGGGGGGGGATATAGGGAAAAGTATGTAGGGGAGAAAGAAAGAAAGAAAGAGAGGAAGAAGGGAAATAAAGAAAGTAGGGAGGGGGGAATATAGGGAAAAGTATGTAGGGGAGAAAGAAAGAAAGAAAGAGAGGAAGAAGGGAAATAAAGAAAGTAGGGGGGGGGAAATATAGGGAAAAGTATGAAAGGGAGAGAGAAAGAAAGAAAGAGAGGAAGAAGGGAGAATAAAGTATGGGGGGGGATATAGGGAAAAGTATGAAGGGGAGAAAGAAAGAAAGAAAGAAAGAAAGAGAGGAAGAAGGGAAATAAAGAAAGTAGGGAGGGGGATTATAGGGAAAAGTATGAAGGGGAGAGAGAAAGAAAGAAAGAGAGGAAGAAGGGAGAATAAAGTATGGGGGGGGGATATAGGGAAAAGTATGTAGGGGAGAAAGAAAGAAAGAAAGAGAGGAAGAAGGGAAATAAAGAAAGTAGGGAGGGGGGAATATAGGGAAAAGTATGAAGGGGAGAAAGAAAGAAAGACAGAGAGGAAGAAGGGAAATAAAGAAAGTAGGGGGGGGGGAAATATAGGGAAAAGTATGAAGGGGAGAGAGAAAGAAAGAAAGAGAGGAAGAAGGGAGAATAAAGTATGGGGGGGGGATATAGGGAAAAGTATGAAGGGGAGAAAGAAAGAAAGAAAGAGAGGAAGAAGGGAGAATAAAGAAAGTAGGGGGGGGGAAATATAGGGAAAAGTATGAAAGGGAGAGAGAAAGAAAGAAAGAGAGGAAGAAGGGAGAATAAAGTATGGGGGGGGATATAGGGAAAAGTATGTAGGGGAGAAAGAAAGAAAGAAAGAGAGGAAGAAGGGAAATAAAGAAAGTAGGGGGGGGGAAATATAGGGAAAAGTATGAAAGGGAGAGAGAAAGAAAGAAAGAGAGGAAGAAGGGAGAATAAAGTATGGGGGGGGATATAGGGAAAAGTATGTAGGGGAGAAAGAAAGAAAGAAAGAGAGGAAGAAGGGAAATAAAGAAAGTAGGGGGGGGGAAATATAGGGAAAAGTATGAAAGGGAGAGAGAAAGAAAGAAAGAGAGGAAGAAGGGAGAATAAAGTATGGGGGGGGATATAGGGAAAAGTATGAAGGGGAGAAAGAAAGAAAGAAAGAAAGAAAGAGAGGAAGAAGGGAAATAAAGAAAGTAGGGAGGGGGATTATAGGGAAAAGTATGAAGGGGAGAGAGAAAGAAAGAAAGAGAGGAAGAAGGGAGAATAAAGTATGGGGGGGGGATATAGGGAAAAGTATGTAGGGGAGAAAGAAAGAAAGAAAGAGAGGAAGAAGGGAAATAAAGAAAGTAGGGAGGGGGGAATATAGGGAAAAGTATGTAGGGGAGAAAGAAAGAAAGAAAGAGAGGAAGAAGGGAAATAAAGAAAGTAGGGGGGGGGGAAATATAGGGAAAAGTATGAAAGGGAGAGAGAAAGAAAGAAAGAGAGGAAGAAGGGAGAATAAAGTATGGGGGGGGATATAGGGAAAAGTATGAAGGGGAGAAAGAAAGAAAGAAAGAAAGAAAGAGAGGAAGAAGGGAAATAAAGAAAGTAGGGAGGGGGATTATAGGGAAAAGTATGAAGGGGAGAGAGAAAGAAAGAAAGAGAGGAAGAAGGGAGAATAAAGTATGGGGGGGGGATATAGGGAAAAGTATGTAGGGGAGAAAGAAAGAAAGAAAGAGAGGAAGAAGGGAAATAAAGAAAGTAGGGGGGGGGAAATATAGGGAAAAGTATGAAGGGGAGAGAGAAAGAAAGAATGAGAGGAAGAAGGGAGAATAAAGTATGGGGGGGGATATCGGGAAAAGTATGAAGGGGAGAGAGAGAGAAAGAAAGAGAGGAAGAAGGGAGAATAAAGTATGGGGGGGGGGAATATAGGGAAGAGTATAACGAAAGAAGTAGAGGAGTGAAAAAAGAGGAGAAACATAAAAATAGAAAGAGGGAAGTGGAACACAAAGAGAGAGGGAGGAGAAAATGGGGGGGGTAGAACCAGAAAAGGGGGCAGAGGAAATGGGAGGTGAAACAAGAAGACAGAGAGAAGGAAATGGGGAGGTAGAACACAAAGAGAGAAGTAGAGGAAGGGCGAGGTGGAACACAAAGTGAGAGGGAGGAGGAAATGGGGAGAGAGAAAGAGAGAGAGGGGATAGAAAAATAGAAAGAGAGAGGGGGAAGGAAAATAGAAAAAGAGAGAGGGGGAAGGAAAATAGAAAGAGAGAGGGGGGGAGGAAAATAGAAAGAGAGAGAGGGGGAAGGAAAATAGAAAGAGAGAGAGGGGGAGGTTGATAAAAAGAAGGAAGAGGAAGTTGTGAGAGAGAGAGAATAAGGGAAGGTAGAGGGGAAGATAAAAGGGGACAAAGGGGTGAAGGAGAATAGAAAGAGAGAGAGAGGGGGGAGAAGATTAAAGAGAGAGAGAGAGAGGGGAGAAGATTAGAGAGAGAGAGAGAGAGAGAGAGAGGAGAAGATTAGAGAGAGAGAGAGAGAGAGGAGAAGATTAGAGAGAGAGAGAGAGAGAGAGAGAGAGAGGAGAAGATTAGAGAGAGGGGAGAAGATTAGAGAGAGAGAGAGGAGAAGAGAAGATTAGAGAGAGAGAGAGAGAGAGAGAGGAGAAGATTAGAGAGAGGGGAGAAGATTAGAGAGAGAGAGAGAGGGGAGAAGATTAGAGAGAGAGAGAGAGAGAGAGAGAGGAGAAGATTAGAGAGAGAGAGAGAGAGAGAGAGAGAGAGAGAGAGAGAGTATAAAAAAATGGCGGTGGTGGATTTATATAGGGTAATAGGTTTTAGAGGCATCCATAATGAGTCTGAATAATCCTCAAGGTCACAGAGAGGTCGTCCGGGTATTCCTCTTCTGACTGCTTGTTGGGAAGATAATATTTATCACAGAACTTCTGGAAATAACGGCCAACGTCCATATGGCTGATCACTTCTCCACTGGTTGTCATTTCCAGACTCTCTGTAAAGACACAAACAAATACATTTGTTAGAAACAGCGGCGGCAGTGAATGTTTTTTTTACGTTTAATTTATCTTCTTCCCACAGCGGTAAGATGTGACACAAGGTCGGGAAAGTGGGATTTGAAAAGCCAGCGCCCTCGAGAAGGGAGAGCACTCTGGCCTACAAAAAATGCCTGGGCAGCCCTGCCGGCATTTCCCAGTAGGGGCGCCTCAGGCAGTTAGCAATAAACTAACCCCTTCTCAAAGGGTGAGAAGGTAAAGCCTGGGAGGGTGGACCTTCTACAGGGTGGGCCAAAATAAGGGTCCTATCTTTAAATTTGAATAACTTGAATTTGAATAACTTCCACAAAATAAAAGTTAAACTCACCAAACTTTATGTGTGTGTAGACTGACCCTTCCGAGATTTTTTGAAATAAACAAAACAAATTTTAGCCGAAAAACACTTCTTAAAACTTACAAAAACTAAAGTATTGTTTTTTACACTGTTTTGAGTTTTTTAAGCAAAAATAATGTTTTCTAAATGAGGGTACGTTCCTTAGGGCTAATACGGCTCATGCTTGCTTCGGAAGGGGTCCTTTACTTATTCTAAAAAAAAAAAAAAAAATAAAAAAAAATCAATAAATAAAAAAGTTATGAATTGTTAAAAATAGGACCCTTATTTTTGCCCACCCTGTAGAACTGCACAAGACAAACCCACAAACCGGCGGAATCAAGGCTCGAAGGCCAAGACGGTACCGGTCTATAAAGTGTAGTATCCATCGGAACAGATACTACACTTTGATCTTAGCCAACCGTATCGACTTCTGATTGGACAAAAGCTCAAATCAGCACTTTCTTTCAAGCAATCACAGCGTAAAATATACTCACTTCTAAATCTTTCGCGCAATATAAAAACCCAAACACAGAATTTTTCTTCCCCTTTCCTTTTCAGCAAAAACACATGTGCGTATGTCACAGCCTAGGTCCTTTGGAGTCTGAAAGGCTTTCGGCAAGTTGCACACACATGACGAAATACCGTACATCAGAGACAGCATACACACACACTCACCACATGTACGTAAACACAAGTTCATACATGCACTTTCTCACTAACAAAACAGGCACACCAGTATACACACACGTAAATGCACAAGGTGACAGCTGAAATGAACACGTGCATTCAATTTTGCTTTACAGACAAAACACCTTTTACCTAGACCGTTTTTGGACTCTTTAAACTCTCATTCTTAAGGAACTCTTAATCTTTCATTGTCAAAAAAGATAACATAGGTAAGATATTGCTTAATGGCACATCAACCCTTTTTGGGTCATTTCATGCCATGAATGTAGAAGGAAATATCCTTCATTTGAGTCTTACGTCAGTGGGTCATTTATAGTCATTAGTTAAGAGCGTTGGTATTTTGAATTGTTGTCATTTTGGTGAAGGCTTTTTATGCTTCAAGTCCTTTATATCTTTAAATGTTTAATCATGGTTTTTGGTTTGGTAGTTTTGTTTAATGGCATATCGACCCCTTTCAGGTCATTCAATGCCGAATCCGATCATTTTGGCGAAGGTTTCCACGCTTCAAGTTCTTTATATGTTCAAGCATCCATTCATGGTGCTTGGTTAAGTTAAAGGGGAGGGGAGGAAAGGGAGAGGGAGGGAAATTGTTGTTTTTTGTTTTGGATTTTGCAGAACATGATTGAGTTTTGCAAACAGAAAAATAAAACAATAAAACATCAATGTTTGGTGCATTTTGAGTCAGGAAGTCAATAACTTCAGACAGCCTGATTTGGTAGCGCCAATAGATTCTATTTGACCCATAGATGGGGCCCTTACAGGTACTACCACTCCGGGCTGGAGTGGACCTGGGAGCAATGGCAACTAAGGGGCAACTTCACATTCCCCACAGATCCCAAATGGAGGCATCACCACTGGATGTCTATTAAGGTCACACCCAGGACCTACATTGTTAATAAAGATTAATAATTATTAACTGATTGTTAAAATTGATTGATTGTTAAACTTTCACAAAAATTGAAGGCACCTGGATTTTCACGAACGGCTTCTCTTCCCTTTTTACCCTCTTTGCATGAAATAAAATTAAACTAAATATAGCCCACATTATCAATCTTTACGCTTGGCATCTGTGTTCCAAAATTCATAATGATCGGTTAATTAGTTTAGAAGTGAATCCTATACATAAAAATATAGAAAAACATATTGTTAAAAGTAATGTTATAAATAAATTACAATTAAATAATATCAGATATCAAAAATAAATAAATCATTAATTTCCACTATTTTTAAATGCAGAAATATTTTTTGTATACGTTCTATTTTTTTAAATTTCATTTGATAATGTTCAATAAAAAGAGCAAATAAAGAGATCAAATAAAAAGATCAAATAAAGAGAGCAAATAAAGAGAGCAAATAAAGAGATCAAATAAAGAGAGCAAATAAAGAGAGCAAATAAAGAGAGCAAATAAAGAGATCAAATAAAAAGATCAAATAAAGAAAGCAAATAAAGAGATCAAATAAAAAGATCAAATAAAAAGATCAAATAAAAAGATCAAATAAAAAGATCAAATAAAGAAAGCAAATAAAGAGATCAAATAAAAAGATCAAATAAAAAGATCAAATAAAGAAAGCAAATAAAGAGATCAAATAAAAAGATCAAATAAAAAGATCAAATAAAAAGAGCAAATGAAAAGATCAAATAAAAAGATCAAATAAAAAGATCAAATAAAGAGATCAAATAAAGAGATCAAATAAAGAAAGCAAATAAAGAGATCAAATAAAGAGATCAAATAAAAAGATCAAATAAAAAGAGCAAATGAAAAGATCAAATAAAGAAAGCAAATAAAAAGATCAAATAAAGAGAGCAAATGAAAAGATCAAATAAAGAAAGCAAATATGGAAATCAAATAAAAAGATCAAATAAAAAGATCAAATAAAAAGATCAAATAAAGAAATCAAATAAAAAGATCAAATAAAAAGATCAAATAAAAAGATCAAATAAAGAGATCAAATAAAGAGAGCAAATAAAGAGAGCAAATAAAAAGAGCAAATAAAAAGATCAAATAAAGAAATCAAATAAAAAGATCAAATAAAGAGATCAAATAAAGAGATCAAATAAAGAAATCAAATAAAGAGATCAAATAAAAAGAGCAAATAAAAAGATCAAATAAAAAGATCAAATAAAAAGAGCAAATAAAAAGATCAAATAAAGAAATCAAATAAAAAGATCAAATAAAAAGATCAAATAAAGAGATCAAATAAAGAGAGCAAATAAAGAGAGCAAATAAAGAGAGCAAATAAAAAGAGCAAATAAAAAGAGCAAATAAAAAGAGCAAATAAAAAAATCAAATAAAAAGATCAAATAAAGAGAGCAAATAAAGAGATCAAATAAAAAGATCAAATAAAGAGAGCAAATAAAGAGATCAAATAAAAAGATCAAATAAAAAAGTAAATAAAAAAATCAAATAAAGAGATCAAATAAAGAGATCAAATAAAGAGATCAAATAAAGAGATCAAATAAAAAAGTAAATAAAAAGATCAAATAAAAAGAGCAAATAAAGAGATCAAATAAAGAGATCAAATAAAAAGAGCAAATAAAAAGAGCAAATAAAAAAGTAAATAAAAAGAGCAAATAAAGAGAGCAAATAAAAAGAGCAAATAAAAAGAGCAAATAAAAAGATCAAATAAAGAGAGCAAATAAAAAAGTAAATAAAAAGAGCAAATAAAGAGAGCAAATAAAAAGAGCAAATGAAAAGATCAAATAAAGAGATCAAATAAAGAAAGCAAATAAAGAGATCAAATAAAAAGATCAAATAAAGAGATCAAATAAAGAAAGCAAATAAAGAGATCAAATAAAAAGATCAAATAAAAAGATCAAATAAAGAGAGCAAATGAAAAGAGCAAATAAAGAGATCAAATAAAAAGATCAAATAAAGAGAGCAAATGAAAAGAGCAAATAAAGAGATCAAATAAAAAGATCAAATAAAGAGAGCAAATGAAAAGAGCAAATAAAGAGAGCAAATAAAGAGAGCAAATAAAGAGATCAAATAAAGAGATCAAATAAAAAGAGCAAATAAAGAGATCAAATAAAGAGATCAAATAAAGAGAGCAAATAAAGAGATCAAATAAAGAGATCAAATAAAAAGATCAAATAAAGAGATCAAATAAAAAGATCAAATAAAAAGATCAAATAAAGAGATCAAATAAAAAGATCAAATAAAAAGATCAAATAAAGAGAGCAAATGAAAAGAGCAAATAAAGAGAGCAAATAAAAAGATCAAATAAAGAGAGCAAATAAAGAGATCAAATAAAAAGAGCAAATAAAGAGATCAAATAAAGAGATCAAATAAAAAGATCAAATAAAGAGATCAAATAAAAAGATCAAATAAAAAGATCAAATAAAGAGATCAAATAAAAAGATCAAATAAAAAGATCAAATAAAGAGATCAAATAAAAAGATCAAATAAAAAGATCAAATAAAGAGATCAAATAAAAAGATCAAATAAAGAGATCAAATAAAAAGATCAAATAAAGAGATCAAATAAAGAGATCAAATAAAAAGATCAAATAAAGAGATCAAATAAAAAGATCAAATAAAAAGATCAAATAAAGAGATCAAATAAAAAGATCAAATAAAAAGATCAAATAAAGAGATCAAATAAAAAGATCAAATAAAAAGATCAAATAAAAAGATCAAATAAAGAGATCAAATAAAAAGATCAAATAAAGAGATCAAATAAAAAGATCAAATAAAAAGAGCAAATGAAGAGAGCAAATGAAAAGATCAAATAAAAAGATCAAATAAAGAAAGTAAATAAAGAGAGCAAATAAAGAGATCAAATAAAAAGATCAAATAAAAAGAGCAAATAAAAAGATCAAATAAAGAGAGCAAATAAAAAGAGCAAATAAAAAGATCAAATAAAAAGAGTAAATAAAGAGAGCAAATACAAAGAGTAAATAAAGAGATCAAATAAAAAGATCAAATAAAGAGAGCAAATAAAGAGATCAAATAAAAAGATCAAATAAAGAGATCAAATAAAAAGAGCAAATATAAAGATCAAATAAAAAGATCAAATAAAGAGATCAAATAAAGAAAGCAAATAAAGAGATCAAATAAAAAGATCAAATAAAGAGATCAAATAAAAAGATCAAATAAAAAGATCAAATAAAAAGAGCAAATGAAAAGAGCAAATAAAAAAGTAAATAAAAAGAGCAAATAAAAAGATCAAATAAAAAGATCAAATAAAGAGATCAAATAAAGAGAGCAAATAAAAAAGTAAATAAAAAGAGCAAATAAAAAGATCAAATAAAAAGATCAAATAAAAAGATCAAATAAAAAGAGCAAATATAAAGATCAAATAAAAAGATCAAATAAAGAGATCAAATAAAGAAAGCAAATAAAAAGATCAAATAAAGAGATCAAATAAAAAGAGCA
This sequence comes from Sepiola atlantica, assembly GCA_963556195.1. NCBI lineage: Eukaryota > Metazoa > Mollusca > Cephalopoda > Sepiida > Sepiolidae > Sepiola > Sepiola atlantica. The sequence goes on from OY744555.1 coordinate 14,552,498, forward strand.
AATAAAAAAGCAAATAAAAAGAGCAAATAAAGAGAGCAAATAAAGAGATCAAATAAAAAGATCAAATAAAAAGATCAAATAAAGAAATCAAATAAAAAGAGCAAATAAAAAGATCAAATAAAAAAGTAAATAAAGAGCAAATAAAGAGAGCAAATAAAAAAGTAAATAAAAAGATCAAATAAAAAGAGCAAATAAAAAGAGCAAATAAAGAGATCAAATAAAAAAGTAAATAAAAAAATAAAATAAAAAAGTAAATAAAGAGAGCAAATGAAAAGAGCAAATAAAAAGAGCAAATAAAGAGATCAAATAAAAAAGTAAATAAAAAAATAAAATAAAAAAGTAAATAAAGAGAGCAAATGAAAAGATCAAATAAAGAGAGCAAATAAAGAGATCAAATAAAGAGATCAAATAAAGAGAGCAAATAAAGAGAGCAAATAAAGAGATCAAATAAAGAGAGCAAATAAAGAGAGCAAATGAAAAGATCAAATAAAGAGAGCAAATGAAAAGATCAAATAAAAAGATCAAATAAAAAGAGCAAATAAAAAGATCAAATAAAAAGATCAAATAAAAAGAGCAAATAAAGAGATCAAATAAAGAAATCAAATAAAGAGATCAAATAAAGAAATCAAATAAAGAGATCAAATAAAAAGATCAAATAAAAAGATCAAATAAAGAGATCAAATAAAAAGATCAAATAAAGAGATCAAATAAAGAGATCAAATAAAGAGATCAAATAAAGAAATCAAATAAAGAGATCAAATAAAAAGATCAAATAAAAAGATCAAATAAAAAGATCAAATAAAAAGATCAAATAAAGAGATCAAATAAAGAGATCAAATAAAGAGATCAAATAAAGAAATCAAATAAAGAGATCAAATAAAAAGATCAAATAAAAAGATCAAATAAAGAGATCAAATAAAGAGATCAAATAAAGAGATCAAATAAAGAAATCAAATAAAGAGATCAAATAAAAAGATCAAATAAAAAGAGCAAATAAAGAGAGCAAATAAAGAGAGCAAATAAAGAGAGCAAATGTAAAGAGCAAATAAAAAGAGCAAATAAAGAAAGTGCAAGTAAAGAGAGCACAAAAGAAAAAAAAAAAGAGAGAAAAAAAAATGCACTTCTTCTCCCACCAAAACTAACCTTGCGCCGCATATCTGTTGCTACCATCGTTAACGAGAACATTGTAAAATGGCTGCTGGTCTTTTCTATCTAAAAGATCCACGCCCATCCGCTGGATCCATTCCAACGATGCCATACATTTTCTGTCCCAACCGGTCACGACACAAAAATAGTTATATCTGAATAATAAAACAAAAACAATATCATCAAATGTTTTGCATTTAATTTTCGATTTTTGAGCGATTATCAAAGCTCATCTTACAGGGCGTATGAGTGGCCATTTTCTTTTGCATTCTAACCTCACAGAGTACACTAGTTTTTTTTTGAACAACAACAACAATAAAAAGAAAACGCTTTAAAATAAGTTAAAACACAAATAAAACTTATCCAGGTAGATAGAAGAGTAACTTATCTTGCCTTTGGTAACATTTATTTGTTTCCTATTTGTTTTCACCCCTTTTTCGTTTTGTTAGATACAGTAAATAATACGTTAGTATCAATTATAATAAATGAATATTAAATAATGTTAATTTTAGTTCGCCATTTTAAAGAACTCTGTTCACACCTCATAGAAGGCTTGAAGAAGGGAATGGTTCCCGAAAATTTCCTACAGACTATACCAAAAAAAAAAAAAAAAAAAAACTGAAATTGGAATTTACTTTGCTCTGCTTCTAAAATCGTCCAATAAATTCGACACAAAATTTTAAGTTGCATGTTTATTTATATTTTCTTCATTCTCAGTTTTTTTATTCCCTATTATTATATTTCTTCTTCAACTTGTGCACTTACGTTGACTGATTACACCTAAGATAAATGAAAGAAGAGAGATAAAGATGTAAGAATGACAAATCTATTTCAACTTCGATTGTTCAATGCAAGGTGTACTCGGTAAAAACATGTTTATTTTTATGTTTTTACCGAGTACACCTTGCATTGAACAATCGAAGTTGGGGTATATGTTACGACGCTCAGCAGAGGCGCGAACGGGGTCCAAAAAAAGAACGAGAAAGAGTTTAAAAACATAAATTTGCAACAAGTAAAGTTGACTTATGTCTAGAATAGACATTTTTCTACTTACCTATGTAATTTGTTTGTATTTTTACGTAGTATAAATGGCTTTTTATTAGATGTTAAAAAAAAATTTCTTGTTTTTTAAAACATCTAGTTTCTCAAAGATAAATGGCGGCCAGTCCCTCTATATTATTACGTAGAGCGGCCATTTTGAATTCTTCGAAAACCGTGTGTCGAACGTGAATTTCTAATAAATAGCACTTCAAACGGGTTTAAAATACAAACAAATAGCACATGCAAGTTTGAAACTAACTTTTACAGCTTACAGTTACTTTTATTTGTTGTATATTTGTTTTTTTAGCGTTTTTACTCTGCTGAGTCTCGTAAAAGATGCCCCGAAGTTGAAATAGATTTGTCATTCGTACATATTTATCTCTCTTCTTTCATTATCTTTTACAACTGCTCTATCTCGTATATTGAGCTTAAACCATTTCACTATAGGTTCTATTGTCTAAAAGTATACTTTTAGTTTCATATTATATATATATATATATATATATACACAGTGCCAGGTCGAACTACCATCTCAATATTATTGAGGCGTTAGTTATTAACAATTCTCGACCTAGCCTGTGTAGACAAAAGATTTTGAAGCATAAGTTGGAGATCTTTAATAATTCAAATCCACCATAACGTTGAGAGATTTACTTTTTTTCTTTTTTCTTTTTTTTCTCTCTCTCTCAATTGTTTTCTCCAACTGAAACAAAAGTTTTTCCCTCCATATCTCATTCGATTTTCTTAGTTTTTAATTTATCATTCTGACGTTTCCTCTTAGAGGGTCAGACGATAAGGCCTTAAGGAAAATTTTAGCAATTTTCTTTTTTTTTTCCACCCGCCCATTTCATTGATTAAAAAAAAATGTTTCCTCCAAAATTTATCCTATAATTTTGTTGTACACAAAATTTACTTTATATATATATATATATATATATATATAAATATACATATATGACGAGTTTGAATGCAAAACTCGATAAATCGAATTTCTTTACATTGAGAAATTAAATAATAAAAGGATGAACAAATCAATTCTAAAAACTTATTTTAATAGAAAACAAAACAAAAATTATGCGGATATAACATTATGTAAAACATGATATCACATTATGAAAAACATGGTATCACATTATGTAAAACATGGTATCACATTATGGAAAACATGATATCACATTATGGAAAACATGATATCACATTATGTAAAACATGATATCACATTATGGAAAACATGATATCACATTATGTAAGACATGATATCACATTATGTAAAACATGATATCACATTCTGTAAACCATGGTATCACATTATGGAAAACATGGTATCACATTATGTAAGACATGATATCACATTATGGAAAACATGGTATCACATTATGGAAAACATGGTATCACATTATGTAAAACATGATATAACATTATGGAAAACATGATATCACATTATGGAAAACATGATATCACATTATGGAAAACATGATATCACATTCTGTAAACCATGATATCACATTATGGAAAACATGGTATCACATTATGGAAAACATGGTATCACATTATGTAAAACATGATATCACATTATGTAAACCATGATATCACATCATGTAAAACATGGTATCACATTATGTAAAACATGATATCACATCATGTAAAACATATTATCACATCATGTAAAACATGGTTGTGGTAGAGTGTTGAAATACAACGGTTTTTGTAGTGATATCTTCGCAATTTAAAAAAATTACATTTAATGCGTTTGAATTCAAGCTCTTCATATCTCTCTCTCTCTATATATATATATATATGCATTTATTATGTAAATATTTATGTGGTTTACACACCTGCAATTCGTTTCAGTGACATACACCTCTTCGGAGCCAGATATGATTATGAAAAATAAATTCGGGCAATAGGTAGATAAGAAAAATAATCATATGCTTCCAGATTCTCACTTATAGATTTCTTTACTCAAGTAATATCGTCTGCACCCTGTATATATATATATATATATATATATATATATATATAGTCTCGGAAGTTTATCAACCATTAAAACTATATTAAAAAAAAATAAAAAATTTTTAAACTTATAGTCTCAAGTCTTTGAGTGGAAAATCACTCATGTAAGTCAATTTATTTTTTACAGTTATTATATTAGTTTGTTTCTAACACTATTTTAAGGGATCATCAGTTGTTTACCATGAAAAACTGTTTCGGGAATTTATATATATATATATATATATATATATATATATATATGTATACATGAGCAAAACCTTTTATCACTTTATTCTTTGTTTCCAGACGTTTGACCAGGGTGTGGACGATAATTATTGAGTAAAACAATCAATAATTGAGAATCTGGCAGAAACAATGATGTGATCATAAGATCAGGGGGGAAATGTAGCAGAGAAAGAAGATTCATAGAAAGCGAAATAGCTTCATTCTCTCTTTCCAGGCATTTTGACTATGTATACATCTGCAGAGTGTGGACGATATTAACTGAGTAAATTCATTCGTTAGAATCTGGCAGAAACAATGATGTGATCATGAGATCAGGGAGGAGTGTAGAAAATAATAAAATTTTAAATATGAATCGTTGTCAGACACGGAATTAGTTTCACATACACACACACACACACACATACATACACCCCCCCACACACACACACACCACCACATACATACACACCACCACACACGCACACAAACTTAGAAAAAAAACTAAAATTACCTTTTGTGTTTCATGATTAATCCAACAGAAAATTCAACTTCTGGAAAATCAGATCTTCTTTTCGGTTTGATCTACAGAAAATAAAAACATATATATATTCAAGCAAACTACCATTTCCTTATACATATATATGATAATTTTATTTACACAGACATGTACAAAATCTGCGACACTGGCATGTCGATGTTATCGATCAACAGTTACTATAAACCAAGATCTTATCAGGCAGAGTTAGAATCCGATCTTAACCTCAGATCATATTTGGAGAGAATGAAATGGAGGGATAGAGAAAGAGAAGAAGAAGAAAAGAAATTTAACATTTCAAAAATTGAGGCTGTTAAAAAATTAAAAATTAAAAAACTAAAAAACAAAAACAAAAAATCTAAAATCTGAAACAAACAGGGCAAATAAATAAATAAATAAATAAATAAATAAATAAAAATATAAGGTGGAAGGAGGGGCATATAATGAAGGGAGGGGTGATGGGAAGGTAGACACATAAAGGAAAAGAGAGAGAACGTCTGTTGATTCAGATTGAGAGAGAAGAGATAGGAAATATAAAAATATAAAAAAATGTATATATATATATAAAAAAAATATATAAAAAAATATTAAAAAAAAAATAAAAAATAGAAAAAAAAAATAAATAAATAAAAAATAGAAAATAAAAATAAAAAATATATATATATATATATATATATATACATACATATATTTTTTATACATACATTAAAGTATATATCAAATAAATAATAAAAATATATATATGAATTATTAAAAATAAGAACGCCATGCAATGCATTTTAAATTTATTAATTTTTTTTCAATTATTTTTTTCAATTAAATTTTCGAAGATATACTTCATCACACCAAAAAAACGATGAGAAAAAAAAGAAAAAAAAAGTTATTTTTATATGTCTTTTTTTTTTTAATGCTGAAGTATATCTTCGAAAATTTAATTAAAAAAAATAATTGAAAAAAAATATTAATAAATTTAAAATGCATTGTATGACGTTTTTATTTTGAATAATTCATATTACCATAAAAACAATGCTTTCTAAACAAGAACACCATTTCTAATAAAATATATATATATTAACGAAAAATACGTCCTAGGGCGACTAATAATGCAATTTTCTGCATCTTAATCACTTAGGAAGTAAGACAATCGAAGTAGTAGTGAGCAAAAAAACAACGAATGCTGTAATCACCAATAAAAATAATTACATAAAAATACAATAATTACATAAATATATACTTATCTATCTATGTAATTCCTCTAATGATAAGATTTTAATTTTAATTTGTATATATATATATATATATATATATATATATATATATATATATATATATGATAGATGAAAGAAGAGGGATAAACATGTACGAATGACAAATTTATTTCAACTTCGATTGTTCAATGCAAAGTGTACTCGGTAAAAACATGTTTATTATTCTTTCCTTAAGCCAAGGGCTTAAGGAAAGAATAATAAACATGTTTTTACCGAGTACACTTTGCATTGAACAATCGAAGTTGAAATAAATTTGTCATTCGTACATGTTTATCCCTCTTCTTTCATCTATCATATATATATATATATATATATATATATATATACACATATATATATATATATATATATACACATATATATATATATATATATATATATATATAAGGTGATTCATAAGTCACTTAGCTATTTAAAATGATTACCATATGAAGCACAAACATACTATGAACTTTTGATAATTGTTATCTTACTCTTTAATTACTGCTATTTGTTATTTTAAATTTGTTCGTTTATATATTTGTTTCTATATATATTTATTTTTATTTATTTAAATTTGTGTAAATCATCATAAGTCCTTTTTTTTCAGGCAGTAGCGAATTTTTATTGTTATTCATATGGCCAAATTTGATGAATCTCCCACACTTGTTGAAAGGCAATGACGACCTCAAATCAAAAATCACTGCCGAGTTTGTTAAAATTAATCAATCAAATATGCTACAAAGAGTCGTAAATTCTTTGCAAAAAAGAATGGAACTATGCATGCAGAACGAAGGTGGAAATTTTGAGAATTTGCTGGAATTTTAAACTCCCATAAATGAATTTGTTGAATAAACTTTCTGTTTTGTATTACCGTATTTTTTAACTTTAGAATTTCAAAAATAAATAGCTAAGTGACTTATGAATCACCCTGTATATATAAATACATATACATATATATATATATAAATACATATACATACATATATATATATATATATATATATATATATATATTCAAAAAGAAGGCTTTAGCAGTCATTTATATACCGGAAATATATATATATATATTAGTAAGTTTTTGAAAGGCTGTGGGCAATGCAAGTTCCGGGTAAGATGCAAGTTGTAAGGAACAAAAACAATAACAATAAATCGAATACGAAATATGACTTACTATTTATTTTTCCTTTTTTTCTAAAATCTTACATAACAGCAAGAGTGTTTTTAGATGTTCGTGTGATGTCCGGGTGATTAAAAATCACTATTTGATATTTCGGGAAAAGACTTCCCTTTGTCAAAAATAATTAAACCAGAAGAAAAATTTTTTTCTCCGACTGTCGAGAATACTATAGTATAGTATAGAATAGTATAGTAAAAAAATTTAATTTAATTTACATTCCCTGCGAGACTGCTATAGTTTTCGCTGCGGTCTACATCTGGCAGCCATTGTGTTTTGTAGTATTCTCTACACAGTCGGAGAAGAAAAAAAATCTTTCTTCTGGTTTAATTATTGCCCACAGCCTTTCAAAAACATACTACTACTATACCCAGCAATGCTTCAAGCAAACTACCATTCTCTACTATATATATATATATTATATTATTAGAGAAAAAGAAGAAGAAGAAAAGAAATTTAAATTTCTTTTCTTCTTAAAAACTATCATATATATATATATATATATATATATATATATATATATATATTCAAAAAGAAGGCTTTAGCAGTCATTTATATACCGTAAATATATATATATATATATATATATTATACTAGAAGAAAATTATTTTCCCAAACAGAACAATTTTGAATCCCTTTACAAAGATTAAAATCAAGATAAAATAATACTAAACCTTATGTCTAGAATACCTATTCCAATTTTGATCAAAATCCATTACATGATTTTGATTCTAGAAAATGTCTAAATTTTAAGGAGTCTTAAGAAATTTAAATTCAGGGAATCTTGCTTAATTGGTGTCTAATGACTATTGATCAAATTTAATGCAAATCTGAAATATTTGAATTTTCAAATAGGAGTTTTGTGCCCATATTACGACCCCTAAAAAATAGTCCTGAAAAACTGGAATTTGGAGAGCAAAGAACGGAGATTGGATGGTCAGATTGCAACATGGCCATCCGATGTCTCGTATGACAAATAAAGGATAAAATAAATCCGACACTATGAGATCAAAATGGAAAAAAGAAGATACCATCTAAACGTTTCGCCCAACAATTCTCTGGCAAGCAATTTTGTCACTTTTTAAACTTCACTCTTGATAAAGCCATTGTAACAGTTGGGCGAAACGTTGAGATGGATTCTTGCGTTTTAGATCTTCCCTTTCCCATTTTATCTCAAGGTCTCGTATAAATCGTGCAGTATCGGGATCGAGGACACCTGACATCGAAAAATTCAAGCGGTCTGTTGGGGAACTGTATTTGTCGCGTTTTCTTGTTTCGGCGAACTGAGCTGCAGGGCCAGGGTTGACAACAGATTCCGCCATGCTTGACGGCGTGAAAGGGTCAGAGCAAGTGCCGTCCCACATCAGTATCTTTTATATATGACTAGCAGAGCTACCCGGCATTGCCCGGGAAAAAAGTGTAACATATTTCTATTAAAACTATTAAAACTTCTCTTTACCCCATCTCTATCCGTCTCTCTATTTTTTTTTCGTTTTCCCCCACCCTCTCTCTGCTCCGTCCAGCCCATTCGTCTCCCTTTTATTGCGACTCCTCGAGGCATAAGGGAAGTAATTCTTTGATTAAAAAATCAGAATTACTTCCCTTTAGTACATGAAAATGGCTGGAAAACCGCCCCCTCCCTGACGAAATCTGCACCAGTTTAGGGTCAAAGAATGAATACTTTTTCTTAAGTTTAGATATTATTTATTCCGGGCCACGCTGATCAAGAATATACCAACTTTCTGGCTATTTGTTTTGTAGTTTGGGACTTTCAGCTGGACATACACACAACTGCCCTTCATATAATAGAAGAGGATGCATTTAATTCTGTATAATTTTAACATTACACTGGATTATTCAATTGCAGTAAATAATATTTGTTTATTTAGGATGACAAAATTATCAAAGAATAAAATTATCAAAAAATAAAATTTATTCAAAAGTATTTTTAATTTATTTTATATTGGCATCATTTTAACTACTATTCTCATCTTGTTTGTTATTTTAACAATGTTTCGGCTGATGCAACCTCTGACCTTTTTCAGGTCTATGTTTTTGAACGTAAGAATTTTTCTGTCGAACTTGGGAACATCTACAGAATTTTGGAAAAAAAAAACAACAACATTATTTAATCCACAAGGGTTGATTGTTCTCATTCTGTCATCCATAACTGAGTAGAAATTTTGGTGCTTGTGCAGATGAGTGGCCGTACGAAAAAATTATTTTTTTATAAAAACAGTGTTATGTACTTATTCAGCGTTATTTTCTTACTCACTGTAGAAAAAAGTAGAAAAAATTATCCACTAGAACTTTAATTACAAGTACTAGACCACCCGTGATCCGTTGGGTCAGTTTGTTATATTAGCTATGGAATTCATGTATGTGCGTGACACTTGTGGCATAAAGAAAATAGTTTTTTTTTTACATAACAGAAGCATTTCTATGTAAGTATATTAAAATGGAAGAAGAATATAGATAGATTTCTATGCGTCGTTCTGTTTATTATAATTGTTTTTTTTTTAAATTACAGTTACTGAATTATAAGTGGTTGGCCATACTTATAGGTAAATATGCACTGAACAGGTACCATAATACTTATTATAGTTAAATTCAAATTTTTATATATCATCTTTTAAATGAAATTGTTAGTTGAAAGTACAGAAAAATAAAGGCGATTTGAGAAAGGAATGGGGTTACAGCAAGCTGTCTCTCGTACGTAACGAAAACAGAGGGAGTAGGAGTGGTGAAATCTGTGAGAGGGAAAGTGGGAGGTGGTTTCGTTCACCACCGCTATTATGGATGATATTAATAATGATTGTTGTTGTTTTGTTTGTTTTTGTTTTTTAAAAGGGAGGAGGTTTTTTGAAACTGCGACAGACTTTACGAAGTCCTGCCGTCGAATGTTTTTAGCCGTGGAGAAAACAAAAAAACTATTTGATGAAATTAAATGTAATTGTTTTATATTAAAAGCGATATAAACATTTCCAGAATGAAAAATTTCATGCGTTCGTTAATCATAAGAGATTAACGGAATTGGACTAACAGATTGAAGACGATGCTATTTACGCATGCGCAACCGGATGTTGAAAACCGGAAAGCTGAAAGCTGATTGCAAACATACAAGACAATAGAGTTTTAGTATTATATAGATTTTTCCATTTTTCGTATCATAACACTGTTATGATAACAGCGATTCGTTCAGTAAGCGTCCATCTTTTTTCTTAAAAATAATTCAAGGGCAGATAATTCGCACGGAAAGGCACCCAGTGAGAATATGAACATTATTGCAATAAATTAATTTAATTTCGTTTATTTACTTTCATTTTGTTTTATTGGAATAAATTTAATTTTTATATATGTAGTTGTTTTTTTTGTTTTTTTAAAATTGCATGATTATCTCCCTTACATACATATATATATACATACATATCATGGGAAATGAAAAAGTAAAAACCAAGAGATATTTTTTTATATATTCATCAACGTTTAGTCTTTATTGTAAGACTTCCTCAGGATGATAATTTTAATACAAATGTCATGCAAGTACATCGAAATATTGGGTTGACATGATGGGTTGATAAGGAAAGGTAGTAGCCGTGGCATTACGTCGGATTACTTTCGGCCTTCTTTTCTCTCATATATATATATATATATATATATATATATATATATATATATATATATATATATATATATTGTGTGTGTGTTAGAGTGAAATAAATTCCAGAAGGAAATCCGAATATAAGAACTCAATGTAATAAACAGAGCAAGAATAAAATAACACGGAATCACATAATCACCGGTGTGATAATTTATTTCGACCCTCCGGTCTTTTCAATCACCTAAATGAGGAGATTACATATTTGAAAATGAAAAAAGAGAAATTCACATTCACTATTCAATACACATATATAGAGAGAAGGAAATTGTGCGATTTCCCCCTCTCTGTAAGTTGGTTGGCCCCACCCTTTTTTCTTCCCTGCACCCTCTCTCTCACAAACGTGATGTTGCTGGTCCCAGTCTTTTCTATAAAAACTATCATGGCATGTGTTCTGATCTATTCCCTGCTTCCTTTGTTCCTGCTCGTTTGACTCGTTGGTCTAGAGAGTCCGTCATTCCATTGCGTGATTAAAGTATTTATCTGGTGAGATATTTTCTATATATTCATCAACGTATCGTATTTATTTGTAAGACTTCCTCAGGATGATAATTTGAAGAAAAATGTCATACATCGAAATATTGGGTTGACATGATGGAGAGATAAAGGAAGTAGTAGCCGCGGCTACTTCTAAAACTATGATACCACGAAGAATGAAATGCCACTTCTCGCAGCCTGGACTCTCGTCCAGCGCTCACAGTAGCCACGGCTACTACTTTTCCTTATCAACCCATCATCACTTTTCTTCAAATTATCATCCTGAGAAAGTCTTACAATAAAGACGAAACGTCGATGAATATATATAAAAAAAAAATCTCTTGTTTTTTCCTTTTTCATTTCCCATTACGTCGGATTACTCTCATCCTTCCTTTCTCATACTTACAGGCTTGTCTTCTATATTTTTCGAGAGTTCTTCTAAAATGCATCGGTTTAATTTTTCCCCTAAACATTGGTAGCGGTGAATGTTTGACTGCGACAACTTTTGAGCACTGAGCATGACCTGGTGAAATACAAAACCGAAATAAAAAAAATATAATAACATGTTGTAGCTGGCCTTGGGCTAAACTTGGAATTTTAAATTTGACGACAAGAAAACTATTCTAATATGGGTGCACATCCTCCGTCGAAAAATGACGGAAAGAAAATTATGCTTCGCTAGTGTTGGCACTAGTATTCATAGAAAATAATGTCCTAATTGGTTAAGTTAAAAAAGAAAGAAAGAAAACGCATCAAACTTGAAAGTAAAAAACTGCAAGAAAAAAAAGTAACAAAAAAAACAAAAAAAGGAGAAAAAAAAAAAAGGAAAAAAAAAACAAAAAAAAAAAATTAAAATAAAAAAGAAACAGAAAATAGAAAGAAAAAGTTAAAAAGGAAAGAAAGAAAGAAAACACATGAAAATTGGAAGTAAAAAAACTGCAGGAAAAAAAGTAACAAAAAAAAAAAAAAAAAGGAGAAAAATAAAAAAAAGGAAAAAAACAAAAAAAATAAAATTAAAAAGAAACAGAAAATATAAAGAAAAAGTTAAAAAAGGAAAAAAAGAAAGAAAACACATGAAAATTGAAAGTAAAAAAACTGCAGGAAAAAAAGTAACAAAAAAAAGAAAAAAAAAAGGAGAAAAATAAAAAAAGGAAAAAAAAACAAAAAAAATAAAATTAAAATAAAAAAGAAACAGAAAATAGAAAGAAAAAGTTAAAAAGGAAAGAAAGAAAGAAAACACATGAAAATTGGAAGTAAAAAAACTGCAGGAAAAAAAGTAACAAAAAAAAAAACAAAAAAAGGAGAAAAATAAAAAAAAGGAAAAAAACAAAAAAAATAAAATTAAAAAGAAACAGAAAATATAAAGAAAAAGTTAAAAAAGGAAAAAAAGAAAGAAAACACATGAAAATTGGAAGTAAAAAAACTGCAGGAAAAAAAGTAACAAAAAAAGAAAGAAAAAAAAAGGAGAAAAATAAAAAAAGGAAAAAAACAAAAAAAAATTAAATTTAAAATAAAAAAGAAACAGAAAATATAAAGAAAAAGTTAAAAAGGAAAGAAAGAAAGAAAACACATGAAAATTGAAAGTAAAAAAACTGCAGGAAAAAAAGTAACAAAAAATAGAAAATAGAAAGAAAAAAGAAAAGGGAGAGAAACAAAGAAAAAATAAAAAAGAAAGGAAACAAAGAAAAAAGAAAAGAAACAAACAAAAAAAGGAAAAAAAAATAAAAAAGGAAAAAAGAAACAAAAAAATAAAAAAGAAACAGAAAATAGAAAGAAAAAGGAAAAGAGAAAAGAAGCAAAAAATGAAAAAGAAAAAAAGAAAAAACAAACAAAAAAAGAACAAAAAAGAAAAAAGAACAAAAAAAGAAAAAAAAGAAACAAAAAAGGAAAAAGAAACATTAAAATAAAATTTTTTAAAAGAAACAAAAAAAAGGAAAAAAGAAACTCTCATTGTCAAAAAAAAAGAAAAAAGAAAGAAAAAGGAAAAAAAAAGAAACAAACAAACAAACAAACAAAAAAACAAAAAAACTGTCTCATTATGGCAATATAGAGAAGGATTTATTTGCAAATTCATTTCAGGCTGAAAAAAAAAAAACCTAATCATTGTACAATTTAAAAAAAAAAATTTCCCCTTAAGTCTGAAAAAAAAAAAAAAAAAACATTGTTTACTTTTTACAAAGATGTGCGGACTAAATTGTAACTAAAAAGAAATTACTGTTTTCGCTAAAATTTGAAATCGTCTTTTTTAACCCGGGAATATTTCTGTCGAACTCGGGAATCTGGACGGAATTTCGAACGGAACCCTTTATTTAATCAGTCTTTTTTAACCCAATAACAAATCTGCATAACGTAAAATTAGAACCGTAATGAAAAATCAAAATGGCGGAGATAGTCCGAATGAAGAATCATCATCACCATCAGCAGCAGCTGTCGTGCCGTGTCATGCTGACAGGCATAAATAGTAAAACCCCGAAAAATGCACTGAACAGGATCTATATTAAGTGTGGAATTAAGTCAGTTCTTGTCGCCAAGCTTCTTTTTTTCTTTCTTTTCTCTTTTATTTTTTTATCATAGTTCACCCCAAACAAGGCAGGCCGCCACTGTAGACGTAAGGGGCTACTGAGAAAAATAGGGTGATGGTTTTTTTTTTGGGGGGGGGGGGGGGGTCAACCTAAATTAGGAGCTGCGCAGCGAGATTTCTGTTTACATTAGTTTTAAATTTCTGCATGTCAGTAATGTCAGGAAAGCAGGGAGCAGGGAGGGAGTTCCAGAGTCCAGCAGCACGAGGAAAGAAGCCTTTTGGAGTAGAAAGCTCTTCGGCATCTGGGGACCTCCACAGTGAATGGATGGGATTTGGCAGATTGTCGGGTTGGTCTAGTGAATTTACGTCGTGGGGGCACCAGAGCAGCAAGCTCATCAGAGCACAATCCATTGAAGTACTTGTAAAACAGGCACAAGGAAGCAACATTGTGGCGATGGGACAGAGGCTGGAGCTTGGTGGATAGTGAAGTACCTATTAAGTTAGACAAGGTCCAAAAAAGAGTTGCTAAGAGGAAGAGACTAGCGGATGATGCACCAGCCCAGATGTGGCAACAATACTCCATGCATGGGCGGATGGTGGCTTTGTAGAGATATAGGATAATGTCAGGTGTGAGAAGTTTACTGGCATGGTAGAGGGAGCCCACCTTCTTTGCAGCAGCCCTGGCAATGTCTTTAATGTATTTATTCCAATTCATGTTATCTGTGAAAGTTAGGCCGAGGAGTTTGAATGATGAACTCTCAGGTAGGGTGCTATTCGTCATGACAATCGATGGTTGGAGAGATTTCTTGTAGTTATTGAAGAAAAGTAGTTTTAAAGTTGGAGTCTCAAACGGTTGGCAAACCTACAATTGCTTAAGAAGTAGATAGGCTCCACCTACTGGTCAGCTTGCACACCTTCGCTTATTAGCAGGGACACTTGAAAGACATCCAGTGCCTAGCCTTGTTTTCTGACTAGGACAATGAACGCTGCCCCACCATCTCGGCAACTAGAGGACACTTGCTTTTCACTTAGTTTTACACGACTAGTCTGGGCCGCACTTGTTCTGACAGGTTGAGGGTCCAGGTTTACCAGCTTGTCTGGCTGCTGTTTCCGACTGTTAGTACAAGAGCTCTAACTCTTAAGTAGCGCTAAGAATAGCTGCTCTATCAACTGTTGTATCATATCGAGATAACTGTATTGCCAATGTTGTGCATGAAAATGCACCCTGCACTTATCTCTGGTGGGCTTTCCCAAGGCTACAACCCCATAAATAAAGACTCGATTAATAGTCTAGTTGTGTAAACTTTGTTTTCTGACATCCAACAAACACCCACTTTGTCCAACCCACTCTATCTAAAAATAATTTTATGGCACAACTCCCTATTCAGGATACTGTGACGGACATGATGATGCTGAACCCGGCTGATCGAGCGGTGAAAATAGCCCTGACTTGACTCATCCCCGCCATAATGGATCTGTTAACTAGATCTGTTAACCAGTAAAGTTTTTTGGCTCACAGAGTAATATGTTTTTGGAATAAGTTGCCAGATCGGATTAAGAACAGCAATAGCGTGAATCAGTTTAAGATGAGATTGGATGAATTCAGAAAAAGTGGTAGGAGTGAGAAATTGAGGGGGCACTTTTGGGAGTTGTCAAATGAAATATTTGACAGAATTTGATCTGGATATCGATACTGTACTAAGAGTTTGATTTTTTTTTTTACAGTTGAATTGAGAAGATATTTAAAGGGGAGATGTCCAAGGAGGCATAACAAACAAATAATAATAATAATAATAATAATAATAATAATAAAGAGGTCTGTCTTTGCCTGGCATGTAGTTTGAAAATTAAAGAAATTTTGAAATCATAGGTTACTAGTGAGGATTGAACTCACGACATAGGAGAAACAAAACGACCGGTTATGGCAAACAATCTCACCTTAATATGAAAAAAATGAGCGAACAAATTATCTGTATTCTCATTGGTTAAAAACAATTATCTGCATTCTCATTGGTTAAAAGCAATTATCTGCATTCTCATTGGTTAAAAACAATTATCTGCATTCTCATTGGTTAAAAACAATTATCTGCATTCTCATTGGTTAAAAACAATTATCTGCATTCTCATTGGTTAAAAACAATTATCTGCATTCTCATTGGTTAAAAACAATTATCTGCATTCTCATTGGTTAAAAACAATTAACTGAGATTATGTAATGTTTAAAATCTGCTGATTTAAAAGGCGATGAAGAAAAAGAGAAAAGCGAGAGAAAACGGCCAATGATTTGTGAGCCGCGTTATTTTTGACTGAGGCGACAAGTCAATCATTATTTTCATTTAATCCAGTGAAATTGAGCTTTAATGGTCTTTTTGAGCTTCAAACCTTTTTTAGATGCCCCCTTTTAAATCTGACCCTTAATCGTAGTAGCCCCTTACATCTCGGTGACAATATGCCTGTTTGGGGTGAACAAAATTCTTTTTTTTTTTAAATCCGTTGATGGAATTCGAATATGTGTTGACAACAGAATTGTTGGTTGATTTGAAAAGTAAATATAAAACCTCAGGGTTAATACCATCAAAATGAGGAGGAAAAAAATAAGAAAAAAAATATATAAGACAGTCTCGCCTGAAAACTTGCAAAAAAAAAAAAAAAAAAATTAAATAAATGAATTTTTCATTTAAATTGCACGATTGTTGATTTTCAAAATATTTCACTTAAATACATTCTAATGCGTGCTTCAAAGATGTTGTTAATTTCCTTACTTAAAAAAAGTGCCAATCTGCGCATAACATCGCTAGGACTACACTTATCCTAATGTCTTAAGAACTTGACGTCTCTTTCTGCTCATATCGTGATTCGACCCCTCGGGGTTAATACCATCAAAATGAGGAGGCAGAAAAGAAGAAAAAAAAACTATAAGACAGTCTTGCCTGACAAAGTGGTTCTACAACGAAAGCTTGCAAAAAAAAAAAAAAAAATTAAATAAATGAATTTTTCATTTAAATTGCACGATTGTTGATTTTCAAAATATTTCACTTTAATACATTCTAATGCGTGCTTCAAAGATGTTAATTTCCTTACTTTAAAAAAGCGCCAATCTGCGCATAACATCGCCAGGACTACACTTATCCTAACGTCTTAAGAACTTGACGTCTCTTTCTGCTCATATCGTGATTCGACCCCTCGGGGTTAATACCATCAAAATGAGGAGGCAGAAAAGAAGAAAAAAAAACTATAAGACAGTCTTGCCTGACAAAGTGGTTCTACAACGAAAGCTTGCAAAAAAAAAAAAAAAAAATTAAATAAATGAATTTTTCATTTAAATTGCACGATTGTTGATTTTCAAAATATTTCACTTAAATATATTCTAATGCATGCTTCAAAGATGTTGTTAATTTCCTTACTTAAAAAAAGTGCCAATCTGCGCATAACATCGCTAGGACTACACTTATCCTAACGTCTTTAAGAACTTGACGTCTCTTTCTGCTCATATCGTGATTCGACCCCTCAGGGTTAATACCATCAAAACGAGGAGCCAGAAAAGAAGAAAAAAAAACTATAAGACAGTCTTGCCTGACAAAGTGGTTCTACAACGAAAGCTTGCAAAAAAAAAAAAATTAAATAAATGAATTTTTCATTTAAATTGCACGATTGTTGATTTTCAAAATATTTCACTTAAATACATTCTAATGCGTGCTTCAAAGATGTTGTCAATTTCGTTACTGTTTTAGTTACGGAATACACAAAACAATGTGAATAAATGTTAGCAGGGGAATTGAAAATGTAAGAGCAGATTTTCTCACTGTATAGCGAGGACGTCCTGAGTGGGTTGGCCCTCGGGGCACCACAGTACATAGAATAGAAGAGTGAGAAGAGGTTGGTTTGGTTGTTTTGTTTTACGGCATATCAACCCTTTTCAGGTTATTAAATGCCGAATGCAGTCATTTTGGTGAAAGTTTTTATGCTTCAAGTTGTTTATATCTTCAAATATTTATTCATGGTGTTTAGTTTGGTTGTCTTGTTTTACGGCATATCAACCCTTTTCAGGTTATTTAATGCCGAATGCAGTCATTTTGGTGAAAGTTTTTATGCTTCAAGTTGTTTATATCTTCAAATATTTATTCATGGTGTTTAGTTTGGTTGTCTTGTTTTACGGCATATCAACCCTTTTCAGGTTATTTAATGCCGAATGCAGTCATTTTGGTGAAAGTTTTTATGCTTCAAGTTCTTTATATGTTCAAATATTTATTGATGGTGTTTGGTTTGGTTGTTAAATCTGTTTCTATTTAACCCATAGTTGGGACCCTAACAGGTACTACCACTCCGGGTCAGGGTGGACCTGGGAGCAATGGTAATTAAGAGGAGGCTCCACATTCCCCAAAGTCCGTAAGCCGGATCTCACCATCGGATGTAGTTTAAGGTCATATCCAGGACCGGGAGTAGGGTAGGAAAAATAAAATAAAAAAGGGGAGTGAGAAAGGGAGAGGGGCTGTTGTTTTTGTTTTTGGTTTTGTAGAACATAATTAAGTTTTACAAACAAAAAAAACAAAAAACGTCAATGTAGGTGAATTTCGTCTCAGGGAGCCACAGGGCAGCCTGATCTGGTATCACCAGGAGTGAGAAGAGGATGATGCTGACATTGTAACATCAAATAAAATAAGCAAGCAAAAATTCTTTTTTGTGTTTTTCAAGTCTTCATCTGTAAACCAGCCTGAGGGAGAAGATGCTTCCAGAAATCCTCGGAGAATTCCACAATGGAAGAAGGACAATTGCTCCCTTTTAGTTTCATATAACGTGGCATTTTTAACGAAGAACTAGTTGAGGAACTTCATAGACTTTCACATGGGGTCCTCCGCAACAAAAAATTAGGGGCCCATTAAGTTACAAAAATAAGAAACTGCTGTGTAAGCACATGCTTCAAGGAAAAAGAAAATCGACTGATCCTTACCTGATCCAGATTGATTTGTGCCCTCAAATTACATTCAGCCCAAATAGCCAACATGTCCAAATCATCCGGGTCAAGTAGAATTGTGAGTTTCAAGTAATTTTTGACCATCAAACTGCCTTCTCCTGTCCGACCCATTCGGAGAAGTTTGGAGGCAATGTTGTGAAACCACTGAAACAAAAATGAATTATTATTTTTGCTTAAGTTATGCTATACGAATATAATAAATAAATGGATGACAAGGCTTTTGAAGTTGTTCAGAATTTTTTGTTACCTTGGTAAGTAAAAAAAAATTACCTTGTAATACCAAGTTAATTTTTTGTTACCTTGATAAAAAAATTTTTTTGTTATCTTGGTAAGATTTTTTGTTACCTTGGTAAGGTTTACTTTGGTAATACCAAATTACTTTTTTGGTACCTTGGTAAAAATATTTTTTTACCGTGGTAATACCAAGTTAACTTTTTTTTTACCTTGGTAAAAAAAATATTACTGGGGTATTTTTTGTTACCTTGGTAATACCAAGTTAATTTTTTTTACCTTGGTAATACCAAGTTCATTTTTTGTTACCTGGGTAATACCAAGTTCATTTTTTGTTACCTTGGTAATTTTTTTATACCTTGGTAATTTTGTTTGTTATGTCGGTATTTTTTTTGTTACCTTGGTAAAAAAAATTTTTTTACCTTGGTAATACAATTCATGTACAGAGTGGAGCAGGTGCTACTGTGATTGCAAGAGTTAGGAGTGGATGGAGTAAGTTCAGGGAACTTTTGCAGAACGTTACCGCTGGAAGGGAAGAGTCTAGCAGGCAGGTGTAATAATGTATGGAAGTTAAACCTAGTATGATTATGATGATGATGATTACGATAACAATGATTATGAAAGAATGGATGAGAGTGCCTGGGTTGGTAAATGTAGGACAGTTGGGGTAGAAAGAGCAGTTGGCAGGGAAAGGCCAAGAAAAATATAGGAAGGAAGTGATACGGATTGATTTAAAAGAAAGAGGGATAAATAAAGACCTTGCCAGAGATAGGTTAGTTTGGAAGTCAATTTCTAAAACTTGTGCCACATATGCCAGCATTTAAAACGGACGTTAAACCAAATATGATGCTGATGAAGATGAAGAATGGATGAGAATTCTTAGATTGGTAGATGTAGAACAGTCGGCAGGGTAAGGCTAATGAAAAGCTGACCGAGTGAGACGTCGTAGCGAGATCGTCCGGGGAGTTACGGTCTTAGCTGTGCCCAATCTACTGACGCAGTATCTTCACAGACGCAGGCCGGTAAAATAAAAACGGGTAAATAAAGACCTTGCCAGAGATAAGGTAAATTTGTGAAGTCAATTTCTAAAACTCGTGCCACATGTAAAACGGACGTCAAACCAAATATGATGATGATGAAGAAGAATGGATGAGAATTCTTAGATTGGTAGATGTAGAACAGTCGGCAGGGTAAGGCTAATGAAAAACTGAGAGAAAGTGATAAGGATGGACTTGAGAAAAAGAGGGATAAATAAAGACCTGGCCAGAGATAGGTTAGTTTGGAAGTTAATTTTTAAAAACCGTCCAACACATGCCGACATATAAAACAGACGTTAATCGAATATGATGATGAAAGAATGGACGAGAATGCTTGGGTTAGTAGATGTAGAACAGTTGAGGTAGCATGGTCAGTTCACAGGGGATGGTCAAGTAAAACATAGGAGGAAGTGATAAGGATGGACTTGAGAGAAAGAGGGATTAATAAAGACCTGGTCAGAGATAGGTTAGTTTGGAAGTCAATTTCTAGAAGCCGTCCAACACATGCCAGCATGTAAAACAGACGTTAACCGAATATGATGATGAAAAAATGGATGAGCATGCTTGGGTTAGTAGATGTAGAACAGTTGAGGTAGCATGGTCAGTTCACAGGGGATGGTCAAGTAAAACATAGGAGGAAGTGATAAGGATGGACTTGAGAGAAAGAGGGATTAATAAAGACCTGGTCAGAGATAGGTTAGTTTGGAAGTCAATTTCTATAAGCTGTCCAACACATGCCAGCATGTAAAACGGACGTTAACCGAATATGATTATGATTCGTCCAACTAAATTATTTATTCAAAATTTTACTGGTATTTTATTTTCGTTGCCCTTACAAATATACATTCTTGGATCTCTGGTCACGTTCCCCTGGGAATTGTAATTAAATAAAAGTTAATAAAGATAATGCATCAGAGTTCAAAGGAACATTCTAGAAATAACAAAGTAAGGGTTACCGTTTTGGGGGGCAAGTTAGGATTTTCATAATGGATGTGATAGCGTTGCGTCTCGCTCAAGAATCGGCCATTTTCGTTTGTGTTCAGGTATGTATATTGCTTATAACTTTCTTCTTCTCTGAAAAGAAAAAAAAAAAAGAAGAAATACAGAAATTTAAAAGAATGTAAAAAGTATGAAGGCATTAAAAATTCTTGGCCTTTTGACTACGATCAAAGTGTAGTATCTGTTCCGATGGATACTACACCCGATAGACCGGTATCGTCTTGGCCTTCGGGTCTTGATTCCGCCGGTCTGTGGTTTTGTCCTGTGCAAAAGAATTATATACATATATATATAGTTTATGTATGTGTGGACAGAAGCAAACACAGGACCGGCAGCACAGTTATAAAAGTGGGGGTGGGGGGGGCTCTCCTAAAAAGTGGGGGGGCCCGGTTAAACACATGCATATATAACTCCATTATTGATGACTGTAAAGTGGGGGGGGGGGGGGGCCAAGTCAAAAAGTGGGGGGTGCCGCCGCCCATGAAACACACATTCATGCGCGCGGGCTCGCCTACGTACACAATCCAAAACTGACCACACACACAAGCAGAGTGCCGACAGAGTCATAAAATTTAAAGGGCAATTAAAATTAAAAATAAGATTTAAAAATTGAGATAAATTTTTTTTTGAACAGTCCAACTTTTTTAATGAAGTCTAAGATTTTGGTCAGATGTGTGTCTTTAAACGGGTCCTTTAGAATTTTCAAGTTGTAGTATTTCATTCAGCTCTGTTGTAGATCCTGACAATCTATTAATATATGTTTGACTGTAAAAGGTTCTTGACATGATATACACATTGGAGACTCTTCAGTTTTCAATAAATATTTGTGCCTAATATGTGTATGTCCTATACGAAGTC
>OY744555.1:14579613-14784613 GCA_963556195.1 Sepiola atlantica
AGAAAGAATAATATATGAGAAGTGCGTTAGAAATAAAAAATTATTTCTAACATATTTCCAAAACAGTTGTTCTGGAGGGATTTTCCTTTTGTTACAGAAAGAAAGAATAATATATGAGAAGTGCGTTAGAAATAAAAAATTATTTCTAACATATTTCCAAAACAGTTGTTCTGGAGGGATTTTCCTTTTGTTACAGAAAGAAAGAATAATATATGAGAAGTGCGTTAGAAATAAAAAATTATTTCTAACATATTTCCAAAACAGTTGTTCTGGAGGGATTTTCCTTTTGTTACAGAAAGAAAGAATAATATATGAGAAGTGCGTTAGAAATAAAAAATTATTTCTAACATATTTCCAAAACAGTTGTTCTGGAGGGATTTTCCTTTTGTTACAGAAAGAAAGAATAATATATGAGAAGTGCGTTAGAAATAAAAAATTATTTCTAACATATTTCCAAAACAGTTGTTCTGGAGGGATTTTCCTTTTGTTACAGAAACAAAGAATAATATATGAGAAGTGCGTTAGAAATAAAAAATTATTTCTAACATATTTCCAAAACAGTTGTTCTGGAGGGATTTTCCTTTTGTTACAGAAAGAAAGAATAATATATGAGAAGTGCGTTAGAAATAAAAAATTATTTCTAACATATTTCCAAAACAGTTGTTCTGGAGGGATTTTCCTTTTGTTACAGAACGAAAGAATAATATATGAGAAGTGCGTTAGAAATAAAAAATTATTTCTAACATATTTCCAAAACAGTTGTTCTGGAGGGATTTTCCTTTTGTTACAGAAAGAAAGAATAATATATGAGAAGTGCGTTAGAAATAAAAAATTATTTCTAACATATTTCCAAAACAGTTGTTCTGGAGGGATTTTCCTTTTGTTACAGAAACAAAGAATAATATATGAGAAGTGCGTTAGAAATAAAAAATTATTTCTAACATATTTCCAAAACAGTTGTTCTGGAGGGATTTTCCTTTTGTTACAGAACGAAAGAATAATATATGAGAAGTGCGTTAGAAATAAAAAATTATTTCTAACATATTTCCAAAACAGTTGTTCTGGAGGGATTTTCCTTTTGTTACAGAAAGAAAGAATAATATATGAGAAGTGCGTTAGAAATAAAAAATTATTTCTAACATATTTCCAAAACAGTTGTTCTGGAGGGATTTTCCTTTTGTTACAGAAAGAAAGAATAATATATGAGAAGTGCGTTAGAAATAAAAAATTATTTCTAACATATTTCCAAAACAGTTGTTCTGGAGGGATTTTCCTTTTGTTACAGAAAGAAAGAATAATATATGAGAAGTGCGTTAGAAATAAAAAATTATTTCTAACATATTTCCAAAACAGTTGTTCTGGAGGGATTTTCCTTTTGTTACAGAACGAAAGAATAATATATGAGAAGTGCGTTAGAAATAAAAAATTATTTCTAACATATTTCCAAAACAGTTGTTCTGGAGGGATTTTCCTTTTGTTACAGAAAGAAAGAATAATATATGAGAAGTGCGTTAGAAATAAAAAATTATTTCTAACATATTTCCAAAACAGTTGTTCTGGAGGGATTTTCCTTTTGTCACAGAAAGAAAGAATAATATATGAGAAGTGCGTTAGAAATAAAAAATTATTTCTAACATATTTCCAAAACAGTTGTTCTGGAGGGATTTTCCTTTTGTTACAGAAAGAAAGAATAATATATGAGAAGTGCGTTAGAAATAAAAAATTATTTCTAACATATTTCCAAAACAGTTGTTCTGGAGGGATTTTCCTTTTGTTACAGAAAGAAAGAATAATATATGAGAAGTGCGTTAGAAATAAAAAATTATTTCTAACATATTTCCAAAACAGTTGTTCTGGAGGGATTTTCCTTTTGTTACAGAAAGAAAGAATAATATATGAGAAGTGCGTTAGAAATAAAAAATTATTTCTAACATATTTCCAAAACAGTTGTTCTGGAGGGATTTTCCTTTTGTTACAGAAAGAAAGAATAATATATGAGAAGTGCGTTAGAAATAAAAAATTATTTCTAACATATTTCCAAAACAGTTGTTCTGGAGGAATTTTCCTTTTGTTACAGAAAGAAAGAATAATATATGAGAAGTGCTTGCTGTTAATTTTTTCTCTTCTTTATTGTTGCAAGCAACTCCTCAAGTAATAGTGGGTAATTTGCATAAGTGACTTTATGCAAATTACCTTACAAAGTTGAGTACAAAAATAATTCTAACAGAAAACGCAATTTGTCTAGTTGTTTTCCTTCACCGTCGTTTAGACCAATACGCTCCAAAATTTAACTAAGAAAATCAAAATTAAGCGAAAAATACTGAGTGTGCATGTGGGAGGAAGGAGACAGGAAGTCATTCTTTGATGAAGCCAAAGTCATCTAACTCCCCTACCCCCTTCATGAATTGTTTGAAGTCGTAGCCTTCCTGGCAAAATTAACATGGTTTAGTTTTCAGAGAGAACTGTCATAAGAGGGGAAAGGAAGGCAGGACGAGAAGAGGAAGAGAGAAAGAAAGTGAAAGAAAGAAAGTGAAAGGAAGAGAGAAAGAAAAAAAAAGAAAGTGAAAGGGAGAAAGAGGAAGAGAGAAAGGAGAAAGAAAGAAAAAAAAGAAAGTGAAAGGGAGAAAGAGGAAGAGAGAAAAAAAGAAGAAAAAAAAGAAAGATAAAGTGAGAGAGAGAGAGAGGAAGAGAAATAAAATCCAGCTAAATAGCGACAAAAAAAATAAGGAGGTAAGGCTCTAGCGATTTGGCAGAATGTATTTACAATAAATTTCTGATAAAAAAAAAGAAATTAAATTTCGACAAAAAAAGCGAAGAACTTGCATCCATGGGACAGACGCTCCAGAAATTTAAGTGTAGATCCGCTTTTTCTTGATTACAAAAAAAAAAATAAAGCGGAATTCTGCTAAAAGTCGGAGAACTCGCATTCCTGAAACATATAAATACAGGCATATATGGATTATTTCTGAAAGACAAATTTAAACGGTGACTTACTGTGGGTGTTCTTGCCATCGAAGTAATTGCATGAAAGGGGGAACTAGTTGCAGTAAGACACCAAGACGCCGTGCTACAGTTTGGTAAATGACAGTAAGGATCCATCGTAAACAACGTTTTGTTGTTAACACCTGAAAAAGAATAAGAGGGTTAGGGTTAGGGTATGGCCGGGGTAGAAGAGTGTTTATGGCGGGAGATTCAAAAGAGAACAATGGATTTTGGATTTTAACCACAGTCGCGAAGGATGCCGGACAAATGGTTTTGCGATAATGAATCCCCCAACCATAGGTAGTGTGATAGATGCCTTTATAACTGCATGTTATCACACCGTTAGGCTTCCACCATCGGACCACGTGGAGATTAAATAAAACAGTTTAAGACAACAAAAAGAAAGGAAGAAAATATTATTTAAACTTACCTTAAAGAAAGCGAAGGAATGATGAAGCTATACACATATACGAATAGGCCTTTTATAATGGTTAATAAAAAAGGAAAGGAATAACATTTTTTATTAACAAAACAATTTATTTATTTAATATTTAAAAGAGAGTGTAAGTTTCATAATTGGGGCATATAATGCGATGCGTGTTGAAATGTCTTTTTGTGTGTAGAATGCAATGTGTGTTGAAGACATAAGAGTTCGTTGGGATTGAAAGATTACCAGATTGTAGAATGTTCATCAAATTGAAAGATAGATAGATTTCTTGAATCAAAAAGGGTTACCTTTCTCTTCCTCCCCCACACAGCTCGTTCGAGCTGGTGGGGGGGGGGGGGTCGCCGAGAGTTCTTTGTGCGTTCTTCTCAGAATGCTGAGGGAAAAAGAGGCTGAGGAAGGGAACACGTGTTCTTTTATCGACTTCAAATCTCGCGTGGTCAAGCTGGCCGAAATCCTTCGGCCGACGTGATTCTGCGAGATTTCACGAGTTTCTCCCTTCAGAGGCGAAGAAAGGTTAACAAAGAAAGAAAGAAAGAGAGAGTACCTCATTGTGGTGTTCACCACAAGGGTTAGTATTTCTGTAATTTAACACATCCTGTATTTCCTAGACACACAATACGCTGAGATTTTATGAAAGGACGTCCGATACGTTACTAAAAATAAAGTCTTAGAACTTTCTAGAAGGTTCAAAGTCCAGGGTCTTACAGTACAGTCGAGCTCCTTTGTTAAAACAAATCCTCCTTCCTCTCCTGTTATATTCCTCTTCACCTTTTAACCCCCCCCCCCACCCCCCCCACCTCTAATAAATATGCATTCTTGGATCTCTGGTCACATGACCCCCTCACAAAAAATAGACATAGAGTTGTTTTGAAAAACTTGTTTTTTCAGTGAAAATCAAGGCTTTTTAGGTCAATACTGGTAAACGTCTTTTTTTCTTTACGGCATTTATTTTATTCCGTTTCATTTGATCAAATCTAAATGTTAAAACATTTAGATTTGATCAAATGAAACAGAATAAATATAAATAAGAAGCGGGGTATAGATAGATTACATAATTCTGAAGAACACATGCCATAATAGTATTTATAGAAAAGACTGAGACTAGCAACATCACGTCTGTGAGAGAGGGAGTGCAGAGAAGAAGAAAGGATAGGGCCAATCAAATTACAGATACGTTTCTGTACCTTATCAAGAACCCTCAAATGGGACAGAGATTCACCAGCCCAAATATGGCAACAATACTCCATACATGGTCTGATAGTAGATTTGTAGAGAACGAGAATAGCCTCAGGTGTGAGAAAGTGTTTGGAGCGATAGAGAGAACCGAATTTACGAGAAGCAGAAAGAGCAATGGATCTAATGTATTAACTCCAAGAAAGATTTGATGAGAGAAAGACCAAGAAGTTTCAGAGTCGATTTCTCCTCAAGAGCAGAGTCATCCATGAGAATATCAGGAAGAAATTAATAATATTAATGTATAATACCGTTTTCACATTGTTGGTAATATATATATATATATATATGGGAAATGAAAAAGGAAAAACCAAGAGATAATTTTTATATATTCATCAACGTTTCGTCTTTATTGTAAGACTTCCTCAGGATGATAATTTGAAGAAAAATGTCATGAGTGTACATCGAAATATTGGGTTGACATGATGGGTTAATGAGAAAAAGGAGTAGTTTTTCTTAAAATTATCATCCTGAGGAAGTCTTACAAATAAAGACGAAACGTTGATGAATATATAAAAAAATATCTCTTGGTTTTTCCTTTTTCATTTCCCATTATGTCGGATTACTCTCATCCTTCTTTTCTCATATATATATATATATATATATACATATACATTTGAAGAATTTGGTATATTCAGACTACTGTTCTCATCTTGGGTGTTTTTATCACAACGTTTCGGCCGATGTAACCTCCGACCTTCTTCAGGTGTACCCTGTCGAACTCGGGAATCTGGACGGTTTTTTTTTGTAGAATTTGGTATATTCAGACTACTGTTCTCATCTTGGGTGTTTTTATCACAACGTTTCGGCCGATGTAACCTCCGACCTTCTTCAGGTGTACCTTGTCGAACTCGGGAATTTTTCTGTCGAACTCGGGAATCTGGACGGTTTATTTTTGTAGAATTTAGTATATTCAGACTACTGTTCTCATCTTGGGTGTTTTTATCACAACGTTTCGGCCGATGTAACCTCCGACCTTCTTCAGGTGTACCTTGTCGAACTCGGGAATTTTTCTGTCGAACTCGGGAATCTGGACGGTTTTTTTTTGTAGAATTTGGTATATTCGGACTACTGTTCTCATCTTGGGTGTTTTTATCACAACGTTTCGGCCGATGTAACCTCCGACCTTCTTCAGGTGTACCTTGTCGAACTCGGGAATTTTTCTGTCGAACTCGGGAATCTGGACGGTTTTTTTTTTGTGGAATTTGGTATATTCGGACTACTGTTCTCATCTTGGGTGTTTTTATCATAACGTTTCGGCCGATGTAATCTCCGACCTTCTTCAGTGAAAAGCTCATACTTAGATAGAATTGGGAGGGGTCTTACTAACCACCATACTTAGCATTTTATTTGTCAGCAATCTGTGAGTTTTTTGGGTTTTTTTTTAGCCCACCCCACCCCCAAATCGATGAATTTGTACATATATTTTTTGTAAATAAAAAACGTCAAAACACTGAGGGATAATTTGTAGAATTTGGTATAGTCGGACTACTTTTCTAATCTTGGGTGTTTTTATCACAACGTTTCGGCCAATGTAACCTTCGACCTTCTTCGGGAATCTTTCTGTCGAAACACATTATAAGGCAAGGTTATCCAAGAGCCAATATTGTAAAATACATTAACAGAATTGATGATCCGACATATCTCGGATCAAACGTCTTTTCAACATTTCATGTTGGCAGCTTAAACGGACCGATTGAGCATGACATTATTTTACAACACTAAGTCATACATTTTTCTGAGAAAAAGAAATCCCCCCCCCCCCTCTCCAGGGTATTGTCATCTAGTGCCATATTTTTGTGGAGACGATCGTCAATAATATGCGGCGGTCTCATGGATCTCCTACACTTGTAGTTAGGGTTCGGGGGCATTCATTTCAATTGTATCAAAAGAAGGGTCTGAATGTTAGCTCAGATATCACCAGAACCCATCACATGTTGTATTTGTATGTTGTAGTTGTGGTTCAGTGGCATTCAAAAGAAGGGTCTGAATGTTAGCTCAGATATAATCAAAACCCATCACATGTTGTATTTGTATGTTGTAGTTGGTGTAAGGGGGCATTCAAAAGAAGGGTCTGAATGTTAGCTCAGATATCACCAGAACTCGTCACATGTTGTATTTGTATGTTGTAGTTGGGGTTCGGGGGCATTCAAAAGAAGGGTCTGAATGTTAGCTCAGATATCACCAAAACCCATCACATGTTGTATTTGTATGTTGTAGTTGGTGTAAGGGGGCATTCAAAAGAAGGGTCTGAATGTTAGCTCAGATATCACCAGAACCCATCACATGTTGTATTTTTATGTTGTAGTTGGTGTAAGCGGGGCATTCAAAAGAAGGGTCTGAATGTTAGCTCAGATATCACCAGAACCCATCACATGTTGTATTTGTATGTTGTAGTTGGGGTAAGGGGGCATTCAAAAGAAGGGTATGAATGTTAGCTCAGATATCACCAGAACCCATCACATGTTGTATCTGTATGTTGTAAGTGGGGTAAGGGGCCATTCAAAAGAAGGGTCTGAATGTTAGCTCAGATATCACCAGAACCCATCACATGTTGTATTTGTATGTTGTAGTTGGGGTTCAGTGGCGTTCAAAAGAAGGGTCTGAATGTTAGCTCAGATATCACCAGAACCCATCACATGTTGTATTTGTATGTTGTAGTTGGGGTAAGGGGGCATTCAAAAGAAGGGTCTGAATGTTAGCTCAGATATCACCAGAACCCATCACATGTTGTATTTGTATGTTGTAGTTGGGGTTCAGTGGCGTTCAAAAGAAGGGTCTGAATGTTAGCTCAGATATCACCAGAACCCATCACATGTTGTATCTGTATGTTGTAAGTGGGGTAAGGGGCCATTCAAAAGAAGGGTCTGAATGTTAGCTCAGATATCACCAGAACCCATCACATGTTGTATTTGTATGTTGTAGTTGGGGTTCAGTGGCGTTCAAAAGAAGGGTCTGAATGTTAGCTCAGATATCACCAGAACCCATCACATGTTGTATTTGTATGTTGTAGTTGGGGTAAGGGGGCGTTCAAAAGAAGGGTCTGAATGTTAGCTCAGATATCACCAGAACCCATAACATGTTGTATTTGTATGTTGTAGTTGGGGTAAGGGGCATTCAAAAGAAGGGTCTGAATGTTAGCTCAGATATCACCAGAACCCATCACATGTTGTATTTGTATGTTGTAGTTGGGGTTCAGTGGCGTTCAAAAGAAGGGTCTGAATGTTAGCTCAGATATCACCAGAACCCATCACATGTTGTATTTTTATGTTGTAGTTGGGGTAAGGGGCATTCAAAAGAAGGGTATGAATGTTAGCTCAGATATCACCAGAACCCATCACATGTTGTATTTGTATGTTGTAGTTGGGGTAAGGGGCCATTCAAAAGAAGGGTATGAATGTTAGCTCAGATATCACCAGAACCCATCACATGTTGTATTTTTATGTTGTAGTTGGGGTAAGGGGCATTCAAAAGAAGGGTCTGAATGTTAGCTCAGATATCACCAGAACCCATCACATGTTGTATTTTTATGTTGTAGTTGGGGTAAGGGGGCGTTCAAAAGAAGGGTCTGAATGTTAGCTCAGATATCACCAGAACCCATCACATGTTGTATTTTTATGTTGTAGTTGGGGTAAGGGGCATTCAAAAGAAGGGTATGAATGTTAGCTCAGATATCACCAGAACCCATCACATGTTGTATTTGTATGTTGTAGTTGGGGTAAGGGGCCATTCAAAAGAAGGGTATGAATGTTAGCTCAGATATCACCAGAACCCATCACATGTTGTATTTTTATGTTGTAGTTGGGGTAAGGGGCATTCAAAAGAAGGGTCTGAATGTTAGCTCAGATATCACCAGAACCCATCACATGTTGTATTTTTATGTTGTAGTTGGGGTAAGGGGGCGTTCAAAAGAAGGGTCTGAATGTTAGCTCAGATATCACCAGAACCCATAACATGTTGTATTTGTATGTTGTAGTTGGGGTAAGGGGGCATTCAAAAGAAGGGTATGAATGTTAGCTCAGATATCACCAGAACCCATCACATGTTGTATTTGTATGTTGTAGTTGGGGTTCAGTGGCGTTCAAAAGAAGGGTCTGAATGTTAGCTCAGATATCACCAGAACCCATCACATGTTGTATTTTTATGTTGTAGTTGGGGTAAGGGGCATTCAAAAGAAGGGTCTGAATGTTAGCTCAGATATCACCAGAACCCATCACATGTTGTATTTGTATGTTGTAGTTGGGGTAAGGGGCATTCAAAAGAAGGGTCTGAATGTTAGCTCAGATATCACCAGAACCCATCACATGTTGTATTTGTATGTTGTAGTTGGGGTAAGGGGGCGTTCAAAAGAAGGGTCTGAATGTTAGCTCAGATATCACCAGAACCCATAACATGTTGTATTTGTATGTTGTAGTTGGGGTAAGGGGGCATTCAAAAGAAGGGTATGAATGTTAGCTCAGATATCACCAGAACCCATCACATGTTGTATTTGTATGTTGTAGTTGGGGTTCAGTGGCGTTCAAAAGAAGGGTCTGAATGTTAGCTCAGATATCACCAGAACCCATCACATGTTGTATTTTTATGTTGTAGTTGGGGTAAGGGGCATTCAAAAGAAGGGTATGAATGTTAGCTCAGATATCACCAGAACCCATCACATGTTGTATTTGTATGTTGTAGTTGGGGTAAGGGGGCATTCAAAAGAAGGGTATGAATGTTAGCTCAGATATCACCAGAACCCATCACATGTTGTATTTTTATGTTGTAGTTGGGGTAAGGGGCATTCAAAAGAAGGGTCTGAATGTTAGCTCAGATATCACCAGAACCCATCACATGTTGTATTTTTATGTTGTAGTTGGGGTAAGGGGGCGTTCAAAAGAAGGGTCTGAATGTTAGCTCAGATATCACCAGAACCCATAACATGTTGTATTTGTATGTTGTAGTTGGGGTAAGGGGGCATTCAAAAGAAGGGTATGAATGTTAGCTCAGATATCACCAGAACCCATCACATGTTGTATTTGTATGTTGTAGTTGGGGTTCAGTGGCGTTCAAAAGAAGGGTCTGAATGTTAGCTCAGATATCACCAGAACCCATCACATGTTGTATTTTTATGTTGTAGTTGGGGTAAGGGGCATTCAAAAGAAGGGTCTGAATGTTAGCTCAGATATCACCAGAACCCATCACATGTTGTATTTGTATGTTGTAGTTGGGGTAAGGGGCATTCAAAAGAAGGGTCTGAATGTTAGCTCAGATATCACCAGAACCCATCACATGTTGTATTTTTATGTTGTAGTTGGGGTAAGGGGCATTCAAAAGAAGGGTCTGAATGTTAGCTCAGATATCACCAGAACCCATCACATGTTGTATTTGTATGTTGTAGTTGGGGTAAGGGGGCGTTCAAAAGAAGGGTCTGAATGTTAGCTCAGATATCACCAGAACCCATAACACGTTGTATTTGTATGTTGTAGTTGGGGTAAGGGGGCATTCAAAAGAAGGGTCTGAATGTTAGCTCAGATATCACCAGAACCCATCACATGTTGTATTTGTATGTTGTAGTTGGGGTAAGGGGGCATTCAAAAGAAGGGTCTGAATGTTAACTCAGATATCACCAGAACCCATCACATGTTGTATTTGTATGTTGTAGTTGGGGTAAGGGGGCGTTCAAAAGAAGGGTCTGAATGTTAGCTCAGATATCACCAGAACCCATCACATGTTGTATTTTTATGTTGTAGTTGGGGTAAGGGGGCATTCAAAAGAAGGGTATGAATGTTAGCTCAGATATCACCAGAACCCATCACATGTTGTATTTTTATGTTTTAGTTGGGGTAAGGGGCATTCAAAAGAAGGGTCTGAATGTTAGCTCAGATATCACCAAAACCCATCACATGTTGTATTTGTATGTTGTAGTTGGTGTAAGGGGGCATTCAAAAGAAGGGTCTGAATGTTAGCTCAGATATCACCAGAACCCATCACATGTTGTATTTGTATGTTGTAGTTGGGGTTCCGTGGTATTCAAAAGAAGGGTCTGAATGTTAGCTCAGATATCACCAGAACCCATCACATGTTGTATTTTTATGTTGTAGTTGGGGTAAGGGGCATTCAAAAGAAGGGTCTGAATGTTAGCTCAGATATCACCAGAACCCATTACATGTTGTATTTGTATGTTGTAGTTGGGGTCAGGGGGCATTCAAAAGAAGGGTCTGAATGTAAGCTCAGATATCACCAGAACCCATCACATGTATTTGTATGTTGTAGTTGGGGTTCAGTGGCATTCAAAAGAAGGGTCTGAATGTTAGCTCAGATATCACCAGAACCCATCACATGTTGTATTTGTATGTTGTAGTTGGGGTTCGGGGGCATTCAAAAGAAGGGTCTGAATGTTAGCTCAGATATCACCAGAACGCATCACATGTTGTATTTGTATGTTGTAGTTGGGGTAAGGTGGCATTCAAAAGAAGGGTCTGAATGTTAGCTCAGATATCACCAGAACCCATCACATGTTGTATTTGTATGTTGTAGTTGGGGTAAGAGGGCATTCAAAAGAAGGGTCTGAATGTTAGCTCAGATATCAGCAGAACCCATCACATGTTGTATTTGTATGTTGTAGTTGGGGTAAGGGGCATTCAAAAGAAGGGTCTGAATGTTAGCTCAGATATCACCAGAACCCATTACATGTTGTATTTGTATGTTGTAGTTGGGGTTCAGGGGGCATTCAAAAGAAGGGTCTGAATGTTAGCTCAGATATCACCAGAACCCATCACATGTTGTATTTGTATGTTGTAGTTGGGGTTTGGGGGCATTCAAAAGAAGGGTCTGAATGTTAGCTCAGATATCACCAGAACCCATCACATGTTGTATTTGTATGTTGTAGTTGGGGTTTAGTGGCATTCAAAAGAAGGGTCTGAATGTTAGCTCAGATATCACCAGAACCCATCACATGTTGTATTTGTATGTTGTAGTTGGGGTTCAGTGGCGTTCAAAAGAAGGGTCTGAATGTTAGCTCAGATATCACCAGAACCCATCACATGTTGTATTTGTATGTTGTAGTTGGGGTAAGGGGCATTCAAAAGAAGGGTCTGAATGTTAGCTCAGATATCACCAGAACCCATCACATGTTGTATTTGTATGTTGTAGTTGGGGTTTAGTGGCATTCAAAAGAAGGGTCTGAATGTTAGCTCAGATATCACCAGAACCCATCACATGTTGTATTTGT
Source organism: Sepiola atlantica (assembly GCA_963556195.1). Lineage (NCBI taxonomy): Eukaryota > Metazoa > Mollusca > Cephalopoda > Sepiida > Sepiolidae > Sepiola > Sepiola atlantica. Next base: position 14,591,487 of record OY744555.1, read on the forward strand.
ATGTTGTAGTTGGGGTTCAGTGGCGTTCAAAAGAAGGGTCTGAATGTTAGCTCAGATATCACCAGAACCCATCACATGTTGTATTTGTATGTTGTAGTTGGGGTAAGGGGCATTCAAAAGAAGGGTCTGAATGTTAGCTCAGATATCACCAGAACCCATCACATGTTGTATTTGTATGTTGTAGTTGGGGTTAGGGGGCATTCAAAAGAAGGGTCTGAATGTTAGCTACGATATCACCAGAACCCATCACATGTTGTATTTGTATGTTGTAGTTGGGGTAAGGGGGCATTCAAAAGAAGGGTCTGAATGTTAGCTCAGATATCACCAGAACCCATCACATGTTTTATTTGTATGTTGTAGTTGGGGTAAGGGGCCATTCAAAAGAAGGGTCTGAATGTTAGCTCAGATATCACCAGAACCCATCACATGTTGTATTTGTATGTTGTAGTTGGAGTCAGGGGCCATTAAAAAGAAGGGTCTGAATGTTAGCTCAGATATCACCAGAACCCATCACATGTTGTATTTGTATGTTGTAGTTGGGGTAAGGGGGCATTCAAAAGAAGGGTCTGAATGTTAGCTCAGATATCACCAGAACCCATCACATGTTGTATTTGTATGTTGTAGTTGGTGTAAGGGGGCATTCAAAAGAAGGGTCTGAATGTTAGCTCAGATATCACCAGAACCCATCACATGTTGTATTTGTATGTTGTAGTTGGTGTAAGGGGGCATTCAAAAGAAGGGTCTGAATGTTAGCTCAGATATCACCAGAACCCATCACATGTTGTATTTGTATGTTGTAGTTGGTGTAAGGGGGCATTCAAAAGAAGGGTCTGAATGTTAGCTCAGATATCACCAGAACCCATCACACGTTGTATTTGTATGTTGTAGTTGGGGTCAGGGGCATTCAAAAGAAGGGTCTGAATGTTAGCTCAGATATCACCAGAACCCATCACATGTTGTATTTGTATGTTGTAGTTGGTGTAAGGGGGCATTCAAAAGAAGGGTATGAATGTTAGCTCAGATATCACCAGAACCCATCACATGTTGTATTTGTATGTTGTAGTTGGTGTAAGGGGGCATTCAAAAGAAGGGTCTGAATGTTAGCTCAGATATCACCAGAACCCATCACATGTTGTATTTGTATGTTGTAGTTGGGGTTCAGTGGCATTCAAAAGAAGGGTCTGAATGTTAGCTCAGATATCACCAGAACCCATCACATGTTGTATTTGTATGTTGTAGTTGGGGTTCGGGGGCATTCAAAAGAAGGGTCTGAATGTTAGCTCAGATATCACCAGAACCCATCACATGTTGTATTTGTATGTTGTAGTTGGGGTCAGGGGGCATTCAAAAGAAGGGTCTGAATGTTAGCTCAGATATCACCAGAACCCATCACATGTTGTATTTGTATGTTGTAGTTGGGGTAAGGGGGCATTCAAAAGAAGGGTCTGAATGTTAGCTCAGATATTACCAGAACCCATCACATGTTGTATTTGTATGTTGTAGTTGGGGTAAGGGGGCATTCAAAAGAAGGGTCTGAATGTTAGCTCAGATATCACCAGAACCCATCACATGTTGTATTTGTATGTTGCAGTTGGTGTAAGGGGGCATTCAAAAGAAGGGTCTGAATGTTAGCTCAGATATCACCAGAACCCATCACATGTTGTATTTGTGTGTTGTAGTTGGGGTTCAGTGGCATTCAAAAGAAGGGTCTGAATGTTAGCTCAGATATCACCAGAACCCATCACACGTTGTATTTGTATGTTGTAGTTCGGGGTTCAGTGGCATTAAAAAGAAGGGTCTGAATGTTAGCTCAGATATCACCAGAACCCATCACATATTGTATTTGTATGTTGTAGTTGGGGTAAGGGGGCATTAAAAAGAAGGGTCTGAATGTTAGCTCAGATATCACCAGAACCCATCACATATTGTATTTGTATGTTGTAGTTGGGGTAAGGGGGCATTAAAAAGAAGGGTCTGAATGTTAGCTCAGATATCACCAGAACCCATCACATATTGTATTTGTATGTTGTAGTTGGGGTAAGGGGGCATTAAAAAGAAGGGTCTGAATGTTAGCTCAGATATAACCAGAACCCATCACATGTTGTATTTGTATGTTGTAGTTGGGGTAAGGGGGCATTAAAAAGAAGGGTCTGAATGTTAGCTCAGATATCACCAGAACCCGTCACATGTTGTATTTGTATGTTGTAGTTGGGGTAAGGGGCCATTAAAAAGAAGGGTCTGAATGTTAGCTCAGATATCACCAGAACCCATCACATGTTGTATTTGTATGTTGTAGTTGGGGTAAGGGGGCATTAAAAAGAAGGGTCTGAATGTTAGCTCAGATATCACCAGAACCCATCACATGTTGTATTTGTATGTTGTAGTTGGGGTAAGGGGGCATTAAAAAGAAGGGTCTGAATGTTAGCTCAGATATCACCAGAACCCATCACATATTGTATTTGTATGTTGTAGTTGGGGTAAGGGGGCATTAAAAAGAAGGGTCTGAATGTTAGCTCAGATATCACCAGAACCCATCACATATTGAATTTGTATGTTGTAGTTGGGGTAAGGGGGCATTAAAAAGAAGGGTCTGAATGTTAGCTCAGATATCACCAGAACCCATCACATATTGTATTTGTATGTTGTAGTTGGGGTAAGGGGGCATTAAAAAGAAGGGTCTGAATGTTAGCTCAGATATAACCAGAACCCATCACATGTTGTATTTGTATGTTGTAGTTGGGGTAAGGGGGCATTAAAAAGAAGGGTCTGAATGTTAGCTCAGATATCACCAGAACCCGTCACATGTTGTATTTGTATGTTGTAGTTGGGGTAAGGGGCCATTAAAAAGAAGGGTCTGAATGTTAGCTCAGATATCACCAGAACCCATCACATGTTGTATTTGTATGTTGTAGTTGGGGTAAGGGGGCATTAAAAAGAAGGGTCTGAATGTTAGCTCAGATATCACCAGAACCCATCACATATTGTATTTGTATGTTGTAGTTGGGGTAAGGGGGCATTAAAAAGAAGGGTCTGAATGTTAGCTCAGATATCACCAGAACCCATCACATATTGTATTTGTATGTTGTAGTTGGGGTAAGGGGGCATTAAAAAGAAGGGTCTGAATGTTAGCTCAGATATCACCAGAACCCGTCACATGTTGTATTTGTATGTTGTAGTTGGGGTAAGGGGCCATTAAAAAGAAGGGTCTGAATGTTAGCTCAGATATCACCAGAACCCATCACATGTTGTATTTGTATGTTGTAGTTGGGGTAAGGGGGCATTAAAAAGAAGGGTCTGAATGTTAGCTCAGATATCACCAGAACCCATCACATATTGTATTTGTATGTTGTAGTTGGGGTAAGGGGGCATTAAAAAGAAGGGTCTGAATGTTAGCTCAGATATCACCAGAACCCATCACATATTGTATTTGTATGTTGTAGTTGGGGTAAGGGGGCATTAAAAAGAAGGGTCTGAATGTTAGCTCAGATATCACCAGAACCCGTCACATGTTGTATTTGTATGTTGTAGTTGGGGTAAGGGGCCATTAAAAAGAAGGGTCTGAATGTTAGCTCAGATATCACCAGAACCCATCACATGTTGTATTTGTATGTTGTAGTTGGGGTAAGGGGGCATTAAAAAGAAGGGTCTGAATGTTAGCTCAGATATCACCAGAACCCATCACATATTGTATTTGTATGTTGTAGTTGGGGTAAGGGGGCATTAAAAAGAAGGGTCTGAATGTTAGCTCAGATATCACCAGAACCCATCACATATTGTATTTGTATGTTGTAGTTGGGGTAAGGGGGCATTAAAAAGAAGGGTCTGAATGTTAGCTCAGATATAACCAGAACCCATCACATGTTGTATTTGTATGTTGTAGTTGGGGTAAGGGGGCATTAAAAAGAAGGGTCTGAATGTTAGCTCAGATATCACCAGAACCCATCACATGTTGTATTTGTATGTTGTAGTTGGGGTAAGGGGGCATTAAAAAGAAGGGTCTGAATGTTAGCTCAGATATCACCAGAACCCATCACATGTTGTATTTGTATGTTGTAGTTGGGGTAAGGGGGCATTAAAAAGAAGGGTCTGAATGTTAGCTCAGATATCACCAGAACCCATCACATATTGTATTTGTATGTTGTAGTTGGGGTAAGGGGGCATTAAAAAGAAGGGTCTGAATGTTAGCTCAGATATCACCAGAACCCGTCACATGTTGTATTTGTATGTTGTAGTTGGGGTAAGGGGGCATTAAAAAGAAGGGTCTGAATGTTAGCTCAGATATCACCAGAACCCATCACATATTGTATTTGTATGTTGTAGTTGGGGTAAGGGGGCATTAAAAAGAAGGGTCTGAATGTTAGCTCAGATATCACCAGAACCCATCACATGTTGTATTTGTATGTTGTAAGTGGGGTAAGGGGGCATTAAAAAGAAGGGTCTGAATGTTAGCTCAGATATCACCAGAACCCATCACATGTTGTATTTGTATGTTGTAAGTGGGGTAAGGGGGCATTAAAAAGAAGGGTCTGAATGTTAGCTCAGATATCACCAGAACCCGTCACATATTGTATTTGTATGTTGTAGTTGGGGTAAGGGGGCATTAAAAAGAAGGGTCTGAATGTTAGCTCAGATATCACCAGAACCCATCACATATTGTATTTGTATGTTGTAGTTGGGGTAAGGGGGCATTAAAAAGAAGGGTCTGAATGTTAGCTCAGATATCACCAGAACCCATCACATGTTGTATTTGTATGTTGTAAGTGGGGTAAGGGGGCATTAAAAAGAAGGGTCTGAATGTTAGCTCAGATATCACCAGAACCCATCACATGTTGTATTTGTATGTTGTAAGTGGGGTAAGGGGGCATTAAAAAGAAGGGTCTGAATGTTAGCTCAGATATCACCAGAACCCATCACATATTGTATTTGTATGTTGTAGTTGGGGTAAGGGGGCATTAAAAAGAAGGGTCTGAATGTTAGCTCAGATATCACCAGAACCCATCACATGTTGTATTTGTATGTTGTAGTTGGGGTAAGGGGGCATTAAAAAGAAGGGTCTGAATGTTAGCTCAGATATCACCAGAACCCATCACATGTTGTATTTGTATGTTGTAAGTGGGGTAAGGGGGCATTAAAAAGAAGGGTCTGAATGTTAGCTCAGATATCACCAGAACCCATCACATATTGTATTTGTATGTTGTAGTTGGGGTAAGGGGGCATTAAAAAGAAGGGTCTGAATGTTAGCTCAGATATCACCAGAACCCATCACATGTTGTATTTGTATGTTGTAAGTGGGGTAAGGGGGCATTAAAAAGAAGGGTCTGAATGTTAGCTCAGATATCACCAGAACCCATCACATGTTGTATTTGTATGTTGTAGTTGGGGTTAGGGGGCATTAAAAAGAAGGGTCTGAATGTTAGCTCAGATATCACCAGAACCCGTCACATGTTGTATTTGTATGTTGTAGTTGGGGTAAGGGGCCATTAAAAAGAAGGGTCTGAATGTTAGCTCAGATATCACCAGAACCCATCACATATTGTATTTGTATGTTGTAGTTGGGGTAAGGGGGCATTCAAAAGAAGGGTCTGAATGTTAGCTCAGATATCACCAGAACCCATCACATGTTGTATTTGTATGTTGTAGTTGGGGTAAGGGGCCATTAAAAAGAAGGGTCTGAATGTTAGCTCAGATATAACCAGAACCCATCACATGTTGTATTTGTATGTTGTAGTTGGGGTCAGGGAGCATTCAAAAGAAGGGTCTGAATGTTAGCTCAGATATCACCAGAACCCATCACATGTTGTATTTGTATGTTGTAGTTGGGGTTCGGGGGCATTAAAAAGAAGGGTCTGAATGTTAGCTCAGATATTACCAGAACCCATCACATGTTGTATTTGTATGTTGTAGTTGGGGTTTGGGGGCATTCAAAAGAAGGGTCTGAATGTTAGCTCAGATATTACCAGAACCCATCACATGTTGTATTTGTATGTTGTAGTTGGGGTTCGGGGGCATTAAAAAGAAGGGTCTGAATGTTAGCTCAGATATTACCAGAACCCATCACATGTTGTATTTGTATGTTGTAGTTGGGGTAAGGGGCTATTAAAAAGAAGGGTCTGAATGTTAGCTCAGATATTACCAGAACCCATCACATGTTGTATTTGTATGTTGTAGTTGGGGTTCGGGGGCATTAAAAAGAAGGGTCTGAATGTTAGCTCAGATATCACCAGAACCCATCACATGTTGTATTTGTATGTTGTAGTTGGGGTTCGGGGGCATTAAAAAGAAGGGTCTGAATGTTAGCTCAGATATTACCAGAACCCATCACATGTTGTATTTGTATGTTGTAGTTGGGGTCAGGGAGCATTCAAAAGAAGGGTCTGAATGTTAGCTCAGATATCACCAGAACCCATCACATGTTGTATTTGTATGTTGTAGTTGGGGTTTGGGGGCATTCAAAAGAAGGGTCTGAATGTTAGCTCAGATATTACCAGAACCCATCACATGTTGTATTTGTATGTTGTAGTTGGGGTTCGGGGGCATTTAAAAGAAGGGTCTGAATGTTAGCTCAGATATTACCAGAACCCATCACATGTTGTATTTGTATGTTGTAGTTGGGGTAAGGGGCTATTAAAAAGAAGGGTCTGAATGTTAGCTCAGATATTACCAGAACCCATCACATGTTGTATTTGTATGTTGTAGTTGGGGTAAGGGGCTATTAAAAAGAAGGGTCTGAATGTTAGCTCAGATATTACCAGAACCCATCACATATTGTATTTGTATGTTGTAGTTGGGGTAAGGGGCCATTAAAAAGAAGGGTCTGAATGTTAGCTCAGATATCACCAGAACCCATCACATGTTGTATTTGTATGTTGTAGTTGGGGTAAGGGGCCATTAAAAAGAAGGGTCTGAATGTTAGCTCAGATATCACCAGAACCCATCACATGTTGTATTTGTATGTTGTAGTTGGGGTCAGGGAGCATTCAAAAGAAGGGTCTGAATGTTAGCTCAGATATCACCAGAACCCATCACATGTTGTATTTGTATGTTGTAGTTGGGGTTCGGGGGCATTAAAAAGAAGGGTCTGAATGTTAGCTCAGATATTACCAGAACCCATCACATGTTGTATTTGTATGTTGTAGTTGGGGTTCGGGGGCATTAAAAAGAAGGGTCTGAATGTTAGCTCAGATATCACCAGAACCCATCACATGTTGTATTTGTATGTTGTAGTTGGGGTTCGGGGGCATTAAAAAGAAGGGTCTGAATGTTAGCTCAGATATTACCAGAACCCATCACATATTGTATTTGTATGTTGTAGTTGGGGTTCGGGGGCATTAAAAAGAAGGGTCTGAATGTTAGCTCAGATATCACCAGAACCCATCACATGTTGTATTTGTATGTTGTAGTTGGGGTAAGGGGCCATTAAAAAGAAGGGTCTGAATGTTAGCTCAGATATAACCAGAACCCATCACATGTTGTATTTGTATGTTGTAGTTGGGGTCAGGGAGCATTCAAAAGAAGGGTCTGAATGTTAGCTCAGATATCACCAGAACCCATCACATGTTGTATTTGTATGTTGTAGTTGGGGTTCGGGGGCATTAAAAAGAAGGGTCTGAATGTTAGCTCAGATATCACCAGAACCCATCACATGTTGTATTTGTATGTTGTAGTTGGGGTTCGGGGGCATTAAAAAGAAGGGTCTGAATGTTAGCTCAGATATTACCAGAACCCATCACATGTTGTATTTGTATGTTGTAGTTGGGGTTCGGGGGCATTAAAAAGAAGGGTCTGAATGTTAGCTCAGATATCACCAGAACCCATCACATGTTGTATTTGTATGTTGTAGTTGGGGTTCGGGGGCATTAAAAAGAAGGGTCTGAATGTTAGCTCAGATATTACCAGAACCCATCACATGTTGTATTTGTATGTTGTAGTTGGGGTAAGGGGGCATTAAAAAGAAGGGTCTGAATGTTAGCTCAGATATTACCAGAACCCATCACATGTTGTATTTGTATGTTGTAGTTGGGGTTCGGGGGCATTAAAAAGAAGGGTCTGAATGTTAGCTCAGATATCACCAGAACCCATCACATGTTGTATTTGTATGTTGTAGTTGGGGTTCGGGGGCATTAAAAAGAAGGGTCTGAATGTTAGCTCAGATATTACCAGAACCCATCACATGTTGTATTTGTATGTTGTAGTTGGGGTTCGGGGGCATTAAAAAGAAGGGTCTGAATGTTAGCTCAGATATCACCAGAACCCATCACATGTTGTATTTGTATGTTGTAGTTGGGGTTCGGGGGCATTCAAAAGAAGGGTCTGAATGTTAGCTCAGATATCACCAGAACCCATCACATGTTGTATTTGTATGTTGTAGTTGGGGTTCGGGGGCATTCAAAAGAAGGGTCTGAATGTTAGCTCAGATATCACCAGAACCCATCACATGTTGTATTTGTATGTTGTAGTTGGGGTTCGGGGGCATTCAAAAGAAGGGTCTGAATGTTAGCTCAGATATCACCAGAACCCATCACATGTTGTATTTGTATGTTGTAGTTGGGGTTCGGGGGCATTCAAAAGAAGGGTCTGAATGTTAACTCAGATATCACCAGAACCCATCACATGTTGTATTTGTATGTTGTAGTTGGGGTTCGGGGGCATTCAAAAGAAGGGTCTGAATGTTAGCTCAGATATCACCAGAACCCATCACATGTTGTATTTGTATGTTGTAGTTGGGGTTCGGGGGCATTCAAAAGAAGGGTCTGAATGTTAGCTCAGATATCACCAGAACCCATCACATGTTGTATTTGTATGTTGTAGTTGGGGTAAGGGGGCATTCAAAAGAAGGGTCTGAATGTTAGCTCAGATATCACCAGAACCCATCACATGTTGTATTTGTATGTTGTAGCTGGGGTAAGGGGGCATTAAAAAGAAGGGTCTGAATGTTAGCTCAGATATCACCAGAACCCATCACATGTTGTATTTGTATGTTGTAGTTGGGGTAAGGGGCCATTAAAAAGAAGGGTCTGAATGTTAGCTCAGATATCACCAGAACCCATCACACGTTGTATTTGTATGTTGTAGCTGGGGTTCGGGGGCATTCAAAACAAGGGTCTGAATGTTAGCTCAGATATCACCAGAACCCATCACATGTTGTATTTGTATGTTGTAGCTGGGGTTCAGTGGCATTCAAAACAAGGGTCTGAATGTTAGCTCAGATATCACCAGAACCCATCACACGTTGTATTTGTATGTTGTAGTTGGGGTTCGGGGGCATTCAAAAGAAGGGTCTGAATGTTAGCTCAGATATCACCAGAACCCATCACATGTTGTATTTGTATGTTGTAGTTGGGGTAAGGGGGCATTCAAAAGAAGGGTCTGAATGTTAGCTCAGATATCACCAGAACCCATCACACGTTGTATTTGTATGTTGTAGTTGGGGTTCGGGGGCATTCAAAAGAAGGGTCTGAATGTTAGCTCAGATATCACCAGAACCCATCACATGTTGTATTTGTATGTTGTAGTTGGGGTTCGGGGGCATTCAAAAGAAGGGTCTGAATGTTAGCTCAGATATCACCAGAACCCATCACATGTTGTATTTGTATGTTGTAGTTGGGGTTCGGGGGCATTCAAAAGAAGGGTCTGAATGTTAGCTCAGATATCACCAGAACCCATCACATGTTGTATTTGTATGTTGTAGTTGGGGTTCGGGGGCATTCAAAAGAAGGGTCTGAATGTTAACTCAGATATCACCAGAACCCATCACATGTTGTATTTGTATGTTGTAGTTGGGGTTCGGGGGCATTCAAAAGAAGGGTCTGAATGTTAGCTCAGATATCACCAGAACCCATCACATGTTGTATTTGTATGTTGTAGTTGGGGTAAGGGGCCATTAAAAAGAAGGGTCTGAATGTTAGCTCAGATATCACCAGAACCCATCACATGTTGTATTTGTATGTTGTAGTTGGGGTAAGGGGGCATTCAAAAGAAGGGTCTGAATGTTAGCTCAGATATCACCAGAACCCATCACATGTTGTATTTGTATGTTGTAGTTGGGGTAAGGGGCCATTAAAAAGAAGGGTCTGAATGTTAGCTCAGATATCACCAGAACCCATCACATGTTGTATTTGTATGTTGTAGTTGGGGTAAGGGGCCATTAAAAAGAAGGGTTTGAATGTTAGCTCAGATATCACCAGAACCCATCACATGTTGTATTTGTATGTTGTAGTTGGGGTAAGGGGCCATTAAAAAGAAGGGTCTGAATGTTAGCTCAGATATCACCAGAACCCATCACATGTTGTATTTGTATGTTGTAGTTGGGGTAAGGGGGCATTAAAAAGAAGGGTCTGAATGTTAGCTCGGATATCACCAGAACCCATCACATGTTGTATTTGTATGTTGTAGTTGGGGTCAGGGGGCATTCAAAAGAAGGGTCTGAATGTTAGCTCAGATATCACCAGAACCCATCACATGTTGTATTTGTATGTTGTAGTTGGGGTAAGGGGCCATTAAAAAGAAGGGTCTGAATGTTAGCTCAGATATCACCAGAACCCGTCACATGTTGTATTTGTATGTTGTAGTTGGGGTCAGGGGGCATTCAAAAGAAGGGTCTGAATGTTAGCTCAGATATCACCAGAACCCGTCACATGTTGTATTTGTATGTTGTAGTTGGGGTCAGGGGGCATTCAAAAGAAGGGTCTGAATGTTAGCTCAGATATCACCAGAACCCATCACATGTTGTATTTGTATGTTGTAGTTGGGGTTCGGGGGCATTCAAAAGAAGGGTCTGAATGTTAGCTCAGATATCACCAGAACCCGTCACATGTTGTATTTGTATGTTGTAGTTGGGGTCAGGGGGCATTCAAAAGAAGGGTCTGAATGTTAGCTCAGATATCACCAGAACCCATCACATGTTGTATTTGTATGTTGTAGTTGGGGTTAGGGGGCATTCAAAAGAAGGGTCTGAATGTTAGCTCAGATATCACCAGAACCCATCACATGTTGTATTTGTATGTTGTAGTTGGGGTCAGGGGGCATTCAAAAGAAGGGTCTGAATGTTAGCTCAGATATCACCAGAACCCGTCACATGTTGTATTTGTATGTTGTAGTTGGGGTTCGGGGGCATTCAAAAGAAGGGTCTGAATGTTAGCTCAGATATCACCAGAACCCATCACATGTTGTATTTGTATGTTGTAGTTGGGGTCAGGGGGCATTCAAAAGAAGGGTCTGAATGTTAGCTCAGATATCACCAGAACCCATCACATGTTGTATTTGTATGTTGTAGTTGGGGTTAAGGGGCATTCAAAAGAAGGGTCTGAATGTTAGCTCAGATATCACCAGAACCCATCACATATTGTATTTGTATGTTGTAGTTGGGGTCAGGGGGCATTAAAAAGAAGGGTCTGAATGTTAGCTCAGATATCACCAGAACCCATCACATGTTGTATTTGTATGTTGTAGTTGGGGTCAGGGGGCATTCAAAAGAAGGGTCTGAATGTTAGCTCAGATATCACCAGAACCCATCACATGTTGTATTTGTATGTTGTAGTTGGGGTCAGGGGGCATTAAAAAGAAGGGTCTGAATGTTAGCTCAGATATCACCAGAACCCATCACATGTTGTATTTGTATGTTGTAGTTGGGGTCAGGGGGCATTCAAAAGAAGGGTCTGAATGTTAGCTCAGATATCACCAGAACCCATCACATGTTGTATTTGTATGTTGTAGTTGGGGTCAGGGGGCATTAAAAAGAAGGGTCTGAATGTTAGCTCAGATATCACCAGAACCCATCACATGTTGTATTTGTATGTTGTAGTTGGGGTCAGGGGGCATTCAAAAGAAGGGTCTGAATGTTAGCTCAGATATCACCAGAACCCATCACATGTTGTATTTGTATGTTGTAGTTGGGGTCAGGGGGCATTCAAAAGAAGGGTCTGAATGTTAGCTCAGATATCACCAGAACCCATCACATGTTGTATTTGTATGTTGTAGTTGGGGTCAGGGGGCATTCAAAAGAAGGGTCTGAATGTTAGCTCAGATATCACCAGAACCCATCACATGTTGTATTTGTATGTTGTAGTTGGGGTAAGGGGCATTAAAAAGAAGGGTCTGAATGTTAGCTCAGATATCACCAGAACCCATCACATATTGTATTTGTATGTTGTAGTTGGGGTTAGGGGGCATTCAAAAGAAGGGTCTGAATGTTAGCTCAGATATCACCAGAACCCATCACATGTTGTATTTGTATGTTGTAGTTGGGGTAAGGGGCATTAAAAAGAAGGGTCTGAATGTTAGCTCAGATATCACCAGAACCCATCACATATTGTATTTGTATGTTGTAGTTGGGGTTAGGGGGCATTCAAAAGAAGGGTCTGAATGTTAGCTCAGATATCACCAGAACCCATCACATATTGTATTTGTATGTTTTAGTTGGGGTCAGGGGGCATTCAAAAGAAGGGTCTGAATGTTAGCTCAGATATCACCAGAACCCATCACATGTTGTATTTGTATGTTGTAGTTGGGGTAAGGGGGCATTAAAAAGAAGGGTCTGAATGTTAGCTCAGATATCACCAGAACCCATCACATGTTGTATTTGTATGTTGTAGTTGGGGTTAGGGGGCATTCAAAAGAAGGGTCTGAATGTTAGCTCAGATATCACCAGAACCCATCACATGTTGTATTTGTATGTTGTAGTTGGGGTTAGGGGGCATTAAAAAGAAGGGTCTGAATGTTAGCTCAGATATCACCAGAACCCATCACATGTTGTATTTGTATGTTGTAGTTGGGGTAAGGGGGCATTCAAAAGAAGGGTCTGAATGTTAGCTCAGATATCACCAGAACCCATCACATATTGTATTTGTATGTTGTAGTTGGGGTTAGGGGGCATTCAAAAGAAGGGTCTGAATGTTAGCTCAGATATCACCAGAACCCATCACATGTTGTATTTGTATGTTGTAGTTGGGGTCAGGGGGCATTCAAAAGAAGGGTCTGAATGTTAGCTCAGATATCACCAGAACCCATCACATGTTGTATTTGTATGTTGTAGTTGGGGTAAGGGGGCATTAAAAAGAAGGGTCTGAATGTTAGCTCAGATATCACCAGAACCCATCACATGTTGTATTTGTATGTTGTAGTTGGGGTTAGGGGGCATTCAAAAGAAGGGTCTGAATGTTAGCTCAGATATCACCAGAACCCATCACATGTTGTATTTGTATGTTGTAGTTGGGGTTAGGGGGCATTAAAAAGAAGGGTCTGAATGTTAGCTCAGATATCACCAGAACCCATCACATGTTGTATTTGTATGTTGTAGTTGGGGTAAGGGGGCATTCAAAAGAAGGGTCTGAATGTTAGCTCAGATATCACCAGAACCCATCACATATTGTATTTGTATGTTGTAGTTGGGGTTAGGGGGCATTCAAAAGAAGGGTCTGAATGTTAGCTCAGATATCACCAGAACCCATCACATGTTGTATTTGTATGTTGTAGTTGGGGTAAGGGGCCATTAAAAAGAAGGGTCTGAATGTTAGCTCAGATATCACCAGAACCCATCACATGTTGTATTTGTATGTTGTAGTTGGGGTCAGGGGCCATTCAAAAGAAGGGTCTGAATGTTAGCTCAGATATTACCAGAACCCATCACATGTTGTATTTGTATGTTGTAGTTGGGGTAAGGGGCCATTAAAAAGAAGGGTCTGAATGTTAGCTCAGATATAACCAGAACCCATCACATGTATTTGTATGTTGTAGTTGGGGTAAGGGGCCATTAAAAAGAAGGGTCTGAATGTTAGCTCAGATATCACCAGAACCCATCACATGTTGTATTTGTATGTTGTAGTTGGGGTAAGGGGCCATTAAAAAGAAGGGTCTGAATGTTAGCTCAGATATAACCAGAACCCATCACATGTTGTATTTGTATGTTGTAGTTGGGGTAAGGGGGCATTCAAAAGAAGGGTCTGAATGTTAGCTCAGATATTACCAGAACCCATCACATGTTGTATTTGTATGTTGTAGTTGGGGAAAGGGGCCATTAAAAAGAAGGGTCTGAATGTTAGCTCAGATATTACCAGAACCCATCACATGTTGTATTTGTATGTTGTAGTTGGGGTTCGGGGGCATTAAAAAGAAGGGTCTGAATGTTAGCTCAGATATTACCAGAACCCATCACATGTTGTATTTGTATGTTGTAGTTGGGGTAAGGGGGCATTCAAAAGAAGGGTCTGAATGTTAGCTCAGATATCACCAGAACGCATCACATGTTGTATTTGTATGTTGTAGTTGGGGTTTGAGGGCATTCAAAAGAAGGGTCTGAATGTTAGCTCAGATATCACCAGAACCCATCACATGTCGTATTTGTATGTTGTAGTTGGGGTTCAGTGACATTCAAAAGAAGGGTCTGAATGTTAGCTCAGATATCACCAGAACCCATCACATGTCGTATTTGTATGTTGTAGTTGGGGTAAGGGGCATTCAAAAGAAGGGTCTGAATGTTAGCTCAGATATCACCAGAACCCATCACATGTCGTATTTGTATGTTGTAGTTGGGGTTCAGTGGCATTCAAAAGAAGGGTCTGAATGTTAGCTCAGATATCACCAGAACCCATCACATGTCGTATTTGTATGTTGTAGTTGGGGTTCAGTGGCATTCAAAAGAAGGGTCTGAATGTTAGCTCAGATATCACCAGAACCCATCACATGTCGTATTTGTATGTTGTAGTTGGGGTTCAGTGGCATTCAAAAGAAGGGTCTGAATGTTAGCTCAGATATCACCAGAACCCATCACATGTCGTATTTGTATGTTGTAGTTGGGGTTCAGTGGCATTCAAAAGAAGGGTCTGAATGTTAGCTCAGATATCACCAGAACCCATCACATGTTGTATTTGTATGTTGTAGATGGGGTAAGGGGCATTCAAAAGAAGGGTCTGAATGTTAGCTCAGATATCACCAGAACCCATCACATGTCGTATTTGTATGTTGTAGTTGGGGTTCAGTGACATTCAAAAGAAGGGTCTGAATGTTAGCTCAGATATCACCAGAACCCATCACATGTTGTATTTGTATGTTGTAGTTGGGGTAAGGGGCATTCAAAAGAAGGGTCTGAATGTTAGCTCAGATATCACCAGAACCCATCACATGTTGTATTTGTATGTTGTAGTTGGGGTTCGGGGGCATTCAAAAGAAGGGTCTGAATGTTAGCTCAGATATCACCAGAACCCATCACATGTTGTATTTGTATGTTGTAGTTGGGGTTCGGGGGCATTCAAAAGAAGGGTCTGAATGTTAGCTCAGATATCACCAGAACCCATCACATGTTGTATTTGTATGTTGTAGTTGGGGTTCAGTGACATTCAAAAGAAGGGTCTGAATGTTAGCTCAGATATCACCAGAACCCATCACATGTTGTATTTGTATGTTGTAGTTGGGGTTCGGGGGCATTCAAAAGAAGGGTCTGAATGTTAGCTCAGATATCACCAGAACCCATCACATGTTGTATTTGTATGTTGTAAGTGGGGTAAGGGGCCATTAAAAAGAAGGGTCTGAATGTTAGCTCAGATATCACCAGAACCCATCACATGTTGTATTTGTATGTTGTAGTTGGGGTTAGGGGGCATTCAAAAGAAGGGTCTGAATGTTAGCTCAGATATCACCAAAACCCATCACATGTTGTATTTGTATGTTGTAGTTGGGGTTCAGTGACATTCAAAAGAAGGGTCTGAATGTTAGCTCAGATATCACCAGAACCCATCACATGTTGTATTTGTATGTTGTAGTTGGGGTTCAGTGGCGTTCAAAAGAAGGGTCTGAATGTTAGCTCAGATATCACCAGAACCCATCACATGTTGTATTTGTATGTTGTAGTTGGGGTTCAGTGGCGTTCAAAAGAAGGGTCTGAATGTTAGCTCAGATATCACCAGAACCCATCACATGTTGTATTTGTATGTTGTAGTTGGGGTTCAGTGGCATTCAAAAGAAGGGTCTGAATGTTAGCTCAGATATCACCAGAACCCATCACATGTTGTATTTGTATGTTGTAGTTGGGGTTCAGTGGCGTTCAAAAGAACGGTCTGAATGTTAGCTCAGATATCACCAGAACCCATCACATGTTGTATTTGTATGTTGTAGTTGGGGTTCAGTGGCATTCAAAAGAAGGGTCTGAATGTTAGCTCAGATATCACCAGAACCCATCACATGTTGTATTTGTATGTTGTAAGTGGGGTAAGGGGCCATTCAAAAGAAGGGTCTGAATGTTAGCTCAGATATCACCAGAACCCATCACATGTTGTATTTGTATGTTGTAAGTGGGGTAAGGGGCCATTAAAAAGAAGGGTCTGAATGTTAGCTCAGATATCACCAGAACCCATCACATGTTGTATTTGTATGTTGTAAGTGGGGTAAAGGGGCATTCAAAAGAAGGGTCTGAATGTTAGCTCAGATATCACCAGAACCCATCACATGTTGTATTTGTATGTTGTAGTTGGGGTCAGGGGGCATTCAAAAGAAGGGTCTGAATGTTAGCTCAGATATCACCAGAACCCATCACATGTTGTATTTGTATGTTGTAGTTGGGGTTCAGTGGCGTTCAAAAGAAGGGTCTGAATGTTAGCTCAGATATCACCAGAACCCATCACATGTTGTATTTGTATGTTGTAGTTGGGGTTCAGTGGCATTCAAAAGAAGGGTCTGAATGTTAGCTCAGATATCACCAGAACCCATCACATGTTGTATTTGTATGTTGTAGTTGGGGTTCAGTGGCGTTCAAAAGAACGGTCTGAATGTTAGCTCAGATATCACCAGAACCCATCACATGTTGTATTTGTATGTTGTAGTTGGGGTTCAGTGGCATTCAAAAGAAGGGTCTGAATGTTAGCTCAGATATCACCAGAACCCATCACATGTTGTATTGGTATGTTGTAAGTGGGGTAAGGGGCCATTCAAAAGAAGGGTCTGAATGTTAGCTCAGATATCACCAGAACCCATCACATGTTGTATTTGTATGTTGTAGTTGGGGTTCAGTGGCATTCAAAAGAAGGGTCTGAATGTTAGCTCAGATATCACCAGAACCCATCACATGTTGTATTTGTATGTTGTAGTTGGGGTAAGGGGGCATTCAAAACAAGGGTCTGAATGTTAGCTCAGATATCACCAGAACCCATCACATGTCGTATTTGTATGTTGTAGTTGGGGTAAGGGGCATTCAAAAGAAGGGTCTGAATGTTAGCTCAGATATCACCAGAACCCATCACATGTTGTATTTGTATGTTGTAGTTAGGGTTCAGTGGCATTCAAAAGAAGGATCTGAATGTTAGCTCAGATATCACCAGAACCCATCACATGTTGTATTTGTATGTTGTAGTTGGGGTTCAGTGGCATTCAAAAGAAGGATCTGAATGTTAGCTCAGATATCACCAGAACCCATCACATGTTGTATTTGTATGTTGTAGTTGGGGTTCAGTGGCATTCAAAAGAAGGATCTGAATGTTAGCTCAGATATCACCAGAACCCATCACATGTTGTATTTGTATGTTGTAGTTGGGGTTAGGGGGCATTCAAAACAAGGGTCTGAATGTTAGCTCAGATATCACCAGAACCCATCACATGTTGTATTTGTATGTTGTAGTTGGGGTAAGGGGGCATTCAAAACAAGGGTCTGAATGTTAGCTCAGATATCACCAGAACCCATCACATGTTGTATTTGTATGTTGTAGTTGGGGTTAGGGGCCATTAAAAAGAAGGGTCTGAATGTTAGCTCAGATATCACCAGAACCCATCACATGTTGTATTTGTATGTTGTAAGTTGGGTTAGGGGGCCTTCAAAAGAAGGGTCTGAATGTTAGCTCAGATATCACCAGAACCCATCACATGTTGTATTTGTATGTTGTAAGTGGGGTTAGGGGGCCTTCAAAAAAAGGGTCTGAATGTTAGCTCAGATATCACCAGAACCCATCACATGTTGTATTTGTATGTTGTAGTTGGGGTCAGGGGGCATTCAAAAGAAGGGTCTGAATGTTAGCTCAGATATCACCAGAACCCATCACATGTTGTATTTGTATGTTGTAGTTGGGGTCAGGGGGCATTCAAAAGAAGGGTCTGAATGTTAGCTCAGATATCACCAGAACCCATCACATGTTGTATTTGTATGTTGTAGTTGGGGTTAGGGGGCATTCAAAACAAGGGTCTGAATGTTAGCTCAGATATCACCAGAACCCATCACATGTTGTATTTGTATGTTGTAGTTGGGGTTCAGTGGCGTTCAAAAGAAGGGTCTGAATGTTAGCTCAGATATCACCAGAACCCATCACATGTTGTATTTGTATGTTGTAGTTGGGGTAAGGGGGCATTCAAAACAAGGGTCTGAATGTTAGCTCAGATATCACCAGAACCCATCACATGTTGTATTTGTATGTTGTAGTTGGGGTTCGGGGGCATTCAAAAGAAGGGTCTGAATGTTAGCTCAGATATCACCAGAACCCATCACATGTTGTATTTGTATGTTGTAGTTGGGGTTCAGTGGCGTTCAAAAGAAGGGTCTGAATGTTAGCTCAGATATCACCAGAACCCATCACATGTTGTATTTGTATGTTGAAGTTGGGGTTAGGGGGCATTCAAAAGAAGGGTCTGAATGTTAGCTCAGATATCACCAGAACCCATCACATGTTGTATTTGTATGTTGTAGTTGGGGTTAGGGGGCCTTCAAAAGAAGGGTCTGAATGTTAGCTCAGATATCACCAGAACCCATCACATGTTGTATTTGTATGTTGTAGTTGGGGTTCAGTGGCATTCAAAAGAAGGGTCTGAATGTTAGCTCAGATATCACCAGAACCCATCACATGTTGTATTTGTATGTTGTAGTTAGGGTTCAGTGGCATTCAAAAGAAGGATCTGAATGTTAGCTCAGATATCACCAGAACCCATCACATGTTGTATTTGTATGTTGTAGTTGGGGTTCAGTGGCATTCAAAAGAAGGGTCTGAATGTTAGCTCAGATATCACCAGAACCCATCACATGTTGTATTTGTATGTTGTAAGTGGGGTAAGGGGCCATTCAAAAGAAGGGTCTGAATGTTAGCTCAGATATCACCAGAACCCATCACATGTTGTATTTGTATGTTGTAAGTGGGGTAAGGGGCCATTAAAAAGAAGGGTCTGAATGTTAGCTACGATATCACCAGAACCCATCACATGTTGTATTTGTATGTTGTAAGTGGGGTAAAGGGGCATTCAAAAGAAGGGTCTGAATGTTAGCTCAGATATCACCAGAACCCATCACATGTTGTATTTGTATGTTGTAGTTTGGGTCAGGGGGCATTCAAAAGAAGGGTCTGAATGTTAGCTCAGATATCACCAGAACCCATCACATGTTGTATTTGTATGTTGTAGTTGGGGTTCAGTGGCGTTCAAAAGAAGGGTCTGAATGTTAGCTCAGATATCACCAGAACCCATCACATGTTGTATTTGTATGTTGTAGTTGGGGTTCAGTGGCATTCAAAAGAAGGGTCTGAATGTTAGCTCAGATATCACCAGAACCCATCACATGTTGTATTTGTATGTTGTAGTTGGGGTTCAGTGGCGTTCAAAAGAACGGTCTGAATGTTAGCTCAGATATCACCAGAACCCATCACATGTTGTATTTGTATGTTGTAGTTGGGGTTCAGTGGCATTCAAAAGAAGGGTCTGAATGTTAGCTCAGATATCACCAGAACCCATCACATGTTGTATTGGTATGTTGTAAGTGGGGTAAGGGGCCATTCAAAAGAAGGGTCTGAATGTTAGCTCAGATATCACCAGAACCCATCACATGTTGTATTTGTATGTTGTAGTTGGGGTTCAGTGGCATTCAAAAGAAGGGTCTGAATGTTAGCTCAGATATCACCAGAACCCATCACATGTTGTATTTGTATGTTGTAGTTGGGGTAAGGGGGCATTCAAAACAAGGGTCTGAATGTTAGCTCAGATATCACCAGAACCCATCACATGTCGTATTTGTATGTTGTAGTTGGGGTAAGGGGCATTCAAAAGAAGGGTCTGAATGTTAGCTCAGATATCACCAGAACCCATCACATGTTGTATTTGTATGTTGTAGTTAGGGTTCAGTGGCATTCAAAAGAAGGATCTGAATGTTAGCTCAGATATCACCAGAACCCATCACATGTTGTATTTGTATGTTGTAGTTGGGGTTCAGTGGCATTCAAAAGAAGGATCTGAATGTTAGCTCAGATATCACCAGAACCCATCACATGTTGTATTTGTATGTTGTAGTTGGGGTTCAGTGGCATTCAAAAGAAGGATCTGAATGTTAGCTCAGATATCACCAGAACCCATCACATGTTGTATTTGTATGTTGTAGTTGGGGTAAGGGGGCATTCAAAACAAGGGTCTGAATGTTAGCTCAGATATCACCAGAACCCATCACATGTTGTATTTGTATGTTGTAGTTGGGGTTAGGGGCCATTAAAAAGAAGGGTCTGAATGTTAGCTCAGATATCACCAGAACCCATCACATGTTGTATTTGTATGTTGTAAGTTGGGTTAGGGGGCCTTCAAAAGAAGGGTCTGAATGTTAGCTCAGATATCACCAGAACCCATCACATGTTGTATTTGTATGTTGTAAGTGGGGTTAGGGGGCCTTCAAAAGAAGGGTCTGAATGTTAGCTCAGATATCACCAGAACCCATCACATGTTGTATTTGTATGTTGTAGTTGGGGTCAGGGGGCATTCAAAAGAAGGGTCTGAATGTTAGCTCAGATATCACCAGAACCCATCACATGTTGTATTTGTATGTTGTAGTTGGGGTCAGGGGGCATTCAAAAGAAGGGTCTGAATGTTAGCTCAGATATCACCAGAACCCATCACATGTTGTATTTGTATGTTGTAGTTGGGGTTAGGGGGCATTCAAAACAAGGGTCTGAATGTTAGCTCAGATATCACCAGAACCCATCACATGTTGTATTTGTATGTTGTAGTTGGGGTTCAGTGGCGTTCAAAAGAAGGGTCTGAATGTTAGCTCAGATATCACCAGAACCCATCACATGTTGTATTTGTATGTTGTAGTTGGGGTAAGGGGGCATTCAAAACAAGGGTCTGAATGTTAGCTCAGATATCACCAGAACCCATCACATGTTGTATTTGTATGTTGTAGTTGGGGTTCGGGGGCATTCAAAAGAAGGGTCTGAATGTTAGCTCAGATATCACCAGAACCCATCACATGTTGTATTTGTATGTTGTAGTTGGGGTTCAGTGGCGTTCAAAAGAAGGGTCTGAATGTTAGCTCAGATATCACCAGAACCCATCACATGTTGTATTTGTATGTTGAAGTTGGGGTTAGGGGGCATTCAAAAGAAGGGTCTGAATGTTAGCTCAGATATCACCAGAACCCATCACATGTTGTATTTGTATGTTGTAGTTGGGGTTAGGGGGCCTTCAAAAGAAGGGTCTGAATGTTAGCTCAGATATCACCAGAACCCATCACATGTTGTATTTGTATGTTGTAGTTGGGGTTCAGTGGCATTCAAAAGAAGGGTCTGAATGTTAGCTCAGATATCACCAGAACCCATCACATGTTGTATTTGTATGTTGTAGTTAGGGTTCAGTGGCATTCAAAAGAAGGATCTGAATGTTAGCTCAGATATCACCAGAACCCATCACATGTTGTATTTGTATGTTGTAGTTGGGGTAAGGGGGCATTCAAAACAAGGGTCTGAATGTTAGCTCAGATATCACCAGAACCCATCACATGTTGTATTTGTATGTTGTAGTTGGGGTCAGGGGGCATTCAAAAGAAGGGTCTGAATGTTAGCTCAAATATCACCAGAACCCATCACATGTTGTATTTGTATGTTGTAGTTGGGGTTAGGGGGCATTCAAAAGAAGGGTCTGAATGTTAGCTCAGATATCACCAGAACCCATCACATGTTGTATTTGTATGTTGTAGTTGGGGTAAGGGGACATTCAAAAGAAGGGTCTGAATGTTAGCTCAGATATCACCAGAATCCATCACATGTTGTATTTGTATGTTGTAGTTGGGGTAAGGGGGCATTCAAAAGAAGGGTCTGAATGTTAGCTCAGATATCACCAGAACCCATCACATGTTGTATTTTTATGTTGTAGCTGGGGTTCAGTGGCATTCAAAAGAAGGGTCTGAATGTTAGCTCAGATATCACCAGAACCCATCACATGTTGTATTTGTATGTTGTAGTTGGGGTTAGAGGGCATTCAAAAGAAGGGTCTGAATGTTAGCTCAGATATCACCAGAACCCATCACATGTTGTATTTGTATGTTGTAGTTGAAGTAAGGGGGCATTCAAAAGAAGGGTCTGAATGTTAGCTCAGATATCACCAGAATCCATCACATGTTGTATTTGTATGTTGTAGTTGGGGTTCGGGGGCATTCAAAAGAAGGGTCTGAATGTTAGCTCAGATATCACCAGAACCCATCACATGTTGTATTTGTATGTTGTAGTTGGGGTTCAGTGGCATTCAAAAGAAGGGTCTGAATGTTAGCTCAGATATCACCAGAACCCATCACATGTTGTATTTGTATGTTGTAGTTGGGGTTCGGGGGCATTCAAAAGAAGGGTCTGAATGTTAGCTCAGATATCACCAGAACCCATCACATGTTGTATTTGTATGTTGTAGTTGGGGTTCAGTGGCATTCAAAAGAAGGGTCTGAATGTTAGCTCAGATATCACCAGAACCCATCACATGTTGTATTTGTATGTTGTAGTTGGGGTTCAGTGGCATTCAAAAGAAGGGTCTGAATGTTAGCTCAGATATCACCAGAACCCATCACATGTTGTATTTGTATGTTGTAGTTGGGGTAAGGGGCATTCAAAAGAAGGGTCTGATTGTAAGCTCAGATATCACCAGAACCCATCACATGTTGTATTTGTATGTTGTAGTTGGGGTTTAGTGGCGTTCAAAAGAAGGGTCTGAATGTTAGCTCAGATATCACCAGAATCCATCACATGTTGTATTTGTATGTTGTAGTTGGGGTTCGGGGGCATTCAAAAGAAGGGTCTGAATGTTAGCTCAGATATCACCAGAACCCATCACATGTTGTATTTGTATGTTGTAGTTGGGGTTCAGTGGCATTCAAAAGAAGGGTCTGAATGTTAGCTCAGATATCACCAGAACCCATCACATGTTGTATTTGTATGTTGTAGTTAGGGTTCGAGGGCATTCAAAAGAAGGGTCTGAATGTTAGCTCAGATATCACCAGAACCCATCACATGTTGTATTTGTATGTTGTAGTTGGGGTAAGGGGCATTCAAAAGAAGGGTCTGAATGTTAGCTCAGATATCACCAGAACCCATCACATGTTGTATTTGTATGTTGTAGTTGGGGTAAGGGGCATTCAAAAGAAGGGTCTGAATGTTAGCTCAGATATCACCAGAACCCATCACATGTTGTATTTGTATGTTGTAGTTGGGGTTCGAGGGCATTCAAAAGAAGGGTCTGAATGTTAGCTCAGATATCACCAGAACCCATCACATGTTGTATTTGTATGTTGTAGTTGGGGTAAGGGGCATTCAAAAGAAGGGTCTGAATGTTAGCTCAGATATCACCAGAACCCATCACATGTTGTATTTGTATGTTGTAGTTGGGGTAAGGGGCATTCAAAAGAAGGGTCTGAATGTTAGCTCAGATATCACCAGAACCCATCACATGTTGTATTTGTATGTTGTAGTTGGGGTAAGGGGCATTCAAAAGAAGGGTCTGAATGTTAGCTCAGATATCACCAGAACCCATCACATGTTGTATTTGTATGTTGTAGTTGGGGTAAGGGGCATTCAAAAGAAGGGTCTGAATGTTAGCTCAGATATCACCAGAACCCATCACATGTTGTATTTGTATGTTGTAGTTGAAGTAAGGGGGCATTCAAAAGAAGGGTCTGAATGTTAGCTCAGATATCACCAGAATCCATCACATGTTGTATTTGTATGTTGTAGTTAGGGTTCGAGGGCATTCAAAAGAAGGGTCTGAATGTTAGCTCAGATATCACCAGAACCCATCACATGTTGTATTTGTATGTTGTAGTTGGGGTAAGGGGCATTCAAAAGAAGGGTCTGAATGTTAGCTCAGATATCACCAGAATCCATCACATGTTGTATTTGTATGTTGTAGTTGGGGTAAGGGGCATTCAAAAGAAGGGTCTGAATGTTAGCTCAGATATCACCAGAACCCATCACATGTTGTATTTGTATGTTGTAGTTGGGGTAAGGGGCATTCAAAAGAAGGGTCTGAATGTTAGCTCAGATATCACCAGAACCCATCACATGTTGTATTTGTATGTTGTAGTTGAAGTAAGGGGGCATTCAAAAGAAGGGTCTGAATGTTAGCTCAGATATCACCAGAACCCATCACATGTTGTATTTGTATGTTGTAGTTAGGGTTCGAGGGCATTCAAAAGAAGGGTCTGAATGTTAGCTCAGATATCACCAGAACCCATCACATGTTGTATTTGTATGTTGTAGTTGGGGTAAGGGGCATTCAAAAGAAGGGTCTGAATGTTAGCTCAGATATCACCAGAACCCATCACATGTTGTATTTGTATGTTGTAGTTGAAGTAAGGGGGCATTCAAAAGAAGGGTCTGAATGTTAGCTCAGATATCACCAGAATCCATCACATGTTGTATTTGTATGTTGTAGTTGGGGTTCGGGGGCATTCAAAAGAAGGGTCTGAATGTTAGCTCAGATATCACCAGAACCCATCACATGTTGTATTTGTATGTTGTAGTTGGGGTTCAGTGGCATTCAAAAGAAGGGTCTGAATGTTAGCTCAGATATCACCAGAACCCATCACATGTTGTATTTGTATGTTGTAGTTGGGGTTCGGGGGCATTCAAAAGAAGGGTCTGAATGTTAGCTCAGATATCACCAGAACCCATCACATGTTGTATTTGTATGTTGTAGTTGGGGTTCAGTGGCATTCAAAAGAAGGGTCTGAATGTTAGCTCAGATATCACCAGAACCCATCACATGTTGTATTTGTATGTTGTAGTTGGGGTTCAGTGGCATTCAAAAGAAGGGTCTGAATGTTAGCTCAGATATCACCAGAACCCATCACATGTTGTATTTGTATGTTGTAGTTGGGGTAAGGGGCATTCAAAAGAAGGGTCTGAATGTTAGCTCAGATATCACCAGAACCCATCACATGTTGTATTTGTATGTTGTAGTTGGGGTTCAGTGGCATTCAAAAGAAGGGTCTGAATGTTAGCTCAGATATCACCAGAACCCATCACATGTTGTATTTGTATGTTGTAGTTGGGGTTCAGTGGCGTTCAAAAGAAGGGTCTGAATGTTAGCTCAGATATCACCAGAACCCATCACATGTTGTATTTGTATGTTGTAGTTGGGGTAAGGGGCATTCAAAAGAAGGGTCTGAATGTTAGCTCAGATATCACCAGAACCCATCACATGTTGTATTTGTATGTTGTAGTTGGGGTTAAGTGGCATTCAAAAGAAGGGTCTGAATGTTAGCTCAGATATCACCAGAACCCATCACATGTTGTATTTGTATGTTGTAGTTGGGGTTCAGTGGCATTCAAAAGAAGGGTCTGAATGTTAGCTCAGATATCACCAGAACCCATCACATGTTGTATTTGTATGTTGTAGTTGGGGTAAGGGGCATTCAAAAGAAGGGTCTGATTGTTAGCTCAGATATCACCAGAACCCATCACATGTTGTATTTGTATGTTGTAGTTGGGGTTCAGTGGCGTTCAAAAGAAGGGTCTGAATTTTAGCTCAGATATCACCAGAACCCATCACATGTTGTATTTGTATGTTGTAGTTGGGGTAAGGGGCATTCAAAAGAAGGGTCTGAATGTTAGCTCAGATATCACCAGAACCCATCACATGTTGTATTTGTATGTTGTAGTTGGGGTTCAGTGGCATTCAAAAGAAGGGTCTGAATGTTAGCTCAGATATCACCAGAACCCATCACATGTTGTATTTGTATGTTGTAGTTGGGGTTCAGTGGCATTCAAAAGAAGGGTCTGAATGTTAGCTCAGATATCACCAGAACCCATCACATGTTGTATTTGTATGTTGTAGTTGGGGTAAGGGGCATTCAAAAGAAGGGTCTGAATGTTAGCTCAGATATCACCAGAACCCATCACATGTTGTATTTGTATGTTGTAGTTGGGGTTCAGTGGCATTCAAAAGAAGGGTCTGAATGTTAGCTCAGATATCACCAGAACCCATCACATGTTGTATTTGTATGTTGTAGTTGGGGTTCAGTGGCGTTCAAAAGAAGGGTCTGAATGTTAGCTCAGATATCACCAGAACCCATCACATGTTGTATTTGTATGTTGTAGTTGGGGTAAGGGGCATTCAAAAGAAGGGTCTGAATGTTAGCTCAGATATCACCAGAACCCATCACATGTTGTATTTGTATGTTGTAGTTGGGGTTCAGTGGCATTCAAAAGAAGGGTCTGAATGTTAGCTCAGATATCACCAGAACCCATCACATGTTGTATTTGTATGTTGTAGTTGGGGTTCAGTGGCATTCAAAAGAAGGGTCTGAATGTTAGCTCAGATATCACCAGAACCCATCACATGTTGTATTTGTATGTTGTAGTTGGGGTAAGGGGCATTCAAAAGAAGGGTCTGAATGTTAGCTCAGATATCACCAGAACCCATCACATGTTGTATTTGTATGTTGTAGTTGGGGTTCAGTGGCATTTAAAAGAAGGGTCTGAATGTTAGCTCAGATATCACCAGAACCCATCACATGTTGTATTTGTATGTTGTAGTTAGGGGTAAGGGGCATTCAAAAGAAGGGTCTGAATGTTAGCTCAGATATCACCAGAACCCATCACATGTTGTATTTGTATGTTGTAGTTGGGGTTCAGTGGCATTCAAAAGAAGGGTCTGAATGTTAGCTCAGATATCACCAGAACCCATCACATGTTGTATTTGTATGTTGTAGTTGGGGTAAGGGGCATTCAAAAGAAGGGTCTGAATGTTAGCTCAGATATCACCAGAACCCATCACATGTTGTATTTGTATGTTGTAGTTGGGGTTCAGTGGCATTCAAAAGAAGGGTCTGAATGTTAGCTCAGATATCACCAGAACCCATCACATGTTGTATTTGTATGTTGTAGTTGGGGTAAGGGGCATTCAAAAGAAGGGTCTGATTGTTAGCTCAGATATCACCAGAACCCATCACATGTTGTAAGTGGGGTTAGGGGGCATTCAAAAGAAGGGTCTGAATGTAAGCTCAGATATCACCAGAACCCGTCACATGTTGTATTTGTATGTTGTAGTTGGGGTTCGGGGGCATTCAAAAGAAGGGTCTGAATGTTAGCTCAGATATCACCAGAACCCATCACATGTTGTAAGTGGGGTTAGGTGGCATTCAAAAGAAGGGTCTGAATGTTAGCTCAGATATTACCAGAACCCATCACATGTTGTAAGTGGGGTTAGGTGGCATTCAAAAGAAGGGTCTGAATGTTAGCTCAGATATTACCAGAACCTATCACATGTTGTAAGTGGGGTTAGGTGGCATTCAAAAGAAGGGTCTGAATGTTAGCTCAGATATCACCAGAACCCGTCACATGTTGTATTTGTATGTTGTAGTTGGGGTTCAGTGGCATTCAAAAGAAGGGTCTGAATGTTAGCTCAGATATCACCAGAACCCATCACATGTTGTATTTGTATGTTGTAGTTGGGGTT
Source organism: Sepiola atlantica (assembly GCA_963556195.1). Taxonomy (NCBI): domain Eukaryota; kingdom Metazoa; phylum Mollusca; class Cephalopoda; order Sepiida; family Sepiolidae; genus Sepiola; species Sepiola atlantica. The sequence continues at coordinate 14,619,141 of OY744555.1, forward strand.
CGAGGGCATTCAAAAGAAGGGTCTGAATGTTAGCTCAGATATCACCAGAACCCATCACATGTTGTATTTGTATGTTGTAGTTGGGGTTCGAGGGCATTCAAAAGAAGGGTCTGAATGTTAGCTCAGATATCACCAGAACCCATCACATGTTGTATTTGTATGTTGTAGTTAGGGTTCGAGGGCATTCAAAAGAAGGGTCTGAATGTTAGCTCAGATATTACCAGAACCCATCACATGTTGTATCTGTATGTTGTAAGTGGAGTTAGGGGGCATTCAAAAGAAGGGTCTGAATGTTAGCTCAGATATCACCAGAACCCATCACATGTTGTATTTGTATGTTGTAGTTGGGGTTCAGTGGCATTCAAAAGAAGGGTCTGAATGTTAGCTCAGATATCATCAAAACCCATCACATGTTGTATTTGTATGTTGTATTTGGGGTAAGGGGCATTCAAAAGAAGGGTCTGAATGTTAGCTTAGATATCATCAAAACCCATCACATGTTGTATTTGTATGTTGTAGTTGGTGTAAGGGGGCATTCAAAAGAAGGGTCTTAATGTAAGCTCAGATATCACCAGAACCCATCACATGTTGTATTTGTATGTTGTAGTTGGTGTAAGGGGGCATTCAAAAGAAGGGTCTGAATGTTAGCTCAGATATCACCAGAACCCATCACATGTTGTATTTGTATGTTGTAGTTGGTGTAAGGGGGCATTCAAAAGAAGGGTCTGAATGTTAGCTCAGATATCACCAGAACCCATCACATGTTGTATTTGTATGTTGTAGTTGGTGTAAGGGGGCATTCAAAAGAAGGGTCTGAATGTTAGCTCAGATATCACCAGAACCCATCACATGTGGTATTTGTATGTTGTAGTTGGGGTAAGGGGGCATTCAAAAGAAGGGTCTGAATGTTAGCTCAGATATCACCAGAACCCATCACATGTTGTATTTGTATGTTGTAGTTGGGGTAAGAGGTCATTCAAAAGAAGGGTCTGAATGTTAGCTCAGATATCACCAGAACCCATCACATGTTGTATTTGTATGTTGTAGTTGGGGTTCAGTGGCATTCAAAAGAAGGGTCTGAATGTTAGCTCAGATATCACCAGAACCCATCACATGTTGTATTTGTATGTTGTAGTTGGGGTTCAGTGGCGTTCAAAAGAAGGGTCTGAATGTTAGCTCAGATATCACCAGAACCCATCACATGTTGTATTTGTATGTTGTAGTTGGGGTAAGGGGGCATTCAAAAGAAGGGTCTGGATGTTAGCTCAGATATCACCAGAAGCCATCACATGTTGTATTTGTATGTTGTAGTTGGGGTAAGGGGGCATTCAAAAGAAGGGTCTGAATGTTAGCTCAGATATCACCAGAACCCATCACATGTTGTATTTGTATGTTGTAGCTGGGGTAAGGGGGCATTAAAAAGAAGGGTCTGAATGTTAGCTCAGATATCACCAGAACCCATCACATGTTGTATTTGTATGTTGTAGTTGGGGTAAGGGGCCATTAAAAAGAAGGGTCTGAATGTTAGCTCAGATATCACCAGAACCCATCACACGTTGTATTTGTATGTTGTAGCTGGGGTTCGGGGGCATTCAAAACAAGGGTCTGAATGTTAGCTCAGATATCACCAGAACCCATCACATGTTGTATTTGTATGTTGTAGCTGGGGTTCAGTGGCATTCAAAACAAGGGTCTGAATGTTAGCTCAGATATCACCAGAACCCATCACACGTTGTATTTGTATGTTGTAGTTGGGGTTCGGGGGCATTCAAAAGAAGGGTCTGAATGTTAGCTCAGATATCACCAGAACCCATCACATGTTGTATTTGTATGTTGTAGTTGGGGTAAGGGGCATTCAAAAGAAGGGTCTGAATGTTAGCTCAGATATCACCAGAACCCATCACATGTTGTATTTGTATGTTGTAGTTGGGGTTCAGTGGCATTCAAAAGAAGGGTCTGAATGTTAGCTCAGATATCACCAGAACCCATCACATGTTGTATTTGTATGTTGTAGTTGGGGTTCAGTGGCGTTCAAAAGAAGGGTCTGAATGTTAGCTCAGATATCACCAGAACCCATCACATGTTGTATTTGTATGTTGTAGTTGGGGTAAGGGGCATTCAAAAGAAGGGTCTGAATGTTAGCTCAGATATCACCAGAACCCATCACATGTTGTATTTGTATGTTGTAGTTGGGGTTAAGTGGCATTCAAAAGAAGGGTCTGAATGTTAGCTCAGATATCACCAGAACCCATCACATGTTGTATTTGTATGTTGTAGTTGGGGTTCAGTGGCATTCAAAAGAAGGGTCTGAATGTTAGCTCAGATATCACCAGAACCCATCACATGTTGTATTTGTATGTTGTAGTTGGGGTAAGGGGCATTCAAAAGAAGGGTCTGATTGTTAGCTCAGATATCACCAGAACCCATCACATGTTGTATTTGTATGTTGTAGTTGGGGTTCAGTGGCGTTCAAAAGAAGGGTCTGAATTTTAGCTCAGATATCACCAGAACCCATCACATGTTGTATTTGTATGTTGTAGTTGGGGTAAGGGGCATTCAAAAGAAGGGTCTGAATGTTAGCTCAGATATCACCAGAACCCATCACATGTTGTATTTGTATGTTGTAGTTGGGGTTCAGTGGCATTCAAAAGAAGGGTCTGAATGTTAGCTCAGATATCACCAGAACCCATCACATGTTGTATTTGTATGTTGTAGTTGGGGTTCAGTGGCATTCAAAAGAAGGGTCTGAATGTTAGCTCAGATATCACCAGAACCCATCACATGTTGTATTTGTATGTTGTAGTTGGGGTAAGGGGCATTCAAAAGAAGGGTCTGAATGTTAGCTCAGATATCACCAGAACCGATCACATGTTGTATTTGTATGTTGTAGTTGGGGTTCAGTGGCATTCAAAAGAAGGGTCTGAATGTTAGCTCAGATATCACCAGAACCCATCACATGTTGTATTTGTATGTTGTAGTTGGGGTTCAGTGGCGTTCAAAAGAAGGGTCTGAATGTTAGCTCAGATATCACCAGAACCCATCACATGTTGTATTTGTATGTTGTAGTTGGGGTAAGGGGCATTCAAAAGAAGGGTCTGAATGTTAGCTCAGATATCACCAGAACCCATCACATGTTGTATTTGTATGTTGTAGTTGGGGTTCAGTGGCATTCAAAAGAAGGGTCTGAATGTTAGCTCAGATATCACCAGAACCCATCACATGTTGTATTTGTATGTTGTAGTTGGGGTTCAGTGGCATTCAAAAGAAGGGTCTGAATGTTAGCTCAGATATCACCAGAACCCATCACATGTTGTATTTGTATGTTGTAGCTGGGGTAAGGGGGCATTAAAAAGAAGGGTCTGAATGTTAGCTCAGATATCACCAGAACCCATCACATGTTGTATTTGTATGTTGTAGTTGGGGTAAGCGGCCATTAAAAAGAAGGGTCTGAATGTTAGCTCAGATATCACCAGAACCCATCACACGTTGTATTTGTATGTTGTAGCTGGGGTTCGGGGGCATTCAAAACAAGGGTCTGAATGTTAGCTCAGATATCACCAGAACCCATCACATGTTGTATTTGTATGTTGTAGCTGGGGTTCAGTGGCATTCAAAACAAGGGTCTGAATGTTAGCTCAGATATCACCAGAACCCATCACACGTTGTATTTGTATGTTGTAGTTGGGGTTCGGGGGCATTCAAAAGAAGGGTCTGAATGTTAGCTCAGATATCACCAGAACCCATCACATGTTGTATTTGTATGTTGTAGTTGGGGTAAGGGGCATTCAAAAGAAGGGTCTGAATGTTAGCTCAGATATCACCAGAACCCATCACATGTTGTATTTGTATGTTGTAGTTGGGGTTCAGTGGCATTCAAAAGAAGGGTCTGAATGTTAGCTCAGATATCACCAGAACCCATCACATGTTGTATTTGTATGTTGTAGTTGGGGTTCAGTGGCGTTCAAAAGAAGGGTCTGAATGTTAGCTCAGATATCACCAGAACCCATCACATGTTGTATTTGTATGTTGTAGTTGGGGTAAGGGGCATTCAAAAGAAGGGTCTGAATGTTAGCTCAGATATCACCAGAACCCATCACATGTTGTATTTGTATGTTGTAGTTGGGGTTAAGTGGCATTCAAAAGAAGGGTCTGAATGTTAGCTCAGATATCACCAGAACCCATCACATGTTGTATTTGTATGTTGTAGTTGGGGTTCAGTGGCATTCAAAAGAAGGGTCTGAATGTTAGCTCAGATATCACCAGAACCCATCACATGTTGTATTTGTATGTTGTAGTTGGGGTAAGGGGCATTCAAAAGAAGGGTCTGATTGTTAGCTCAGATATCACCAGAACCCATCACATGTTGTATTTGTATGTTGTAGTTGGGGTTCAGTGGCGTTCAAAAGAAGGGTCTGAATTTTAGCTCAGATATCACCAGAACCCATCACATGTTGTATTTGTATGTTGTAGTTGGGGTAAGGGGCATTCAAAAGAAGGGTCTGAATGTTAGCTCAGATATCACCAGAACCCATCACATGTTGTATTTGTATGTTGTAGTTGGGGTTCAGTGGCATTCAAAAGAAGGGTCTGAATGTTAGCTCAGATATCACCAGAACCCATCACATGTTGTATTTGTATGTTGTAGTTGGGGTTCAGTGGCATTCAAAAGAAGGGTCTGAATGTTAGCTCAGATATCACCAGAACCCATCACATGTTGTATTTGTATGTTGTAGTTGGGGTAAGGGGCATTCAAAAGAAGGGTCTGAATGTTAGCTCAGATATCACCAGAACCCATCACATGTTGTATTTGTATGTTGTAGTTGGGGTTCAGTGGCATTCAAAAGAAGGGTCTGAATGTTAGCTCAGATATCACCAGAACCCATCACATGTTGTATTTGTATGTTGTAGTTGGGGTTCAGTGGCGTTCAAAAGAAGGGTCTGAATGTTAGCTCAGATATCACCAGAACCCATCACATGTTGTATTTGTATGTTGTAGTTGGGGTAAGGGGCATTCAAAAGAAGGGTCTGAATGTTAGCTCAGATATCACCAGAACCCATCACATGTTGTATTTGTATGTTGTAGTTGGGGTTCAGTGGCATTCAAAAGAAGGGTCTGAATGTTAGCTCAGATATCACCAGAACCCATCACATGTTGTATTTGTATGTTGTAGTTGGGGTTCAGTGGCATTCAAAAGAAGGGTCTGAATGTTAGCTCAGATATCACCAGAACCCATCACATGTTGTATTTGTATGTTGTAGTTGGGGTAAGGGGCATTCAAAAGAAGGGTCTGAATGTTAGCTCAGATATCACCAGAACCCATCACATGTTGTATTTGTATGTTGTAGTTGGGGTTCAGTGGCATTTAAAAGAAGGGTCTGAATGTTAGCTCAGATATCACCAGAACCCATCACATGTTGTATTTGTATGTTGTAGTTAGGGGTAAGGGGCATTCAAAAGAAGGGTCTGAATGTTAGCTCAGATATCACCAGAACCCATCACATGTTGTATTTGTATGTTGTAGTTGGGGTTCAGTGGCATTCAAAAGAAGGGTCTGAATGTTAGCTCAGATATCACCAGAACCCATCACATGTTGTATTTGTATGTTGTAGTTGGGGTAAGGGGCATTCAAAAGAAGGGTCTGAATGTTAGCTCAGATATCACCAGAACCCATCACATGTTGTATTTGTATGTTGTAGTTGGGGTTCAGTGGCATTCAAAAGAAGGGTCTGAATGTTAGCTCAGATATCACCAGAACCCATCACATGTTGTATTTGTATGTTGTAGTTGGGGTAAGGGGCATTCAAAAGAAGGGTCTGATTGTTAGCTCAGATATCACCAGAACCCATCACATGTTGTAAGTGGGGTTAGGGGGCATTCAAAAGAAGGGTCTGAATGTAAGCTCAGATATCACCAGAACCCGTCACATGTTGTATTTGTATGTTGTAGTTGGGGTTCGGGGGCATTCAAAAGAAGGGTCTGAATGTTAGCTCAGATATCACCAGAACCCATCACATGTTGTAAGTGGGGTTAGGTGGCATTCAAAAGAAGGGTCTGAATGTAAGCTCAGATATCACCAGAACCCGTCACATGTTGTATTTGTATGTTGTAGTTGGGGTTCGGGGGCATTCAAAAGAAGGGTCTGAATGTTAGCTCAGATATCACCAGAACCCATCACATGTTGTAAGTGGGGTTAGGTGGCATTCAAAAGAAGGGTCTGAATGTTAGCTCAGATATTACCAGAACCCATCACATGTTGTAAGTGGGGTTAGGTGGCATTCAAAAGAAGGGTCTGAATGTTAGCTCAGATATTACCAGAACCTATCACATGTTGTAAGTGGGGTTAGGTGGCATTCAAAAGAAGGGTCTGAATGTTAGCTCAGATATCACCAGAACCCGTCACATGTTGTATTTGTATGTTGTAGTTGGGGTTCAGTGGCATTCAAAAGAAGGGTCTGAATGTTAGCTCAGATATCACCAGAACCCATCACATGTTGTATTTGTATGTTGTAGTTGGGGTTCGAGGGCATTCAAAAGAAGGGTCTGAATGTTAGCTCAGATATCACCAGAACCCATCACATGTTGTATTTGTATGTTGTAGTTGGGGTTCGAGGGCATTCAAAAGAAGGGTCTGAATGTTAGCTCAGATATCACCAGAACCCATCACATGTTGTATTTGTATGTTGTAGTTAGGGTTCGAGGGCATTCAAAAGAAGGGTCTGAATGTTAGCTCAGATATTACCAGAACCCATCACATGTTGTATCTGTATGTTGTAAGTGGAGTTAGGGGGCATTCAAAAGAAGGGTCTGAATGTTAGCTCAGATATCACCAGAACCCATCACATGTTGTATTTGTATGTTGTAGTTGGGGTTCAGTGGCATTCAAAAGAAGGGTCTGAATGTTAGCTCAGATATCATCAAAACCCATCACATGTTGTATTTGTATGTTGTATTTGGGGTAAGGGGCATTCAAAAGAAGGGTCTGAATGTTAGCTCAGATATCATCAAAACCCATCACATGTTGTATTTGTATGTTGTAGTTGGTGTAAGGGGGCATTCAAAAGAAGGGTCTTAATGTAAGCTCAGATATCACCAGAACCCATCACATGTTGTATTTGTATGTTGTAGTTGGTGTAAGGGGGCATTCAAAAGAAGGGTCTGAATGTTAGCTCAGATATCACCAGAACCCATCACATGTTGTATTTGTATGTTGTAGTTGGTGTAAGGGGGCATTCAAAAGAAGGGTCTGAATGTTAGCTCAGATATCACCAGAACCCATCACATGTTGTATTTGTATGTTGTAGTTGGTGTAAGGGGGCATTCAAAAGAAGGGTCTGAATGTTAGCTCAGATATCACCAGAACCCATCACATGTGGTATTTGTATGTTGTAGTTGGGGTAAGGGGGCATTCAAAAGAAGGGTCTGAATGTTAGCTCAGATATCACCAGAACCCATCACATGTTGTATTTGTATGTTGTAGTTGGGGTAAGAGGTCATTCAAAAGAAGGGTCTGAATGTTAGCTCAGATATCACCAGAACCCATCACATGTTGTATTTGTATGTTGTAGTTGGGGTTCAGTGGCATTCAAAAGAAGGGTCTGAATGTTAGCTCAGATATCACCAGAACCCATCACATGTTGTATTTGTATGTTGTAGTTGGGGTTCAGTGGCGTTCAAAAGAAGGGTCTGAATGTTAGCTCAGATATCACCAGAACCCATCACATGTTGTATTTGTATGTTGTAGTTGGGGTAAGGGGGCATTCAAAAGAAGGGTCTGAATGTTAGCTCAGATATCACCAGAAGCCATCACATGTTGTATTTGTATGTTGTAGTTGGGGTAAGGGGGCATTCAAAAGAAGGGTCTGAATGTTAGCTCAGATATCACCAGAACCCATCACATGTTGTATTTGTATGTTGTAGCTGGGGTAAGGGGGCATTAAAAAGAAGGGTCTGAATGTTAGCTCAGATATCACCAGAACCCATCACATGTTGTATTTGTATGTTGTAGTTGGGGTAAGGGGCCATTAAAAAGAAGGGTCTGAATGTTAGCTCAGATATCACCAGAACCCATCACACGTTGTATTTGTATGTTGTAGCTGGGGTTCGGGGGCATTCAAAACAAGGGTCTGAATGTTAGCTCAGATATCACCAGAACCCATCACATGTTGTATTTGTATGTTGTAGCTGGGGTTCAGTGGCATTCAAAACAAGGGTCTGAATGTTAGCTCAGATATCACCAGAACCCATCACACGTTGTATTTGTATGTTGTAGTTGGGGTTCGGGGGCATTCAAAAGAAGGGTCTGAATGTTAGCTCAGATATCACCAGAACCCATCACATGTTGTATTTGTATGTTGTAGTTGGGGTAAGGGGGCATTCAAAAGAAGGGTCTGAATGTTAGCTCAGATATCACCAGAACCCATCACACGTTGTATTTGTATGTTGTAGTTGGGGTTCGGGGGCATTCAAAAGAAGGGTCTGAATGTTAGCTCAGATATCACCAGAACCCATCACATGTTGTATTTGTATGTTGTAGTTGGGGTTCGGGGGCATTCAAAAGAAGGGTCTGAATGTTAGCTCAGATATCACCAGAACCCATCACATGTTGTATTTGTATGTTGTAGTTGGGGTTCGGGGGCATTCAAAAGAAGGGTCTGAATGTTAGCTCAGATATCACCAGAACCCATCACATGTTGTATTTGTATGTTGTAGTTGGGGTTCGGGGGCATTCAAAAGAAGGGTCTGAATGTTAACTCAGATATCACCAGAACCCATCACATGTTGTATTTGTATGTTGTAGTTGGGGTTCGGGGGCATTCAAAAGAAGGGTCTGAATGTTAGCTCAGATATCACCAGAACCCATCACATGTTGTATTTGTATGTTGTAGTTGGGGTAAGGGGCCATTAAAAAGAAGGGTCTGAATGTTAGCTCAGATATCACCAGAACCCATCACATGTTGTATTTGTATGTTGTAGTTGGGGTAAGGGGGCATTCAAAAGAAGGGTCTGAATGTTAGCTCAGATATCACCAGAACCCATCACATGTTGTATTTGTATGTTGTAGTTGGGGTAAGGGGCCATTAAAAAGAAGGGTCTGAATGTTAGCTCAGATATCACCAGAACCCATCACATGTTGTATTTGTATGTTGTAGTTGGGGTAAGGGGCCATTAAAAAGAAGGGTCTGAATGTTAGCTCAGATATCACCAGAACCCATCACATGTTGTATTTGTATGTTGTAGTTGGGGTAAGGGGCCATTAAAAAGAAGGGTCTGAATGTTAGCTCAGATATCACCAGAACCCATCACATGTTGTATTTGTATGTTGTAGTTGGGGTAAGGGGGCATTAAAAAGAAGGGTCTGAATGTTAGCTCGGATATCACCAGAACCCATCACATGTTGTATTTGTATGTTGTAGTTGGGGTCAGGGGGCATTCAAAAGAAGGGTCTGAATGTTAGCTCAGATATCACCAGAACCCATCACATGTTGTATTTGTATGTTGTAGTTGGGGTAAGGGGCCATTAAAAAGAAGGGTCTGAATGTTAGCTCAGATATCACCAGAACCCGTCACATGTTGTATTTGTATGTTGTAGTTGGGGTCAGGGGGCATTCAAAAGAAGGGTCTGAATGTTAGCTCAGATATCACCAGAACCCGTCACATGTTGTATTTGTATGTTGTAGTTGGGGTCAGGGGGCATTCAAAAGAAGGGTCTGAATGTTAGCTCAGATATCACCAGAACCCATCACATGTTGTATTTGTATGTTGTAGTTGGGGTTCGGGGGCATTCAAAAGAAGGGTCTGAATGTTAGCTCAGATATCACCAGAACCCGTCACATGTTGTATTTGTATGTTGTAGTTGGGGTCAGGGGGCATTCAAAAGAAGGGTCTGAATGTTAGCTCAGATATCACCAGAACCCATCACATGTTGTATTTGTATGTTGTAGTTGGGGTTAGGGGGCATTCAAAAGAAGGGTCTGAATGTTAGCTCAGATATCACCAGAACCCATCACATGTTGTATTTGTATGTTGTAGTTGGGGTCAGGGGGCATTCAAAAGAAGGGTCTGAATGTTAGCTCAGATATCACCAGAACCCGTCACATGTTGTATTTGTATGTTGTAGTTGGGGTTCGGGGGCATTCAAAAGAAGGGTCTGAATGTTAGCTCAGATATCACCAGAACCCATCACATGTTGTATTTGTATGTTGTAGTTGGGGTCAGGGGGCATTCAAAAGAAGGGTCTGAATGTTAGCTCAGATATCACCAGAACCCATCACATGTTGTATTTGTATGTTGTAGTTGGGGTCAGGGGGCATTCAAAAGAAGGGTCTGAATGTTAGCTCAGATATCACCAGAACCCATCACATATTGTATTTGTATGTTGTAGTTGGGGTCAGGGGGCATTAAAAAGAAGGGTCTGAATGTTAGCTCAGATATCACCAGAACCCATCACATGTTGTATTTGTATGTTGTAGTTGGGGTCAGGGGGCATTCAAAAGAAGGGTCTGAATGTTAGCTCAGATATCACCAGAACCCATCACATGTTGTATTTGTATGTTGTAGTTGGGGTCAGGGGGCATTAAAAAGAAGGGTCTGAATGTTAGCTCAGATATCACCAGAACCCATCACATGTTGTATTTGTATGTTGTAGTTGGGGTCAGGGGGCATTCAAAAGAAGGGTCTGAATGTTAGCTCAGATATCACCAGAACCCATCACATGTTGTATTTGTATGTTGTAGTTGGGGTCAGGGGGCATTAAAAAGAAGGGTCTGAATGTTAGCTCAGATATCACCAGAACCCATCACATGTTGTATTTGTATGTTGTAGTTGGGGTCAGGGGGCATTCAAAAGAAGGGTCTGAATGTTAGCTCAGATATCACCAGAACCCATCACATGTTGTATTTGTATGTTGTAGTTGGGGTCAGGGGGCATTCAAAAGAAGGGTCTGAATGTTAGCTCAGATATCACCAGAACCCATCACATGTTGTATTTGTATGTTGTAGTTGGGGTCAGGGGGCATTCAAAAGAAGGGTCTGAATGTTAGCTCAGATATCACCAGAACCCATCACATGTTGTATTTGTATGTTGTAGTTGGGGTAAGGGGCATTAAAAAGAAGGGTCTGAATGTTAGCTCAGATATCACCAGAACCCATCACATATTGTATTTGTATGTTGTAGTTGGGGTTAGGGGGCATTCAAAAGAAGGGTCTGAATGTTAGCTCAGATATCACCAGAACCCATCACATGTTGTATTTGTATGTTGTAGTTGGGGTAAGGGGCATTAAAAAGAAGGGTCTGAATGTTAGCTCAGATATCACCAGAACCCATCACATATTGTATTTGTATGTTGTAGTTGGGGTTAGGGGGCATTCAAAAGAAGGGTCTGAATGTTAGCTCAGATATCACCAGAACCCATCACATATTGTATTTGTATGTTTTAGTTGGGGTCAGGGGGCATTCAAAAGAAGGGTCTGAATGTTAGCTCAGATATCACCAGAACCCATCACATGTTGTATTTGTATGTTGTAGTTGGGGTAAGGGGGCATTAAAAAGAAGGGTCTGAATGTTAGCTCAGATATCACCAGAACCCATCACATGTTGTATTTGTATGTTGTAGTTGGGGTTAGGGGGCATTCAAAAGAAGGGTCTGAATGTTAGCTCAGATATCACCAGAACCCATCACATGTTGTATTTGTATGTTGTAGTTGGGGTTAGGGGGCATTAAAAAGAAGGGTCTGAATGTTAGCTCAGATATCACCAGAACCCATCACATGTTGTATTTGTATGTTGTAGTTGGGGTAAGGGGGCATTCAAAAGAAGGGTCTGAATGTTAGCTCAGATATCACCAGAACCCATCACATATTGTATTTGTATGTTGTAGTTGGGGTTAGGGGGCATTCAAAAGAAGGGTCTGAATGTTAGCTCAGATATCACCAGAACCCATCACATGTTGTATTTGTATGTTGTAGTTGGGGTCAGGGGGCATTCAAAAGAAGGGTCTGAATGTTAGCTCAGATATCACCAGAACCCATCACATGTTGTATTTGTATGTTGTAGTTGGGGTAAGGGGGCATTAAAAAGAAGGGTCTGAATGTTAGCTCAGATATCACCAGAACCCATCACATGTTGTATTTGTATGTTGTAGTTGGGGTTAGGGGGCATTCAAAAGAAGGGTCTGAATGTTAGCTCAGATATCACCAGAACCCATCACATGTTGTATTTGTATGTTGTAGTTGGGGTTAGGGGGCATTAAAAAGAAGGGTCTGAATGTTAGCTCAGATATCACCAGAACCCATCACATGTTGTATTTGTATGTTGTAGTTGGGGTAAGGGGGCATTCAAAAGAAGGGTCTGAATGTTAGCTCAGATATCACCAGAACCCATCACATATTGTATTTGTATGTTGTAGTTGGGGTTAGGGGGCATTCAAAAGAAGGGTCTGAATGTTAGCTCAGATATCACCAGAACCCATCACATGTTGTATTTGTATGTTGTAGTTGGGGTAAGGGGCCATTAAAAAGAAGGGTCTGAATGTTAGCTCAGATATCACCAGAACCCATCACATGTTGTATTTGTATGTTGTAGTTGGGGTCAGGGGCCATTCAAAAGAAGGGTCTGAATGTTAGCTCAGATATTACCAGAACCCATCACATGTTGTATTTGTATGTTGTAGTTGGGGTCAGGGGGCATTCAAAAGAAGGGTCTGAATGTTAGCTCAGATATAACCAGAACCCATCACATGTATTTGTATGTTGTAGTTGGGGTAAGGGGCCATTAAAAAGAAGGGTCTGAATGTTAGCTCAGATATCACCAGAACCCATCACATGTTGTATTTGTATGTTGTAGTTGGGGTAAGGGGCCATTAAAAAGAAGGGTCTGAATGTTAGCTCAGATATAACCAGAACCCATCACATGTTGTATTTGTATGTTGTAGTTGGGGTAAGGGGGCATTCAAAAGAAGGGTCTGAATGTTAGCTCAGATATTACCAGAACCCATCACATGTTGTATTTGTATGTTGTAGTTGGGGTAAGGGGCCATTAAAAAGAAGGGTCTGAATGTTAGCTCAGATATTACCAGAACCCATCACATGTTGTATTTGTATGTTGTAGTTGGGGTAAGGGGGCATTAAAAAGAAGGGTCTGAATGTTAGCTCAGATATCACCAGAACCCATCACATGTTGTATTTGTATGTTGTAGTTGGGGTTCGGGGGCATTAAAAAGAAGGGTCTGAATGTTAGCTCAGATATTACCAGAACCCATCACATGTTGTATTTGTATGTTGTAGTTGGGGTTCGGGGGCATTAAAAAGAAGGGTCTGAATGTTAGCTCAGATATCACCAGAACGCATCACATGTTGTATTTGTATGTTGTAGTTGGGGTCAGGGGGCATTCAAAAGAAGGGTCTGAATGTTAGCTCAGATATCACCAGAACCCATCACATGTTGTATTTGTATGTTGTAGTTGGGGTCAGGGGGCATTCAAAAGAAGGGTCTGAATGTTAGCTCAGATATCACCAGAACCCATCACATATTGTATTTGTATGTTGTAGTTGGGGTCAGGGGGCATTAAAAAGAAGGGTCTGAATGTTAGCTCAGATATCACCAGAACCCATCACATGTTGTATTTGTATGTTGTAGTTGGGGTCAGGGGGCATTCAAAAGAAGGGTCTGAATGTTAGCTCAGATATCACCAGAACCCATCACATGTTGTATTTGTATGTTGTAGTTGGGGTCAGGGGGCATTAAAAAGAAGGGTCTGAATGTTAGCTCAGATATCACCAGAACCCATCACATGTTGTATTTGTATGTTGTAGTTGGGGTCAGGGGGCATTCAAAAGAAGGGTCTGAATGTTAGCTCAGATATCACCAGAACCCATCACATGTTGTATTTGTATGTTGTAGTTGGGGTCAGGGGGCATTAAAAAGAAGGGTCTGAATGTTAGCTCAGATATCACCAGAACCCATCACATGTTGTATTTGTATGTTGTAGTTGGGGTCAGGGGGCATTCAAAAGAAGGGTCTGAATGTTAGCTCAGATATCACCAGAACCCATCACATGTTGTATTTGTATGTTGTAGTTGGGGTCAGGGGGCATTCAAAAGAAGGGTCTGAATGTTAGCTCAGATATCACCAGAACCCATCACATGTTGTATTTGTATGTTGTAGTTGGGGTCAGGGGGCATTCAAAAGAAGGGTCTGAATGTTAGCTCAGATATCACCAGAACCCATCACATGTTGTATTTGTATGTTGTAGTTGGGGTAAGGGGCATTAAAAAGAAGGGTCTGAATGTTAGCTCAGATATCACCAGAACCCATCACATATTGTATTTGTATGTTGTAGTTGGGGTTAGGGGGCATTCAAAAGAAGGGTCTGAATGTTAGCTCAGATATCACCAGAACCCATCACATGTTGTATTTGTATGTTGTAGTTGGGGTAAGGGGCATTAAAAAGAAGGGTCTGAATGTTAGCTCAGATATCACCAGAACCCATCACATATTGTATTTGTATGTTGTAGTTGGGGTTAGGGGGCATTCAAAAGAAGGGTCTGAATGTTAGCTCAGATATCACCAGAACCCATCACATATTGTATTTGTATGTTTTAGTTGGGGTCAGGGGGCATTCAAAAGAAGGGTCTGAATGTTAGCTCAGATATCACCAGAACCCATCACATGTTGTATTTGTATGTTGTAGTTGGGGTAAGGGGGCATTAAAAAGAAGGGTCTGAATGTTAGCTCAGATATCACCAGAACCCATCACATGTTGTATTTGTATGTTGTAGTTGGGGTTAGGGGGCATTCAAAAGAAGGGTCTGAATGTTAGCTCAGATATCACCAGAACCCATCACATGTTGTATTTGTATGTTGTAGTTGGGGTTAGGGGGCATTAAAAAGAAGGGTCTGAATGTTAGCTCAGATATCACCAGAACCCATCACATGTTGTATTTGTATGTTGTAGTTGGGGTAAGGGGGCATTCAAAAGAAGGGTCTGAATGTTAGCTCAGATATCACCAGAACCCATCACATATTGTATTTGTATGTTGTAGTTGGGGTTAGGGGGCATTCAAAAGAAGGGTCTGAATGTTAGCTCAGATATCACCAGAACCCATCACATGTTGTATTTGTATGTTGTAGTTGGGGTCAGGGGGCATTCAAAAGAAGGGTCTGAATGTTAGCTCAGATATCACCAGAACCCATCACATGTTGTATTTGTATGTTGTAGTTGGGGTAAGGGGGCATTAAAAAGAAGGGTCTGAATGTTAGCTCAGATATCACCAGAACCCATCACATGTTGTATTTGTATGTTGTAGTTGGGGTTAGGGGGCATTCAAAAGAAGGGTCTGAATGTTAGCTCAGATATCACCAGAACCCATCACATGTTGTATTTGTATGTTGTAGTTGGGGTTAGGGGGCATTAAAAAGAAGGGTCTGAATGTTAGCTCAGATATCACCAGAACCCATCACATGTTGTATTTGTATGTTGTAGTTGGGGTAAGGGGGCATTCAAAAGAAGGGTCTGAATGTTAGCTCAGATATCACCAGAACCCATCACATATTGTATTTGTATGTTGTAGTTGGGGTTAGGGGGCATTCAAAAGAAGGGTCTGAATGTTAGCTCAGATATCACCAGAACCCATCACATGTTGTATTTGTATGTTGTAGTTGGGGTAAGGGGCCATTAAAAAGAAGGGTCTGAATGTTAGCTCAGATATCACCAGAACCCATCACATGTTGTATTTGTATGTTGTAGTTGGGGTCAGGGGCCATTCAAAAGAAGGGTCTGAATGTTAGCTCAGATATTACCAGAACCCATCACATGTTGTATTTGTATGTTGTAGTTGGGGTAAGGGGCCATTAAAAAGAAGGGTCTGAATGTTAGCTCAGATATAACCAGAACCCATCACATGTATTTGTATGTTGTAGTTGGGGTAAGGGGCCATTAAAAAGAAGGGTCTGAATGTTAGCTCAGATATCACCAGAACCCATCACATGTTGTATTTGTATGTTGTAGTTGGGGTAAGGGGCCATTAAAAAGAAGGGTCTGAATGTTAGCTCAGATATAACCAGAACCCATCACATGTTGTATTTGTATGTTGTAGTTGGGGTAAGGGGGCATTCAAAAGAAGGGTCTGAATGTTAGCTCAGATATTACCAGAACCCATCACATGTTGTATTTGTATGTTGTAGTTGGGGTAAGGGGCCATTAAAAAGAAGGGTCTGAATGTTAGCTCAGATATTACCAGAACCCATCACATGTTGTATTTGTATGTTGTAGTTGGGGTAAGGGGGCATTAAAAAGAAGGGTCTGAATGTTAGCTCAGATATCACCAGAACCCATCACATGTTGTATTTGTATGTTGTAGTTGGGGTTCGGGGGCATTAAAAAGAAGGGTCTGAATGTTAGCTCAGATATTACCAGAACCCATCACATGTTGTATTTGTATGTTGTAGTTGGGGTTCGGGGGCATTAAAAAGAAGGGTCTGAATGTTAGCTCAGATATCACCAGAACGCATCACATGTTGTATTTGTATGTTGTAGTTGGGGTTCGGGGGCATTAAAAAGAAGGGTCTGAATGTTAGCTCAGATATCACCAGAACGCATCACATGTTGTATTTGTATGTTGTAGTTGGGGTAAGGGGCCATTAAAAAGAAGGGTCTGAATGTTAGCTCAGATATAACCAGAACCCATCACATGTATTTGTATGTTGTAGTTGGGGTAAGGGGCCATTAAAAAGAAGGGTCTGAATGTTAGCTCAGATATCACCAGAACCCATCACATGTTGTATTTGTATGTTGTAGTTGGGGTAAGGGGCCATTAAAAAGAAGGGTCTGAATGTTAGCTCAGATATCACCAGAACCCATCACATGTTGTATTTGTATGTTGTAGTTGGGGTTCGGGGGCATTAAAAAGAAGGGTCTGAATGTTAGCTCAGATATTACCAGAACCCATCACATGTTGTATTTGTATGTTGTAGTTGGGGTAAGGGGGCATTCAAAAGAAGGGTCTGAATGTTAGCTCAGATATCACCAGAACGCATCACATGTTGTATTTGTATGTTGTAGTTGGGGTTTGAGGGCATTCAAAAGAAGGGTCTGAATGTTAGCTCAGATATCACCAGAACCCATCACATGTCGTATTTGTATGTTGTAGTTGGGGTTCAGTGACATTCAAAAGAAGGGTCTGAATGTTAGCTCAGATATCACCAGAACCCATCACATGTCGTATTTGTATGTTGTAGTTGGGGTTAGGGGGCATTCAAAAGAAGGGTCTGAATGTTAGCTCAGATATCACCAGAACCCATCACATGTTGTATTTGTATGTTGTAGTTGGGGTAAGGGGGCATTCAAAAGAAGGGTCTGAATGTTAGCTCAGATATCACCAGAACCCATCACATGTTGTATTTGTATGTTGTAGTTGGGGTTCGGGGGCATTAAAAAGAAGGGTCTGAATGTTAGCTCAGATATCACCAGAACCCATCACATGTTGTATTTGTATGTTGTAGTTGGGGTAAGGGGGCATTAAAAAGAAGGGTCTGAATGTTAGCTCAGATATCACCAGAACCCATCACATGTTGTATTTGTATGTTGTAGTTGGGGTAAGGGGGCATTAAAAAGAAGGGTCTGAATGTTAGCTCAGATATCACCAGAACCCATCACATGTTGTATTTGTATGTTGTAGTTGGGGTTAGGGGGCATTCAAAAGAAGGGTCTGAATGTTAGCTCAGATATCACCAGAACCCATCACATGTTGTATTTGTATGTTGTAGTTGGGGTAAGTGGCATTCAAAAGAAGGGTCTGAATGTTAGCTCAGATATTACCAGAACCCATCACATGTTGTATTTGTATGTTGTAGTTGGGGTAAGGGGCCATTAAAAAGAAGGGTCTGAATGTTAGCTCAGATATAACCAGAACCCATCACATGTATTTGTATGTTGTAGTTGGGGTAAGGGGCCATTAAAAAGAAGGGTCTGAATGTTAGCTCAGATATCACCAGAACCCATCACATGTTGTATTTGTATGTTGTAGTTGGGGTAAGGGGGCATTAAAAAGAAGGGTCTGAATGTTAGCTCAGATATCACCAGAACCCATCACATGTTGTATTTGTATGTTGTAGTTGGGGTTAGGGGGCATTCAAAAGAAGGGTCTGAATGTTAGCTCAGATATCACCAGAACCCATCACATGTTGTATTTGTATGTTGTAGTTGGGGTAAGTGGCATTCAAAAGAAGGGTCTGAATGTTAGCTCAGATATTACCAGAACCCATCACATGTTGTATTTGTATGTTGTAGTTGGGGTAAGGGGCCATTAAAAAGAAGGGTCTGAATGTTAGCTCAGATATAACCAGAACCCATCACATGTATTTGTATGTTGTAGTTGGGGTAAGGGGCCATTAAAAAGAAGGGTCTGAATGTTAGCTCAGATATAACCAGAACCCATCACATGTTGTATTTGTATGTTGTAGTTGGGGTAAGGGGGCATTCAAAAGAAGGGTCTGAATGTTAGCTCAGATATTACCAGAACCCATCACATGTTGTATTTGTATGTTGTAGTTGGGGTAAGGGGCCATTAAAAAGAAGGGTCTGAATGTTAGCTCAGATATTACCAGAACCCATCACATGTTGTATTTGTATGTTGTAGTTGGGGTAAGGGGGCATTAAAAAGAAGGGTCTGAATGTTAGCTCAGATATCACCAGAACCCATCACATGTTGTATTTGTATGTTGTAGTTGGGGTTCGGGGGCATTAAAAAGAAGGGTCTGAATGTTAGCTCAGATATTACCAGAACCCATCACATGTTGTATTTGTATGTTGTAGTTGGGGTTCGGGGGCATTAAAAAGAAGGGTCTGAATGTTAGCTCAGATATCACCAGAACGCATCACATGTTGTATTTGTATGTTGTAGTTGGGGTTCGGGGGCATTAAAAAGAAGGGTCTGAATGTTAGCTCAGATATCACCAGAACGCATCACATGTTGTATTTGTATGTTGTAGTTGGGGTAAGGGGCCATTAAAAAGAAGGGTCTGAATGTTAGCTCAGATATAACCAGAACCCATCACATGTATTTGTATGTTGTAGTTGGGGTAAGGGGCCATTAAAAAGAAGGGTCTGAATGTTAGCTCAGATATCACCAGAACCCATCACATGTTGTATTTGTATGTTGTAGTTGGGGTAAGGGGCCATTAAAAAGAAGGGTCTGAATGTTAGCTCAGATATCACCAGAACCCATCACATGTTGTATTTGTATGTTGTAGTTGGGGTAAGGGGGCATTCAAAAGAAGGGTCTGAATGTTAGCTCAGATATCACCAGAACCCATCACATGTTGTATTTGTATGTTGTAGTTGGGGTTCGGGGGCATTAAAAAGAAGGGTCTGAATGTTAGCTCAGATATTACCAGAACCCATCACATGTTGTATTTGTATGTTGTAGTTGGGGTAAGGGGGCATTCAAAAGAAGGGTCTGAATGTTAGCTCAGATATCACCAGAACCCATCACATGTTGTATTTGTATGTTGTAGTTGGGGTAAGGGGCCATTAAAAAGAAGGGTCTGAATGTTAGCTCAGATATCACCAGAACCCATCACATGTTGTATTTGTATGTTGTAGTTGGGGTTCGGGGGCATTAAAAAGAAGGGTCTGAATGTTAGCTCAGATATCACCAGAACGCATCACATGTTGTATTTGTATGTTGTAGTTGGGGTAAGGGGCCATTAAAAAGAAGGGTCTGAATGTTAGCTCAGATATCACCAGAACCCATCACATGTTGTATTTGTATGTTGTAGTTGGGGTAAGGGGCCATTAAAAAGAAGGGTCTGAATGTTAGCTCAGATATCACCAGAACCCATCACATGTTGTATTTGTATGTTGTAGTTGGGGTTCGGGGGCATTAAAAAGAAGGGTCTGAATGTTAGCTCAGATATCACCAGAACCCATCACATGTTGTATTTGTATGTTGTAGTTGGGGTAAGGGGCCATTAAAAAGAAGGGTCTGAATGTTAGCTCAGATATCACCAGAACCCATCACATGTTGTATTTGTATGTTGTAGTTGGGGTAAGGGGGCATTCAAAAGAAGGGTCTGAATGTTAGCTCAGATATCACCAGAACCCATCACATGTTGTATTTGTATGTTGTAGTTGGGGTAAGGGGCCATTAAAAAGAAGGGTCTGAATGTTAGCTCAGATATCACCAGAACCCATCACATGTTGTATTTGTATGTTGTAGTTGGGGTTCGGGGGCATTAAAAAGAAGGGTCTGAATGTTAGCTCAGATATCACCAGAACGCATCACATGTTGTATTTGTATGTTGTAGTTGGGGTAAGGGGCCATTAAAAAGAAGGGTCTGAATGTTAGCTCAGATATCACCAGAACCCATCACATGTTGTATTTGTATGTTGTAGTTGGGGTTCGGGGGCATTAAAAAGAAGGGTCTGAATGTTAGCTCAGATATCACCAGAACCCATCACATGTTGTATTTGTATGTTGTAGTTGGGGTAAGGGGGCATTCAAAAGAAGGGTCTGAATGTTAGCTCAGATATCACCAGAACCCATCACATGTTGTATTTGTATGTTGTAGTTGGGGTTCGGGGGCATTAAAAAGAAGGGTCTGAATGTTAGCTCAGATATTACCAGAACCCATCACATGTTGTATTTGTATGTTGTAGTTGGGGTAAGGGGGCATTCAAAAGAAGGGTCTGAATGTTAGCTCAGATATCACCAGAACGCATCACATGTTGTATTTGTATGTTGTAGTTGGGGTAAGGGGCCATTAAAAAGAAGGGTCTGAATGTTAGCTCAGATATAACCAGAACCCATCACATGTATTTGTATGTTGTAGTTGGGGTAAGGGGCCATTAAAAAGAAGGGTCTGAATGTTAGCTCAGATATCACCAGAACCCATCACATGTTGTATTTGTATGTTGTAGTTGGGGTAAGGGGCCATTAAAAAGAAGGGTCTGAATGTTAGCTCAGATATCACCAGAACCCATCACATGTTGTATTTGTATGTTGTAGTTGGGGTAAGGGGGCATTCAAAAGAAGGGTCTGAATGTTAGCTCAGATATCACCAGAACCCATCACATGTTGTATTTGTATGTTGTAGTTGGGGTTCGGGGGCATTAAAAAGAAGGGTCTGAATGTTAGCTCAGATATTACCAGAACCCATCACATGTTGTATTTGTATGTTGTAGTTGGGGTAAGGGGGCATTCAAAAGAAGGGTCTGAATGTTAGCTCAGATATCACCAGAACCCATCACATGTTGTATTTGTATGTTGTAGTTGGGGTAAGGGGCCATTAAAAAGAAGGGTCTGAATGTTAGCTCAGATATCACCAGAACCCATCACATGTTGTATTTGTATGTTGTAGTTGGGGTTCGGGGGCATTAAAAAGAAGGGTCTGAATGTTAGCTCAGATATCACCAGAACGCATCACATGTTGTATTTGTATGTTGTAGTTGGGGTAAGGGGCCATTAAAAAGAAGGGTCTGAATGTTAGCTCAGATATCACCAGAACCCATCACATGTTGTATTTGTATGTTGTAGTTGGGGTAAGGGGCCATTAAAAAGAAGGGTCTGAATGTTAGCTCAGATATCACCAGAACCCATCACATGTTGTATTTGTATGTTGTAGTTGGGGTTCGGGGGCATTAAAAAGAAGGGTCTGAATGTTAGCTCAGATATCACCAGAACCCATCACATGTTGTATTTGTATGTTGTAGTTGGGGTAAGGGGCCATTAAAAAGAAGGGTCTGAATGTTAGCTCAGATATCACCAGAACCCATCACATGTTGTATTTGTATGTTGTAGTTGGGGTAAGGGGGCATTCAAAAGAAGGGTCTGAATGTTAGCTCAGATATCACCAGAACCCATCACATGTTGTATTTGTATGTTGTAGTTGGGGTAAGGGGCCATTAAAAAGAAGGGTCTGAATGTTAGCTCAGATATCACCAGAACCCATCACATGTTGTATTTGTATGTTGTAGTTGGGGTTCGGGGGCATTAAAAAGAAGGGTCTGAATGTTAGCTCAGATATCACCAGAACGCATCACATGTTGTATTTGTATGTTGTAGTTGGGGTAAGGGGCCATTAAAAAGAAGGGTCTGAATGTTAGCTCAGATATCACCAGAACCCATCACATGTTGTATTTGTATGTTGTAGTTGGGGTTCGGGGGCATTAAAAAGAAGGGTCTGAATGTTAGCTCAGATATCACCAGAACCCATCACATGTTGTATTTGTATGTTGTAGTTGGGGTAAGGGGGCATTCAAAAGAAGGGTCTGAATGTTAGCTCAGATATCACCAGAACCCATCACATGTTGTATTTGTATGTTGTAGTTGGGGTTCGGGGGCATTAAAAAGAAGGGTCTGAATGTTAGCTCAGATATTACCAGAACCCATCACATGTTGTATTTGTATGTTGTAGTTGGGGTAAGGGGGCATTCAAAAGAAGGGTCTGAATGTTAGCTCAGATATCACCAGAACGCATCACATGTTGTATTTGTATGTTGTAGTTGGGGTTTGAGGGCATTCAAAAGAAGGGTCTGAATGTTAGCTCAGATATCACCAGAACCCATCACATGTCGTATTTGTATGTTGTAGTTGGGGTTCAGTGACATTCAAAAGAAGGGTCTGAATGTTAGCTCAGATATCACCAGAACCCATCACATGTCGTATTTGTATGTTGTAGTTGGGGTTAGGGGGCATTCAAAAGAAGGGTCTGAATGTTAGCTCAGATATCACCAGAACCCATCACATGTTGTATTTGTATGTTGTAGTTGGGGTAAGGGGGCATTCAAAAGAAGGGTCTGAATGTTAGCTCAGATATCACCAGAACCCATCACATGTTGTATTTGTATGTTGTAGTTGGGGTTCGGGGGCATTAAAAAGAAGGGTCTGAATGTTAGCTCAGATATCACCAGAACCCATCACATGTTGTATTTGTATGTTGTAGTTGGGGTAAGGGGGCATTAAAAAGAAGGGTCTGAATGTTAGCTCAGATATCACCAGAACCCATCACATGTTGTATTTGTATGTTGTAGTTGGGGTAAGGGGGCATTAAAAAGAAGGGTCTGAATGTTAGCTCAGATATCACCAGAACCCATCACATGTTGTATTTGTATGTTGTAGTTGGGGTTAGGGGGCATTCAAAAGAAGGGTCTGAATGTTAGCTCAGATATCACCAGAACCCATCACATGTTGTATTTGTATGTTGTAGTTGGGGTAAGTGGCATTCAAAAGAAGGGTCTGAATGTTAGCTCAGATATTACCAGAACCCATCACATGTTGTATTTGTATGTTGTAGTTGGGGTAAGGGGCCATTAAAAAGAAGGGTCTGAATGTTAGCTCAGATATAACCAGAACCCATCACATGTATTTGTATGTTGTAGTTGGGGTAAGGGGCCATTAAAAAGAAGGGTCTGAATGTTAGCTCAGATATCACCAGAACCCATCACATGTTGTATTTGTATGTTGTAGTTGGGGTAAGGGGGCATTAAAAAGAAGGGTCTGAATGTTAGCTCAGATATCACCAGAACCCATCACATGTTGTATTTGTATGTTGTAGTTGGGGTTAGGGGGCATTCAAAAGAAGGGTCTGAATGTTAGCTCAGATATCACCAGAACCCATCACATGTTGTATTTGTATGTTGTAGTTGGGGTAAGTGGCATTCAAAAGAAGGGTCTGAATGTTAGCTCAGATATTACCAGAACCCATCACATGTTGTATTTGTATGTTGTAGTTGGGGTAAGGGGCCATTAAAAAGAAGGGTCTGAATGTTAGCTCAGATATAACCAGAACCCATCACATGTATTTGTATGTTGTAGTTGGGGTAAGGGGCCATTAAAAAGAAGGGTCTGAATGTTAGCTCAGATATAACCAGAACCCATCACATGTTGTATTTGTATGTTGTAGTTGGGGTAAGGGGGCATTCAAAAGAAGGGTCTGAATGTTAGCTCAGATATTACCAGAACCCATCACATGTTGTATTTGTATGTTGTAGTTGGGGTAAGGGGCCATTAAAAAGAAGGGTCTGAATGTTAGCTCAGATATTACCAGAACCCATCACATGTTGTATTTGTATGTTGTAGTTGGGGTAAGGGGGCATTAAAAAGAAGGGTCTGAATGTTAGCTCAGATATCACCAGAACCCATCACATGTTGTATTTGTATGTTGTAGTTGGGGTTCGGGGGCATTAAAAAGAAGGGTCTGAATGTTAGCTCAGATATTACCAGAACCCATCACATGTTGTATTTGTATGTTGTAGTTGGGGTTCGGGGGCATTAAAAAGAAGGGTCTGAATGTTAGCTCAGATATCACCAGAACGCATCACATGTTGTATTTGTATGTTGTAGTTGGGGTTCGGGGGCATTAAAAAGAAGGGTCTGAATGTTAGCTCAGATATCACCAGAACGCATCACAT
The DNA here is from genome assembly GCA_963556195.1 of Sepiola atlantica. Classification (NCBI taxonomy): domain Eukaryota; kingdom Metazoa; phylum Mollusca; class Cephalopoda; order Sepiida; family Sepiolidae; genus Sepiola; species Sepiola atlantica. The sequence continues at coordinate 14,643,548 of OY744555.1, forward strand.
GTTGTATTTGTATGTTGTAGTTGGGGTAAGGGGCCATTAAAAAGAAGGGTCTGAATGTTAGCTCAGATATAACCAGAACCCATCACATGTATTTGTATGTTGTAGTTGGGGTAAGGGGCCATTAAAAAGAAGGGTCTGAATGTTAGCTCAGATATCACCAGAACCCATCACATGTTGTATTTGTATGTTGTAGTTGGGGTAAGGGGCCATTAAAAAGAAGGGTCTGAATGTTAGCTCAGATATCACCAGAACCCATCACATGTTGTATTTGTATGTTGTAGTTGGGGTTCGGGGGCATTAAAAAGAAGGGTCTGAATGTTAGCTCAGATATTACCAGAACCCATCACATGTTGTATTTGTATGTTGTAGTTGGGGTAAGGGGGCATTCAAAAGAAGGGTCTGAATGTTAGCTCAGATATCACCAGAACGCATCACATGTTGTATTTGTATGTTGTAGTTGGGGTTTGAGGGCATTCAAAAGAAGGGTCTGAATGTTAGCTCAGATATCACCAGAACCCATCACATGTCGTATTTGTATGTTGTAGTTGGGGTTCAGTGACATTCAAAAGAAGGGTCTGAATGTTAGCTCAGATATCACCAGAACCCATCACATGTCGTATTTGTATGTTGTAGTTGGGGTTAGGGGGCATTCAAAAGAAGGGTCTGAATGTTAGCTCAGATATCACCAGAACCCATCACATGTTGTATTTGTATGTTGTAGTTGGGGTAAGGGGGCATTCAAAAGAAGGGTCTGAATGTTAGCTCAGATATCACCAGAACCCATCACATGTTGTATTTGTATGTTGTAGTTGGGGTTCGGGGGCATTAAAAAGAAGGGTCTGAATGTTAGCTCAGATATCACCAGAACCCATCACATGTTGTATTTGTATGTTGTAGTTGGGGTAAGGGGGCATTAAAAAGAAGGGTCTGAATGTTAGCTCAGATATCACCAGAACCCATCACATGTTGTATTTGTATGTTGTAGTTGGGGTAAGGGGGCATTAAAAAGAAGGGTCTGAATGTTAGCTCAGATATCACCAGAACCCATCACATGTTGTATTTGTATGTTGTAGTTGGGGTTAGGGGGCATTCAAAAGAAGGGTCTGAATGTTAGCTCAGATATCACCAGAACCCATCACATGTTGTATTTGTATGTTGTAGTTGGGGTAAGTGGCATTCAAAAGAAGGGTCTGAATGTTAGCTCAGATATCACCAGAACCCATCACATATTGTATTTGTATGTTGTAGTTGGGGTTTAGTGGCATTAAAAAGAAGGGTCTGAATGTTAGCTCAGATATCACCAGAACCCATCACATGTTGTATTTGTATGTTGTAGTTGGGGTTAGGGGGCATTCAAAAGAAGGGTCTGAATGTTAGCTCAGATATCACCAGAACCCATCACATGTTGTATTTGTATGTTGTAGTTGGGGTAAGGGGCCATTAAAAAGAAGGGTCTGAATGTTAGCTCAGATATCACCAGAACCCATCACATGTTGTATTTGTATGTTGTAGTTGGGGTTCGGGGGCATTAAAAAGAAGGGTCTGAATGTTAGCTCAGATATCACCAGAACCCATCACATGTTGTATTTGTATGTTGTAGTTGGGGTAAGGGGGCATTAAAAAGAAGGGTCTGAATGTTAGCTCAGATATCACCAGAACCCATCACATGTTGTATTTGTATGTTGTAGTTGGGGTAAGGGGGCATTAAAAAGAAGGGTCTGAATGTTAGCTCAGATATCACCAGAACCCATCACATGTTGTATTTGTATGTTGTAGTTGGGGTTAGGGGGCATTCAAAAGAAGGGTCTGAATGTTAGCTCAGATATCACCAGAACCCATCACATGTTGTATTTGTATGTTGTAGTTGGGGTAAGTGGCATTCAAAAGAAGGGTCTGAATGTTAGCTCAGATATCACCAGAACCCATCACATATTGTATTTGTATGTTGTAGTTGGGGTTTAGTGGCATTAAAAAGAAGGGTCTGAATGTTAGCTCAGATATCACCAGAACCCATCACATGTTGTATTTGTATGTTGTAGTTGGGGTTAGAAGGCATTCAAAAGAAGGGTCTGAATGTTAGCTCAGATATCACCAGAACCCATCACATGTTGTATTTGTATGTTGTAGTTGGGGTTAGGGGGCATTCAAAAGAAGGGTCTGAATGTTAGCTCAGATATCACCAGAACCCATCACATGTTGTATTTGTATGTTGTAGTTGGGGTCAGGGGGCATTCAAAAGAAGGGTCTGAATGTTAGCTCAGATATCACCAGAACCCATCACATGTTGTATTTGTATGTTGTAGTTGGGGTTAGGGGGCATTCAAAAGAAGGGTCTGAATGTTAGCTCAGATATCACCAGAACCCATCACATGTTGTATTTGTATGTTGTAGTTGGGGTAAGTGGCATTCAAAAGAAGGGTCTGAATGTTAGCTCAGATATCACCAGAACCCATCACATGTTGTATTTGTATGTTGTAGTTGGGGTTTAGTGGCATTAAAAAGAAGGGTCTGAATGTTAGCTCAGATATCACCAGAACCCATCACATGTTGTATTTGTATGTTGTAGTTGGGGTTCGAGGGTATTCAAAAGAAGGGTCTGAATGTTAGCTCAGATATCACCAGAACCCATCACATGTTGTATTTGTATGTTGTAGTTGGGGTTCGGGGGCATTCAAAAGAAGGGTCTGAATGTTAGCTCAGATATCACCAGAACCCATCACACGTTGTATTTGTATGTTGTAGTTGGGGTTCGGGGGCATTCAAAAGAAGGGTCTGAATGTTAGCTCAGATATCACCAGAACCCATCACATGTTGTATTAGTATGTTGTAAGTGGGGTAAGGGGGCATTCAAAAGAAGGGTCTGAATGTTAGCTCAGATATCACCAGAACCCATCACATGTTGTATTTGTATGTTGTAGTTGGGGTTCGAGGGTATTCAAAAGAAGGGTCTGAATGTTAGCTCAGATATCACCAGAACCCATCACATGTTGTATTTGTATGTTGTAGTTGGGGTTCGGGGGCATTCAAAAGAAGGGTCTGAATGTTAGCTCAGATATCACCAGAACCCATCACACGTTGTATTTGTATGTTGTAGTTAGGGTTAGGGGGCATTAAAAAGAAGGGTCTGAATGTTAGCTCAGATATCACCAGAACCCATCACATGTTGTATTAGTATGTTGTAAGTGGGGTAAGGGGGCATTCAAAAGAAGGGTCTGAATGTTAGCTCAGATATCACCAGAACCCATCACATGTTGTATTTGTATGTTGTAGTTGGGGTTCAGGGGCATTAAAAAGAAGGGTCTGAATGTTAGCTCAGATATCACCAGAACCCATCACATGTTGTATTTGTATGTTGTAGTTGGGGTAAGGGGCATTCAAAAGAAGGGTCTGAATGTTAGCTCAGATATCACCAGAACCCATCACATGTTGTATTTGTATGTTGTAGTTGGGGTAAGGGGCATTCAAAAGAAGGGTCTGAATGTTAGCTCAGATATTACCAGAACCCATCACATGTTGTATTTGTATGTTGTAGTTGGGGTTCGGGGCCATTAAAAAGAAGGGTCTGGATGTTAGCTCAGATATCACCAGAACCCATCACATGTTGTATTTGTATGTTGTAAGTGGGGTAAGGGGCCATTAAAAAGAAGGGTCTGAATGTTAGTGATGCTTACCTTGTCAATATCAAGAAGATCCATAGAAGTGTATTCTTCAGCGTAGCAGACATGTTTCTTATACAAAACAATGTTGATGGCCATCAATATATCATGGGTTTCTCTTGAATTCCATAAATGAGTTTCAGTAACTAAAAAAAAAGAATAAGAGGGAAATGTAGTTAATAACGATAATTGAGAACATGCACTCAACCACTAGACGACACACGCTTCCACGGGAGAAGGAAAAGGTACGAGAATTTACAAACTATGCAACAGATGTAGTTAGTAACGATAATTGAGAACACGCGCAGAATACCAGCTCTCAGTTTATTCGCTTCTTTTTGTTTGGTTGTTTTGTTTTACGGCATATCAATCCTTTTTTGGGTTATTTAATGCCGAATCTTTGGTTAAAGTCTCCATGCTTCAAGATCATGCCATGTTCAAATATTTATTCATGTTGTTTGGTTTGGTTGTTTTACGGCATATCAACCCTTTTTTTGGTTATTTAATGCCGAATCCTTTTGTTAAAGTCTCCATGCTTCAAGATCATGCCATGTTCAAATATTTATTCATGTTGTTTGGTTTGGTTGTTTTACGGCATATCAACCCTTTTTTGGGTTATTTAATGCCGAATCCTTTTGGATTTTTCGGAACATGATGTAGTTTTTCAAAGAAAAAAAAACAAAACAATAAAACATCAATGTTTGGTGCATTTTGAGTCGGGAAGTCAATAACTTCGGACAGCCTGATCTGGTAGCGCCAGTAATTATTTTCTTCTTTGTTCTCTTCATCAGTAAAAGAGAAGAGTTCATTCTTAGTAGTAGCAGCAGCAACAGCAGCAGCAGCAGCAACAGCAGCAGCAGTATTCATTTCAATTCAATTGAGCGGTGATGTGAGCAGTCAGATAAATAGAGCGGCAGCCCAAACCAAAATAACATTACCGACGGCAATCTAAAATGGACGCGAACAACATTAGCTGCGTGGCGTCCAAAAAAGATCTATTCCCACCCAAGCAAAAAATGTTATCTCCTTTTATTGAGTTCTTTTGGACTGCCAAAAGCGCTTATTTTTTTATAATCACGTGCGTTCGACCGGCGCCTCGAAATCAGACAGTTCCAGGTTCGCTCTCGCATGCGGCCACTGTTTCTTTGCAGCGGGTGCATGCTAGTCGTGGCCGCTTATCCCTCGGTCTTTCTAAAGTAGACCTTGGGTTTACTTTCGGCAGCCTCGTTACTCTTGCTTCCCTTATGTTGTCCTTTAGTCCTCGCATTCCATGAGCGATGTTTCTGACAAAGGGGGAAGAATCTATCCATATAACACTTATCGTTGGCTAGATTTTAACCTTGAAGTGTTTGTTTTCATAGCTCCTTATATCAAGTGGCTTCATGCCTTGTCTGGAGCGATTTCCATAAAAAAACGTCAGAAAAAAAGTAATGTTCATAGATGGTCTCCATGATAAGCCTCCTTGATTGTCTGGCAGTTATCTCTAGTGGATATCTCCAGCAGTCAGCTTCTGGATGGTCGAATGGTGACCAATGAGAAAGACTAAAATCTAAGATGAAAAGATCCACCTCCAGATTGCCCCCCCCCACCCCCCACTAAATCTGGCCCCTATCACAGTACCCTTTTATGCTTCAGTGGCAACATGCCTCGTTTAGGGGTGAATAAAAGTATTACACAAAATTTTTAAAAATTAACTCACGATCACAGATGCCGCGCTTGATGACGGGATGATCAGGAGAATATGTGACGAGCTCCTTGATCACGGCTAAGGCGAGGTTATCCAATTTCTGGGAGATTCTTTCAATATCCGATGACTGTTCGTACGTATGCCAATCATGAACCAATATCGTTCCTTTAATTAAAAAAAAAAAAAAAAATATAACAGCTAATATGACAGAATTGATGATCCGACACCTCTCGGAGAAAATGTCTTTTCAACATTTAAATTATATTGGCAGCTTAAAGGAACAGATTTAGCAGGATAATCAACAAGCTAGGCGGTCTCTTCCATGAAATTGCGGAAAGATACCCAGTTTCAATTTAATTACTTTAATTTTATTTACTTTCACATTAAATATACTCATTACAATAAATTATGTTTTTTATCAATGTACTTGTTTTTTTAAATTTTTTTTGTTTTTTAAATGAGTATTACCTGCCCTTGCAAATTATCTGCCCTTGACTTCTGTCCAACGGTAGCAAATGGAGGCATAGTCATCGAAGTGAGTTGTACGATACGGAAAATGTAAAAATATTTGTAATTAAAGTTCTACTGGATAATTTTTCCTAATTTTTTCAACATGCATGGAGTATTGTTGCCACATCTGGGCTGGTGCATCATCTACTAGTCTCTCCCTCCTTGACAAGGTCCAAAAAAGAGTCGCAAACCTAATAGGTCCCTCACTGTCAACCAAGCTCCAGTCCCTGTCCCATCGCCGCAATGTTGCATCCTTGTGCTTGTTTTACAAATACTTATATGGATTATGCTCCGATGAATTGGCTACTCTGGTGCCCCCCCCCCTCGACGTAAATTCACTAGACCAACTCGACAATCAACTAAATCCCATCCATTCACTGTGGAGGTCCCCAGATGCCGGAAAGCTTTCTACTCAAATAGCTTCTTTCCTTCCTCGTGCTGCCAGCCTCTGGAACTCCCTCCCTGCCCCCTGTTTCCCCGTCAGTACTGACATGCAGAAATTTAAAATTAATGTAAACAGACATCTCGCTGCGCAGATCCAAGTTTAGGTTGACCTCCCCAACCTTCTCCCCTTTTCTTTCTTCTCAGTAGCCCCTTACGTCTACAGTGGCGGCCTGCTTTGTTTGGGGTGAACTTCGTTAAAAAAAAATTTTTTTTTTAAAAAATGTAAACACGGTCCGAGACCCAATTTGGCAGTTGGTGAGAAAAATGGATCAAATGTACACCTTACAAAACTTTTTGTAAAAAATTACCCATTAAAGATACAAGCTTGAAGCATTTATACTTGGCTAACTTTACGATAAAGAAAGAAAAGGGTTGTTTTCTTTCTAATATTGGAAGATTTTGCGCAGTCATCCAACTTTTGTCATGTAAAAAAATAAAAAGGGATAAAAAAAATGATAGTTTTTATTTTTTATTTATTTATTTTTTTTTTTATGATATTTCACCCCAAACAGGTCAGTACGCCATTGTAGACTTAGGGAGTAGGTTTCGGGTGTCATCCTAAGTTAGGAGCTGTGCAGCGAGATGTCTGTTTACATTAGTTTTAAACCTCTGCATGTCGATACAGTTGGGAAACAGGGAGGAGGGAGGGAGTTCCAGAGGCCGGCAGCGCGAGGGAAAGAAGCTGCTGGAGTAGAAGGCTCTCCGGCATCTGGGGACCTCCACAGTGAATGGATGGGATCTGGCAGATTGTCGGGTTGTTCTAGTGAATTTGCATCGTGGGGGCACTAGAGCAGCTAGTTCATCGGAGCACAATCTATTTACAAAGATTGCTGCTTATTCAAGGGGAGGTAATCATCATCAGATTCGGTTTAACATCCGTTTTATATGCTGGCATGTGTTGGACGGCTTCAAGAAATTGACTTTCAAACTAACCTATCTCTGGCCAGGTCTTTATTTATCCCTCTTTCTCTCAAGTCCATCCTTATCACTTTCTCTCATGTTTTACTTGACCATCCCCTGTGAACTGACCATGCTACCTCAACTGTTCTACATCTACTAACCCAAGCATTCTCATCCATTCTTTCATCATCATATTCGGTTAACGTCTGTTTTACATGCTGGCATGTGTTGGACAGCTTCAAGAAATTGACTTCCAAACTAACCTATCTCTGACCAGGTCTTTATTTATCCCTCTTTCTCTCAAGTCCATCCTTATCACTTCCTCCCATGTTTTTCATTAGCCTTACCCTACCGACTGTTCTACATCTACCAATCTAAGAATTCTCATCCATTCTTCATCTTCATCATCTTTGGTTTAACGTCCGTTTTACATGCTGGCACATGTGGCACGAGTTTTAGAAATTGACTTCCAAACTAACCTATCTCTGACCAGGTTTTTATTTATCCCTCTTTATTTTAAATCAATCCTTATCACTTCCTCCCATATTTTTTTTGGCTTTTCCCTGCCAACTGATCTTTCTACCTCAACTGTTCTACATCTACCAACCCAAGCATTCTCATCCATTCTTTCATCATCATTATATTCGGTTAACGTCTGTTTTATATGCTGGCATGTGTTGGACGGCTTCTAGAAATTGACTTCCAAACTAAACTCTCTCTGACCAGGTCTTTATTTATCCCTCTTTCTCTCAAGTCCATCCTTATCACTTCCTCCCATGTTTTCCTTGGCCTTTCCTTCTGAACTGACCATGCTACCTCAACTGGTCTACATCTACTAACCCAAGCCCTCACATCGATTCTTTCATCATCATATTCGGTTTAACGCCCGTTTTACATGCTGGCATGTGTTGGACGGCTTCTAGAAATTGACTTCCAAACTAATCTATCCTTGGCAATAAAGCAAAGACTGTTGGACATTCATGACTGAAACTTGGTGGACGAGTCAGTCATAGACTGAAGATTTTTTGTACCAAATATGGGTAACATTTTTTGTGGGTGGGGGTGGGGGGGTCACCCTGTAATAATTAAAATAGTTACCTATTTCCAGTCTTTGAGCATAAATTGGTAGTGCCATATATTCATTCCAGACTTTCCTTAGAACTCGGTGCCGAAGATGCAACAGAAGTTTACCAGAATAATATTGTTTCGTAAGAGTTTGGTCTTCTCTGAAAAATTAGAAATAATAACTTTTATCTTTCGGAATTTTTGAGATGAGGATTGATAATTTGTATTATTTGGATTATTCAGACTACTATTCTCAGCTTGTGTTTTTTTATTTTCATAACGTCTCTGACCGATGTAACCTCTGACCTCCTTCAGGTGCATTTTTTTCGAACTTGGGAACCTTTTTTTATTTTCTTTATTATTGGGTCACTAAATAGTTCCGAGGTGGACAGAGTATTTTCTGAAAGGAAGTTAAATCGAATTGCATTTTATTCTTCATAGCCAAGAAAATAGTTAAGTGTAACGAAATGATTTATTTAAAACATGATACAATGGATGATTCGACTATGATGACAGTGGATTTAATATGTTTAAACTAGACCATGATTGTAGCATCCATTTTGAATTCCATCCCATAATATCATGTTTGTGGCAAGGGCAGATAAATCCTGCTTCAATGTCTCTTGCCAAACGCAGATAACCCTCAATCCATATCCCTTGTCAATGCAGGTAATTTCAAGGTAAAAAAAGAGCTATATCCCTTAATAGACTTCAAAAACGGCCTATGCTAGAAATCTCATTTTTTTGATCAGTCATAACTCAAAAACCAATAAACCAAATTAGTTAAAACTTTGCACAAAATTTTTATTTGATAGGTTCTATAAGTGTGTAGAATTTCAGCATCATTAGTCAAGGCAACCCAGAGATTCAGAAAGGTCAGGCATGATTTTGTGTTATCCGTGTGTATGTGCCACCCTGTATCTCATCAACTATTTGATGGATTCAGCTGATTTTTGGCAGAGATAGAGGTTCTAGGGTCTAGTTGATGGCATTTTAATTTCAGTTTACCATATACCTTGATTAGTCAAACTACCAACTATATCAGTTATGAGAAGGCATTGTATTGAGGCATAGCCTTTACAAAAGTAGTGGCATTCCATGATAAATGCCAGTATACTGAAATCATATGCCCTTAATAGGGTTAAGATGAAAATTAATATACACTAAATGTACAAAAGCAAGGAAATTCCCAAATTTTTACACTTTTATTGTCATTAAGGGTATGCGAGCACAACAGGGCTATGTATTTTATTAGTAGGAATTTTTCTTCAGCGCACCTCACACACTTCATCCACTCATGCATAGAGATTTATACTGTAGTGATGTGATAATGAAATGGTTTGGTTGATATGTAGTCATACCCTTAATGACAATAAAAGTGTAAAAATTTGGGAATTTCCTTGCTTTTGTACATTTAGTGTATATGAATTTTCATCTTAACCCTATTAAGGGCATATGATTTCAGTATACTGGCATTTATCATGGAATATAATTATATATGAGTTATATAATGACAATCTATTTTCTTTTGCTTTCGGGGAGTCATTGATGCGTTTTTCAGTGGGAACACCCTTTCTGTGGGAGGCACTTTGGCCGAATCCTTTTCCCACTCTTTCTGAACAGTCAGTTTTTAAACATCAACGTGCATAAACGTCATATTCCTTTCTCGCCCTTAGCCACAACTTGGTCTACGCGAGATGAAAGACAAAACTTTTATAGTAAATGCATATCTTGCCGTACTAGTAAACTTCTCACACCTGACAGTATCCTATATCTCTACAAAGCCACCATCCGCCCATGCATGGAATATTGTTGCCACATCTGGGCTGGTGCATCACCTACTAGTCTCTCCCTCTTAGACAAGGTCCAAAACAGAGGTCGCCAACTTAATAGGTCCTTCACTATCCACCAAGCTCCAGCCCCTATCCCACCGCCGCAATGTTACTTCCTTGTGCCTGTTTTACAAATACTTCAATGGATTATGCTCTGATGAACTTGCTGCTCTGGTGCTCCCATGACGTAAATACGCTAGACCAACCCGACAATCTGCCAAATCCCATCCATTCACTGTGGAGGTCCCCAGATGCCGAAGAGCTTTCTACTCCAAAAGCTTCTTTCCGCGTGCTACTAGAGTCTGGAACTCCCTCCCTGCTCCCTTACGGTACTGACATGCAGAAATTTAAAACTAATGTAAACAGACATTTCGCTGCACAGCTCCCAATTTAGGTATACCCCCCCCCCCAAAAAAAAAACTCTCACCTTTTTACTCATTAGCCCCTTATGTCTACAGTGGCGGTCTGCCTTGTTTGGGGTGAAATATGTTAAAAAAAAATTTAAAAATATCTACCACAAACTCTTTCTCGACCATATCTGTTGTGTCGATGAAACTGTTTGAATAAAATTGATCTAAAATGTACAAGAAGTTTGTCCCTATGGCAACCCGTTTTTCTTCGTACCCAGCAAGTCTAGAGGATTTCTGGAAAGTAGAAAAGTGGACCTTGCGTTTACTTTCGGCAGCCTCGTAACTCTCGCTCCCCTTATTGATCGATGTTATGAGCGATGTTTCTGGCAAAGAGGGAAGAATTGCTGTTTTCTGGGTCGGAATCTATCCCTATAACACTTATTGTTGGCTAGTTTTTTGACATTGGAGTAGTATTTTTTTTTTTTTTAGCTCCTTACATAAAAGTGGCTTCATGCCTTGTCTGGAGCGACTTCCATAAAAAAAAAAGGTGCTTGTTAACAGTAGGGCTGAAATTAAATAAATTTATCTTTAATTTTAGGAGAGTCAAATAAGAGGGAGATAACTCTAGTTTAAACCACGATGTATCTTCAAATGGATTTTATTATTGTAATTATTCTAAAATAAAGTTTTAAAAAATGTATTCGTAAAAGGATAATTTAGGAATAAAACAATCAACGCATTCGGCACAAATGGAAAATAAAATGATTTTGAAAAATATAATAATTTTGAAAAATATAATAATTTTGAAAAATAAAATGATTTTGAAAAATATAATAATTTTGAAAAATAAAATGATTTTGAAAAATAAAATGATTAAAATAAATTATCACAGAAGAAGGAAAAACTCAATAAATGGAAGGAAAAAAACATAAAACAAGGGAATTAAAGTTTTTGAAATAGATGACAGTTTTACACTGGGTAAAATTCAGCAATTTGTTTGAAAATAGTTCCCAGTGCAGTGTTCTTTTCGGAATTTTTGTTTCCACATAAAATCGGCTGGGTACGATTCCACCATTTGTGTGTGGGTGCCACATTATTCAACTTTGTTTCTTTTCTTCGCCTCATTCCACATTCGTTCGACGTGGTACCTGTTAATGGATCAACAAATTTGTATTTTTGTGATTCACACCAAATGATGGAATCCTTCGGCACCGAGGCGATCATACGCTAGCCAACAATCAGACACAATCGTCATACCGGGTCTCACATATTTTTATTAAATGAATTAACGTTGCTGCATCTCTCGCCGGCACGGTTACCAAAAAAAAACCGCACCTAAAATTAATCTGTGCACTTGCAAAAAGCCTATTAGTTTGCCATTATCTCTGGTTAAATATAAGTTCCGAGTGTTCAAATCCATTTTAAGATACATCGTTATCTCTGGTTAAATATAAGTTCAGAGTGTTCAAATACATTTTAAGATAAAGCATTATCTCTGGTTAAATACAAGTTCAGAGTGTTCAAATACATTTTAAGATAAAGCGTTATCTCTGGTTAAATATAAGTACAGAGTGTTCAAATCCATTTTAAGATAAAGCGTTATCTCTGGTTAAATATAAGTTCAGAGTGTTCAAATCCATTTTAAGATAAAGCATTATCTCTGGTTAAATATAAGTTCAGAGTGTTCAAATCCATTTTAAGATAAAGCATTAACTCTGGTTAAATATAAGTTCAGAGTGTTCAAATCCATTTTAAGATAAAGCGTTATCTCTGGTTAAATATAAGTACAGAGTGTTCAAATCCATTTTAAGATAAAGCATTATCTCTGGTTAAATATAAGTTCAGAGTGTTCAAATCCATTTTAAGATAAAGCATTATCTCTGTTTAAATATAAGTTCAGAGTGTTCAAATCCATTTTAAGATAAAGCGTTATCTCTGGTTAAATATAAGTACAGAGTGTTCAAATCCATTTTAAGATAAAGCGTTATCTCTGGTTAAATATAAGTTCAGAGTGTTCAAATCCATTTTAAGATAAAGCGTTATCTCTGGTTAAATATAAGTTCAGAGTGTTCAAATCCATTTTAAGATAAAGCATTATCTCTGGTTAAATATAAGTACAGAGTGTTCAAATCCATTTTAAGATAAAGCGTTATCTCTGGTTAAATATAAGTACAGAGTGTTCAAATCCATTTTAAGATAAAGCGTTATCTCTGGTTAAATATAAGTTCAGAGTGTTCAAATCCATTTTAAGATAAAGCATTATCTCTGGTTAAATATAAGTTCAGAGTGTTCAAATCCATTTTAAGATAAAGCATTATCTCTGGTTAAATATAAGTTCAGAGTGTTCAAATCCATTTTAAGATAAAGCGTTATCTCTGGTTAAATATAAGTTCAGAGTGTTCAAATCCATTTTAAGATAAAGCATTATCTCTGGTTAAATATAAGTACAGAGTGTTCAAATCCATTTTAAGATAAAGCATTATCTCTGGTTAAATATAAGTTCAGAGTGTTCAAATCCATTTTAAGATAAAGCATTATCTCTGGTTAAATATAAGTACAGAGTGTTCAAATCCATTTTAAGATAAAGCGTTATCTCTGGTTAAATATAAGTACAGAGTGTTCAAATCCATTTTAAGATAAAGCATTATCTCTGGTAAAATATAAGTTCAGAGTGTTCAAATCCATTTTAAGATAAAGCGTTATCTCTGGTTAAATATAAGTTCAGAGTGTTCAAATCCTTTTTAAGATGAAGCATTATCTCTGGTAAAATATAAGTTCAGAGTGTTCAAATCCATTTTAAGATAAAGCGTTATCTCTGGTTAAATATAAGTTCAGAGTGTTCAAATCCATTTTAAGATAAAGCATTATCTCTGGTTAAATATAAGTTCCGAGTGTTCAAATCCATTTTAAGATAAAGCGTTATCTCTGGTTAAATATAAGTTCAGAGTATTTCAAATCCATTTTAAGATAAAGCATTATCTCTGGTTAAATATAAGTTCAGAGTATTTCAAATCCATTTTAAGATAAAGCATTATCTCTGGTTAAATATAAGTTCAGAGTATTTCAAATCCATTTTAAGATAAATCATTATCTCTGGTTAAATATAAGTTCAGAGTGTTCAAATCAATTTTAAGATAAAGCATTATCTCTGGTTAAATATAAGTTCAGAGTGTTCAAATCCATTTTAAGATAAAGCATTATCTCTGGTTAAATATAAGTTCAGAGTGTTCAAATCCATTTTAAGATAAAGCATTATCTCTGGTTAAATATAAGTTCAGAGTATTTCAAATCCATTTTAAGATAAAGCATTATCTCTGGTTAAATATAAGTTCAGAGTATTTCAAATCCATTATAAGATAAAGCATTATCTCTGGTTAAATATAAGTTCAGAGTGTTCAAATCAATTTTAAGATAAAGCATTATCTCTGGTTAAATATAAGTTCAGAGTGTTCAAATCCATTTTAAGATAAAGCATTATCTCTGGTTAAATATAAGTTCAGAGTGTTCAAATCCTTTTTAAGATAAAGCATTATCTCTGGTTAAATATAAGTTCAGAGTATTTCAAATATATTTTAAGATAAAGCATTATCTCTGGTTAAATATAAGTTCAGAGTGTTCAAATCCATTTTAAGATAAAGCATCATCTCTGGTTAAATATAAGTTCAGAGTGTTCAAATCCATTTTAAGATAAAGCATTATCTCTGGTTAAATATAAGTTCAGAGTGTTCAAATCCATTTTAAGATAAAGCATTATCTCTGGTTAAATATAAGTTCAGAGTGTTCAAATCCTTTTTAAGATAAAGCATTATCTCTGGTTAAATATAAGTTCAGAGTGTTCAAATCAATTTTAAGATAAAGCATTATCTCTGGTTAAATATAAGTTCAGAGTGTTCAAATCCATTTTAAGATAAAGCATTATCTCTGGTTAAATATAAGTTCAGAGTGTTCAAATCAATTTTAAGATAAAGCATTATCTCTGGTTAAATATAAGTTCCGAGTGTTCAAATCCATTTTAAGATAAAGCATTATCTCTGGTTAAATATAAGTTCAGAGTGTTCAAATCCATTTTAAGATAAAGCATTATCTCTGGTTAAATATAAGTTCCGAGTGTTCAAATCAATTTTAAGATAAAGCATTATCTCTGGTTAAATATAAGTTCAGAGTGTTCAAATCCATTTTAAGATAAAGCATTATCTCTGGTTAAATATAAGTTCAGAGTGTTCAAATCTATTTTAAGATAAAGCGTTATCTCTGGTTAAATATAAGTTCAGAGTGTTCAAATCAATTTTAAGATAAAGCATTATCTCTGGTTAAATATAAGTTCAGAGTGTTCAAATCAATTTTAAGATAAAGCATTATCTCTGGTTAAATATAAGTTCAGAGTGTTCAAATCAATTTTAAGATAAAGCATTATCTCTGGTTAAATATAAGTTCAGAGTGTTCAAATCAATTTTAAGATAAAGCATTATCTCTGGTTAAATATAAGTTCAGAGTGTTCAAATCCATTTTAAGATAAAGCGTTATCTCTGGTTAAATATAAGTTCAGAGTGTTCAAATCCATTTTAAGATAAAGCATTATCTCTTGTTAAATATAAGTTCAGAGTGTTCAAATCCATTTTAAGATAAAGCGTTATCTCTGGTTAAATATAAGTTCAGAGTGTTCAAATCCATTTTAAGATAAAGCGTTATCTCTGGTTAAATATAATTTCAAAGTGTTCAAATCCATTTTAAGATAAAGCATTATCTCTGGTTAAATATAAGTTCAGAGTGTTCAAATCCATTTTAAGATAAAGCGTTATCTCTCGTTAAATATAATTTCAGAGTGTTCAAATCCATTTTAAGATAAAGCGTTATCTCTGGTTAAATATAAGTTCAGAGTGTTCAAATCCATTTTAAGATAAAGCATTATCTCTGGTTAAATACAAGTTCAGAGTGTTCAAATCCATTTTAAGATAAAGAATTATCTCTGGTTAAATATAAGTTTAGAATGTTCAAATCCATTTTAAGATAAAGCATTATCTCTGGTTAAATATAAGTTTAGAATGTTCAAATCCATTTTAAGATAAAGCATTATCTCTGGTTAAATATAAGTTTAGAATGTTCAAATCCATTTTAAGATAAAGCATTATCTCTGGTTAATATAAGTTTAGAATGTTCAAATCCATTTTAAGATAAAGAATTATCTCTGGTTAAATATAAGTTTAGAATGTTCAAATCCATTTTAAGATAAAGCATTATCTCTGGTTAAATATAAGTTTAGAATGTTCAAATCCATTTTAAGATAAAGCATTATCTCTGGTTAATATAAGTTTAGAATGTTCAAATCCATTTAAAGATAAAGCATTATCTCTGGTTAAATATAAGTTCAGAATGTTCAAATCCATTTTAAGATAAAGCATTATCTCTGGTTAAATATAAGTTCCAAGTGTTCAAATCCATTTTAAGATAAAGCGTTATCTCTGGTTAAATATAATTTCAGAGTGTTCAAATCTATTTTAAGATACATCGTGGTTGAAATTTGAAACTAGAGTTATCTCCCTTTTATTTGACTCTCCTAAAATTAAAGACAAAAATTTTTTTTCCGGCCCTACAATAAACAAGCACAAAAAAAAAAATTCTTTTATACAACAGGACTTTCTCTCTCACCTATACATCTAATAAAGTAATCCTGCTTCAATGTCTCCTGACAAGGGCAGATAACCCTCATTCAATGTCAACTGACAAGGGCAGATAACCCTCATTCAATGTCAACTGACAGGGGCAGATTATTTCAAGGTAAAAAAAAAAAGCTATTACCCTTTAAACAAGGAAACATCTTGATGGAATATGAATTCCATCTAACACCTGCATTTCCAGAAACTCTGCTGAAAAAAAAAAGGTATTCAAACTACATTATCACCCTCCGCCCTCCAAAGAACACGAGCTATATGCATAGCCTCGAATCAAAGTGTGAAGGTGTGAACTTACGTAGGGTGTCGGAGAAGTTTCTCGAGATAGTCGATAATGCACTGTTCATGATATGAATCGTCGTCGATGAAATTTGTGAGGCTGAAAAACATCTTCTCCGGAACTTCTTCGTATTTATAACAGGTCTCCGCAAGTTTACTGAGGAAACATTCGACATTTCTTATGCAAGAAGAGTGCGCCTTGAACTTTTTTTTCCACGAATTTGGCATCTGGGTAGTGAGCTTTGAATAAAATGCAGGCCAGCTAAAAATAAATAAATAAATAAATTTAGTTTGGTTTGGTTTGGTTGTTCTGTTTTACGGCATATCAACCCTTTTCAGGTTATTTAATTCCGAATCAGGTCATTTTGATGAAGGTTTTTATGCTTCAAGTTCTTTATATCTTCAAATATTTATTCATGGTCTTTGTAATAAAAATAAATAAATAATTTTGGTTTGGTTTGGTTGTTTTTTTTGTTTTTTTAAACATAGTTCACCCCAAACAAGGTAGACCACCACTGTAGACGTAAGGGGTTACTGAGAAAAAGGTGAGAGTTTTTTTGGGTTTTTTTTTGGGGGGGGGGGGTCAACTTAAATTAGGAGCTGTGCAGCGAGATGTCTGTTTACATTAGTTTTAAATTTCTGCATGTCAGTACCGTCAGGAAAACAGGGAGCAGGGAAGGAGTTCCAGAGTCCAGCAGCACGAGGAAAGAAGCTCTTGGAGTAGAAAGCTCTTCGGCATCTGGGGACCTCCACAGTGAATGGATGAGATTTGGCAGATTGTCGGGTTGGTCTAGTGAATTTACATCGTGGGGTCACCAGAGCAGCAAGCTCATCAGAGCACAATCCATTGAAGTACTTGTAAAACAGGAACAAGGAAGCAACATTGTGGCGATGGGACAGGGGCTGGAGCTGGGTGGATAGTGAGGGACCTATCAAGTTGGCGACTCTTTTTTGGACCATTTTGGGTTATTTAATGCCGAATCTGGTCATTTCGGTGAAGGTTTTTACGCTTCAAGTTCTTTATATTTTCAAATGTTTAATCATGCTTTTTGGTTTGGTTGTTTTGTTTTATGGCATATCAACCCTTTTTGGGTTATTTAATGCCGTATCAGGTCATTTTGGTAAAAGTTTTTATGCTTTAAGTTCTTTATATGTTTAAGTATTTATTCATGGTGTTTGGTTGAGTGAAGGGAGGGGAGGAGAGGAGAGGGGAGGGAGGGAAATTGCTGTTTTTTGTTTTGGATTTTGCAGAACATGATTGAGTTTTGCAAAGGAAAAAAAAAACATCAATGTTTGGTGCATTTTGAGTCAGGAAGTCAATAACTTCAGACAGCCTGATTTGGTAGCGCCAGATGGGGCCCTTATAGGTACTACCACTCCGGGCCAGAGTGGACCTGGGTGCAATGGTAATTAAGGGGCAACTCGACATTCCCGACAGTTTCCAAATGGAGGCCTCACCACTGGATGTCTTTTAAGGTCATACCCAGAACCAGCATAATTTTGGTAATTTGGACTACATTTCTCATCTTGAGTGTTATCATCACAACGTTTCGGCTGCTGTAACCTCCGGCCTTCCTCAGGTGTATCTCTTTGAACTCGGGACTATTTCTCTCAAACTCCGGAATCTGGACGGAATTTCGAACGGAACCCTTTATTTAATCCACGGGGGTAGCATGCTCTTATTCTATCTACCAAGTCTTCAGTAATTCGCAATTCTTCACACCGAGGATTGAACCTACAACCCTCAGATGACTGTCACTTAGAACTGAATTTAACTTACTACTATATCCACTACGCCATTTGGTTGGAGCTGGAAGTTGTGATGGAGCAATTGTTTATTAGACCAAGACCTGGCCTTTGTTATGGAAGAGAATACTGGTACGACCTTCATTGTTAAGAGTTGAACGGATGAAAGGGTCTTTGTTTTAGAATTATTGTTTTTATTGGATTCGTTACTTGACTAATATCCTCATCTTTGTTGTTTGGGGTCACTTTACTTTGAATGGTATGTTGCCTGGCATTATTCAAAATTATTAACTGGTGATACCAGATCAGGCTGCCCTGTGGCTCCCTGAGACGAAATTCACCTACATTGACGTTTTTTTTTTTTTTTTTTTTTTTTTTTTTTTTTTTTTTTTGTAAAACTTAATTATGTTCTACAAAACCAAAAACAAAAACAACAGCCCCTCTCCCTTTCTCCCTCCCCTTTTTTATTTTATTTTTAGAACTTGAAGCATAAATCTTTTACTATAATGACCGGATTCGGCATTAAATAACCCAAAAAGGGTTGATATGCCGTAAAACAAAACTACCAAACCAAAAACGATGATTAAACATTTGAAGATATAAAGAACTTGAAGCATAAACACTTTTACTATAATGACCAGATTCGGCATTAAATAACCCAAAAAGGGTTGATATGCCGTAAAACAAAACTACCAAACCAAAATTATTAAATGAAAAAAAATAGTTATTGTTCAGTTCGTTATTGGATCTAACATCCCTTTCTTTGTTGCAGGATTCAATTGTTGGATTGTGTTATTTGTTTAAATTTCTCAATCCATTATTCAACTGTTACCCTTATTTTAGTTGTTTTGGTTATTTTGATTGGATTGTGGCATGATCTTCCTTTTTGCTATTGTTAAAATCGCATTGGATGACGCATTGTTATTTTACAATTAATTATTAGTCGATTCTGTCCGCATGGAGTGTTTACATGACTTTTTGTGTACAGCGTATCACAATCGTATAAAAGCTTTGGTTGTTTCGTTGCGAATTACTGAAGACTTCTCCCGGTCATGGCTGATGGAACAAGAGCATGCTACCCCCGTGGATTAAATAAAGGGTTCCGTCCAGATTCCGTCCAGATTCCCGAGTTCGACAGAAATATTCCTGAGTTCGAAGAGATGCACCTGAAGAAGGCCGGTAACCATTTGGGAAAACCAGTCACTGTATGTGGACACCTAGGCAAATAGTGCTGCAACCTGCAGTGCCTAGCGTGGCGACTATGGCAAAAAACCCTGAATGACGGAAACCAGGGAGGGGGTTCTTCCTCCAGGAGTGACCAAAAATAACCCTGATGGTGATGGTGGCAAATCTTAGTCAATCAATTTTATTGGCATAAAAGGTGCAGCAAGCCATGTAAAAACGGCAGTTAGAAGATATCGCACCTATATACCGTCTTAATGTTTGTCCAAGGCAATTTTAAACGTGGATATGGTAGGCATCATCAAAACCTCCTCTGGCAGGTTGTTCTGTAGCAGACTGAAATAGGATCTATTTCTTCTCGTCCCCTGTGAGTAAATTGGTCATACGCTGACCAATCGGCTTGCAGGGCGTATTGATATAAACTGTCCCCTCATGGACTATTTTCTACCACCTGGTCAGTTGAAGAATTCAGCAGAGAGAAATCGACCAGCAACGAAAGAAACATCTCTCTCCTGCCTTTCCCCTGCATCGTTCCAGCAGCAGCCATCTCCACTGGAAATATATTTGCTGACGACCCGGCAGCCTCTTTTCTTCACCGAGAAACACTTCCAACCCTCTGTTAAATAAACCCTTTTTTGTTGCCTGTTACTCGCTTTTGGCTAAGATCAAAGTGTAGTATCTGTTCCGATGGATACTACACCCCATGGACTGGTATTGTCGTGGCCTTCGGGGCTTGATTTACGCCGGTCTATGGATCTGTCCTGTGCAGTTCTAAGAGGTCCACCCTCCCAGGCTTTGCCTCCCCTCTTTGGGGAGGAGTAAGTTTATTGCTTACTGTCTGAGGCGCCCCTACCGGGGAATGCCGACGGGGCTGCCCAGGCAATTTTTAAATGGCCAGAGTGCTCACCTCTCGAGCGCTGGCTTTTCAAACCCCACTTTCTCGACCCGATCTTGGGTCACATCTTACTTGTGGGAGTAAGATAAAACTGGCCTTGTGCCTAACTCCTGGAGAGGAGTAAATAAAACTCGGTTGTCGTTCAACCTTTTGTTGGCCTTTTGGTCAAGATCAAAGTGTAGAATCTGTTCCGATGGATACTGCACCCCATAGACGGGTATTGTCTTGGCCTTCGGGGCTTGATTTACGCCGGTCTATGGATCTGTCCTGTGCAGTTCTAAGAGGTCCACCCTCCCAGGCTTCGCCTCCCCTCTTTGGGGAGGAGTAAGTTTATTGCTTACTGCCTGAGGCGCCCCTACCGGGGAATGCCGACGGGGCTGCCCAGGCAATTTTTAAATGGCCAGAGTGCTCACCTCTCGAGCGCTGGCTTTTCAAACCCCACTTTCTCGACCCGATCTTGGGTTACATCTTACTTGTGGGAGTAAGATAAAACTGGCCTTGTGCCTAACTCCTGGAGAGGAGTAAATAATACTCGGTTGTCATTCGGCCTTTTGGTCAAGATCAAAGTGTAGTATCTGTTCCGATGGATACTGCACCCCATAGACGGGTATTGTCTTGGCCTTCGGGGCTTGATTTACGCCAGTCTATGGGTCTGTCCTGTGCAGTTCTAGGAGGTCCACCCTCCCAGGCTTCGCCTCCCCTCTTTGGGGAGGAGTAAGTTTATTGCTTACTGCCTGAGGCGCCCCTACCGGGGAATGCCGACGGGGCTGCCCAGGCAATTTTTAAACCCCACTTTCCCGACCCGACCTTGGGTCACATCTTACTTGTGGGAGTAAGATAAAAACTGGTCTTGTGCCTAACTCCTGGAGAGGAGTAAATCAATACTCGGTTGTTGTTCGTTCAATTCATTTTGTGCGATAAATGTAAGGAAGGGACCGAGCCCCCCCCCCCTCCTATTACAGTTCTAGAGAGCAGAAACACGGAGAGAGAATACTGCCTTTCTTCTGTTGAGACAAAAGCGATAATAGTACATCGTCTGCGCCAATAATTATGAAAGTCAAGGAATATAATTCAAACTTTTGGGAGAGATATCAAACTTTTTTTTTTTTTGCTTAAACGTGGAAAAAAGGAATTATCTCGCTTGAATATCAAGAATGGCGGCGATATTCCGTGTACAGCTAAAAGTTGAATTTATCTTATGAAAACAAAACTACTGGCTGAATTTCCGTAATTTTTTGGTGAACGGTATTTATTTTCCCCTCACAAGTAAGTACAAAGATTTCTTGCTATTTTTTTATTTTTTATGACATCCATATTCAATCTAGGTGTAGCCATTAAGAAGCACCCAATCAACCCCCCCGTAGAGTTAAGGGTTCAGTTCGAAATTGTGTATAGATTCCCGAGTGTACATTTTGCATAAAATGATCCGCCACTTCCGGACCATTCTAACTTTTTAGGGCAGTTAACTAACAAAAAAATTACCATTAACCCCAAATCCGAGTTGCAAGGTCTTAAAACCACACGTAACTGCCTAAAAAGGTAGACCCCCCCCCCCCAAAAAAAAAGAAGATGAACCGGATTTATCTCTCATCGCGAAAAAGAAAAATCATTTTTAAATGCTAAAATGGTCCGGAAATGGGGGATCATTAGGGTTAAATTTATATGCGAAACTGATCCGCTACTCTAAAACCATTGTTTTTTTTGTTTGTTTGTATTATCAGCATTATTCGGACTACTGTTCTCATCTTGGATTTTATTCTCACAACGTTTCGCCCGATGTAACCTCCGACTTCTCTCCATTTTACGTTCACAGAAAGCCGGAAATTTGGCAAGACAAGATGGCTGCCGACATTTTTTTTTTCTCAGCCTAGTACTTTTAATGAAGTCATTGAAAGTAAAATATATTGTAAATTACATTAAAAGTCACCCCCACCCCCACCCCCGCAAAAACAAAACTAACGGATCAAAGTTTTGAAAAAAAAAGTGCGATTTGATAATGAGTCCCAGTAAAAAACAAAAAAAAAAAACAAAGCGAGGCTGAGAAAAAAAAAAATGTCGCCAAATTTCCGTGAATGTAAAATGAAGAGAAATTTTGATATCTAATAAAAAGCGATTGAAACTACTTAAAAATACAAACAAATGTCATAGGTAAGTCGGAAAATAAGTTGGTACTGTTATCTATCTTGAACCAGCTGTCGTGACGTTCGACTCGGAATCGTTCGGCTGTCCTACGCAAACGGCCGAATGTTTACGAGCCGATTGCGATTAGCCAATCAGCGAGCAGCCGATAATTTTGTTACGAAAAAATATGTCGTATTAACAGTAATTTTGGTAAGTTTTTTTTTGGTTTCTTCAAAAAAATTACTTGTAAATAAAAATACAGTATTCATTTTATAACAGTAACCTCGCTATGTTTTTTTTCCCCTGTTGTTTCTTCCAAAAAATGCATGTAAATATGTTTAATTTTCTTTGTTTGTTTCTTTTAAAAAATCCGGGAATCTTTTACGAGACTCAGCAGAGTAAAAACGCAAAAAAAAACAAATTACAACAAATAAAAGTAACTGTAAGCTATAAAAGTTAGTTTCAAACTTGCATGTGCTATTTGTTTGTATTTTAAACCCGTTTGAAGTGCTATTTATTAGAAATCAATAGTTTTGACACCGTATCTTCGAAAAAAAAACATGGCCGATTTGGGGGGAATTACTAACAAATGCACCTGGAGCGGCCATATTGTTTTTGTGAAAACGGTGGGGAAAAAAAACAAGACATTTTTTTTTTTACATCTAATGAAAACCCATTTATAATACGTAAAAATAAAAACAAATTACATAGGTAAGTAGAAAAATATCTATTCTCGTCGTAGGTCAACTTCACTTGTTGCAAATTTATGTTTTTAAACCCTTTCTCGTTCTTTTTTTGGACCCCGTTCGCGCCTCTGCTGAGTCTCGTAACATATACCCAAAAATCCTTACTCTAACCCTAAAAAAAAAAAAAAAAAAAAAAAGCAGCACCGTATCAAAAATGTCGGCTGTTCGCTGCTTCGGCTCGGCAACTCTCGGCCGTTTGCGTAGAACAGCCGAACGCTTCCGAGTCGAACGTCACGACAGCTGGTTCAAGATAGATAAGAGCACCAATAAGTTTTATGGGCTACGGTCACATTTATTTGTTGTATATTTGTTTTTGTTGGGGGGGGGGGGTTCTTGTTGTGTTGATTATTGTAAAAGATACCCCGGACGTTTCTCTGTACAAGCACCCTTTCTTTTTAATTTTTTGTTTTGTTTTGTTTGATGCGTTGGTTCATTTTTTGTTTCTCTTTTTTCGTGTAATAAAATCAAAAAATTCACACACCTTTGCTTATATTTGCATCTCCATATCTTGTCGGTGTGACAGATTTCCCTCATTCTTTGGCATGTGACCGACAGTCGACAAATGTCGACATGAGATAATTGTTCACAGCATAATATCTGTACAACCAACTCCACTGGTAGGTAAGGCAACAATTTCACTTGCTCTGCCATCTTCCATTAAACACAGAAAAACACGCATCCCCTTCCCCAAAAAAACAACACAGCCTGACCCTCCCTGCAATGGTGAGCTCGAAATATTTCAAGATGGCAATAATAATAATAATAACAACCAAAAAATAACAATCTCAGCCTTCAACTTGACAAAAGAAAGTTAGTTACATTTTTATGGTTTAAAATTTAAAAAAAAAAATTGGGTTATTTTGAACATTTCAACTCTGTAATGGTTGCTAAATGTTTCGTCTCATATTTTAACCGGTGTAAGGCCAAAATAATGCGCCCTGTTATTTTTGCCCGGTTTGATTTTTTTTCGGATTTTTAAAAATCAAATCTAGCCATGTGCAAAAGTGGGCGTGGCTTTTACGGACTATATATTTTTAAACGGATTTATCATAATATCTGATTATTAGTTTTAGTTAAAATTTGATTCTGCTTGAAAGATAATGACCTCTAAAAAAAAAAAACTTAAAAAAAACATATTCCTACGTCTGAAAATAAATATTAAAATGAAAACTATACTGACAGTGACTAAATCCACATAAATTCAGTGAAATTTGAAATTTGGAGAAATTGATTTTTTTAAATCTCTTGAAAAATAAATATCAATATTCTAGAACTATTTTAAGATAATTAGTAATTTTTAATTTTGGCACTTCTGTAGTATATATGAAGCAGCAGATTTTCTGTCCTTCTACTGAAAATAAAGGGAGGTAATTCAACCGGAAGTGATTTTTTTACAACATAAAAAAAAAATGCAAGACTGGTTTGTTTTTGGGTAACAATTAACAATTTCTTTTTTTTATTATATGAAGTAAAAAAAATTTAAATAAAAAACCCTAACCCTAAACCCTAACCCTAACCCTAAACCCTAACCCTAACCCTAAACCCTAAGAAATCAGGCGGTGTCCTGTAAAAAATCTATTGTTTTTGCGGCTGGTTCATTAAATTACCAATGTCTCGAAGATTAATCTCATTTAACTCCATTTTCTAAATACTAAATTCAACTTCCGGTGAATTCTGAATGAATGGTACTTGGAGAAAAAAAAAACGGAACTCTTCAATTTCGATTTCTTAATCGGCAGCTGCTTCATATATACTACAGAAGTGGTTGCATAATCATCAGAAAAGTAATGTTATGCTGATACCCATTTTATGACTCGACATACGGAACAAGACATTTTTTCCCCTCAGCCTCGCTTTGTTTAAAAAAAAAATTTTGTTTACTGGGACTCATAATCAAGGCGTGCTTTTTCAAAAACTTTGATTCGTTAGTTTTGTTTTTCTGCGGGTGGGGTGGGGTGGGGTGGGGTGACTTTTAATGTAATTTACAATATATTTTAGTTTCGATGACTTAAGTAAGAGTACTAGGCGGCATTCCAGAAGGGTTCACTGTCGTGCTGACTTCCGGTTTATCCTGCAGGAAATTTCAAATACGGATGATCAGAAATGATTAAAAAAAAAAACTTCTTTTTTTTTAACAGAAAATAAGGGTATCTTTTACGACGCTCAGCAGAGGCGCGAACGGGGTCCAAAAAAAGAACGAGAAAAGGTTTAAAAACATAAATTTGCAACAAGTGAAGTTGACCTGCGACGAGAATAGATATTTTTCTACTTACCTATGTAATTTGTTTTTATTTTTACGTATTATAAATGGGTTTTTATTAGATGTAAAAAAAAAACGTTTCTTGTTTTTTTTCAACTGGTTTTCACAAAATTCAATATGGCGGATTTACGTTCTTTCTTACCAAACGCCCCCCCAAAATCGGCCATTTTTTTCCCATGTGCCGGTTACAAAACTATTGATTTCTAATAAATAGCGGTTGTAACGGTCTAAAAATACAAACAAATGCCACAGGCAAGTTTGAAAATAACTTTTACAGCCTACAGTTACTTTTATTTGTTGTATATTTGTTTTTTTAGCGTTTTTACTCTGCTGAGCGTCGTAAAAGATACCCGAAAATAAGTTGTTAGCAAAACAAATTATATGTTTTTTTTAATGTAAAAGGTAAAGGTCGCATAGCCTGGACGCGCACGAGTGTCGTTGCCGACATCGCACACTGCCCATGGCCGTAGCGGCAGTGATTTGTTAAGAATCACTGTGTCTAGGGCACAGCATATGGAAGGCGGAGCCCATCCCTCTCCTTCCGCTGCCTTGAACCTTCCCTGAGTTTTAGTCAGGTACCCATTTACTGCTGGGTGGACAGAGGGAGTTTTCAGACCCGAAAATTCGCATGCCGTGAGTGGGATCG
The DNA here is from genome assembly GCA_963556195.1 of Sepiola atlantica. NCBI lineage: Eukaryota > Metazoa > Mollusca > Cephalopoda > Sepiida > Sepiolidae > Sepiola > Sepiola atlantica. The sequence continues at coordinate 14,669,536 of OY744555.1, forward strand.
AACCCGGGTCGTCCACAGGCCTAATGAAAATATAACAAATCTTTTTTATTAATCAAATATGTTTAAATCTCTTCTTTTTATTGATATAAACAAAGTTTTGTAATGCCTTGTATTTTGTGAAACAGCAACATAATATATGTGTTTTGATTTTTTGCGAAAATATAATAAAATAGCTTAGTATTTTAATAGTGATTTCTAAAGCAAATGTATAGATGCGGTACACAAGCCGAAATTTATTTTAGAAGAGTTTCAATGGTGTAAAGCGCAGACAACTCTCTTTTTTTAGTACGTAATTTCTCTGAAAATGGAAAATATGCATTTTTTGCACTTCTGTAGTATATATGAAGCAGCTGCCGATTAAGAAATCGAAATTGAAGAGTTCCGTTTTTTTTTTCTCCAAGTACCATTCATTCAGAATTCACCGGAAGTTGAATTTAGTATTTAGAAAATGGAGTTAAATGAGATTAATCTTCGAGACATTGGTAATTTAATGAACCAGCCGCAAAAAACAATAGATTTTTTACAGGCACACCGCCTGATTTCTTAGGGTTAGGGTTAGGGTTTAGGGTTAGGTTTAGGGTTAGGGTTAGGGTTTAGTGTTAGGGTTTAGGGTTAGGGTTTTTTATTTAAATTTTTTTTACTTCATATACTAAAAAAAAGAAATTGTTAATTGTTACCCAAAAACAAATCAGTCTTGCATTTTTTTTGTTGTAAAAAAATCACTTCCGGTTGAATTACCTCCCTTTATTTTCAGTAGAAGGACAGAAAATCTGCTGCTTCATATATACTACAGAAGTGCCCATTTTTTAAATAAGAAGTCATGCAAATTCAATTAATAGAACATTTTTCGAAGAAATAACAATTTGTGAAAATCAACAGTATATTGATAGAACATTTATTGAAGAAAATAGAATTTGAAGGGTTTTTTACCCCGCCTAATAAACTGGTATTGTCCGGGCCTTTGGGTCTGGATTTACGCCGGTCTATCGGTTGTCCGTCCTGTGCAGTTCTAGGAGGTGCACCCTCCCAGGCTTTGCCTTCTCACCCTTTTAGAAGGGGTTAGTTTATTGCTAATCGCCTGAGGCGCCCCTACCGGGGAATGCCGACAGGGCTGCCCAGGCAATTTTTAAATGGCCAGAGTGCTCAAATTCTCGAGCGCTGGTTTTTTTCCCACTTTCCCGACCTTGTGTCACATCTTACCTTGTGGGAGGAAGATAAATAGAACAGTATATTTTTTCATTTCAAAACCAACAAAACGATTTAGTGTCCTTTTTATAGCCACCAAAACCCTAAAGTTGTCGTGGAATACGGCCGGTATTATATTTACGGCGTGAAAATAGACTTTCGTCTATCTCCACGCTTCGACCCTCGCCTCCCAGAATTTGCGGATACTTAATACAGATTTCTCGCAAGAACATACGCCATTATTGTGTTATTTGACATTATGCGGCACTCTCTCCGTATGCTCTCATAATTGGCATAATTGGTACATAAATATTACTAGGTCATCTAAGGGTATCTTTGATTGGAAAAACAAACTGCCACCACTTTCTGTTGAATACTTGTTAAATATAATAATTCGCGCATATTCAAAGCATTCACGTACATTACGTACATTTTCGAACCCCGAACCCTAACCCTAAACCCTAGCCCCTAAACCCGAACCCTAAACCCTAGCCCCTAAACCCTAACCCCGAACCCTAAACCCTAACCCTAAACCCTAACCCTAAACCCTAGCCCCTAACCCTAAACCCTAGCCCCTAAACCCTAACCCTAACCCCTAACCCTAACCCGAACCCTAACCCTAAACCTTAGCCCCTAAACCCTAACCCTAAACCCTAACCCCGAACCCTAACCCTAGCCCCTAAACCCTAACCCTAAACCCTAGCCCCTAAACCCTAACCCTACTCCCGAACCCTAAACCCTAACCCTAAACCCTAGCCCCTAAACCCGAACCCTAAACCCTAACCCCGAACCCTAAACCCTAACCCTAAACCCTAGCCCCTAAACCCTAACCCTAAACCCTAGCCCCTAAACCCGAACCCCTAACCCTAAACCCTAACCCCGAACCCTAAACCCTAACCCTAAACCCTAGCCCCTAAACCCTAACCCTCTGTCTGTTTGTCTGTCCGTCCTGGAGAATTTTTGTAAACAGAAGAGAGAGGGGAGGGGGTGGCTCGAGTAATTACCATTTAATTAATTAAGCTTTTCAAGTCAGCGTTCATAATATTTGTATACCTTTAGAATTAGGAAACTATTATTAATCAATTAAATTTACATTAGATAACATTAAATCACATTATTAGATTAGAGAAGAAGGAAATTTCAAGACGAGGCTGCGATTAGAAGTGAAAACGTGGCAAGAATCTCACTTAAACTAATACTTTTTTCAACTTCCTTATATACTGTTATTAATTATGTACTTAAAAAAATAGAGAGTTGTCTGCCCCTTCTTACACCGTTGGAACACTTCTAAGATAAATTTCGGCTCGTGTATCGCATCTATACAAGTGCCCAAATGTTTTATAACAATCTAATAACAAAAATAAATAAGCAAACATTGTTTTAAACAGAGTTTTGAAATGTCTTTTGTATTTTGTGAAACAGCAACACAATTTAAAACATTTAAAAAGAGTAATAAAAGCGAAAAGAATAAAGAATATGGCCAAAATAATTTTGTTTTATTCGGCGCCGTTTTTCCGAAATCATATTTTTGTATTTATTTCAAACACTTACATTATTAATAACATGTATTTGTGAAAAGTCTCAAATTAATATGAATTAGAAAAATACGTTTTTTTTTTTTTTTTATCATTTCTGATCATCCGTACTTGAAATTTACCGCAGGATAAACCGGAAGTCAGCGCGGCAGTGAACCCGTCTGGAATGCTAATAAATGTGTTTTTTCAATGACAATATTATTTGTTTATAACTACAGTTAACTATTTTTAAAAAATGGTACTTCTATTGTGAAGCAGTGATTGTGGCCGACGCAATCTGCACTTTAGGGTGCACTGGAGTGCATCTTAGGGAGGGCCCTACGTAGAAACAAGTGGAGATCTAAGAACTAGTACATATTTTCGACTGTCCAAACATTGGCCAGAGTTGGCGCCGGAATGGCTGGAGAAACAGCTTAGGTTGTCATTGGCAATTACCGCTACACAATGAATTACATTTCCCATGTGTATACCAAGCCCCTTTTAATCGTGAATACTAGGAAGATATCAACACGAAAAACATACGTGTGTCAGTACTATGTGGGTGGGCACACGTGGGGCCGAAGCTTAAGATGGCCATCCAAAAGATGTCATCATTAATTAGGGCAGAAGCTCTCCCCCCATGGTAGAGAGAGAAAGAGAATAAGTCTTTTACGATAACGGGAAAAGAAACAGCCTTACAACTGGGAATTGTCGTGTCGTCCGTACCGCCTCTTCCCAAACCCCGAAGGAGATGAAGAAAGACTCGGAGAAGGGGAGGAGAGAGAGAGAGAGGGAGAGTAAGTCAGTATACCCCACCCTGGCCCCGAGAGAGAGGGAAGGAATAGAAAAATGGGTTGGAGAAAGAGAAGGTGTGATAATATGCCTTTTTGAGAAGAAAAGGGTTTTGTTTTGAGTGGACAGTCAGTTAGAAATTGGAATTCGACCAAAACGGACGAGCGCCGACCAAGCGGGAGCGTTGCGCGAACACCGCTCTCGTTCGGGATGGCAGGGCCATAGGATCCCCCCCCCCACACCGTTCAGTAGATAAGTTACAACTTAATTAACAACTTGGAAATCGTAAATAGAGATTCACGCACAGAAACAACGACTAGTTTAGTAAACGAAGACAATTTATCAAAATAAGAGACTCTAAAATTCAAGTGTAAAATTAATCCTTCCTTTTGATTGTTTTTGATATTTAATTGGATACAAAAGGAAACCGCTGAGTTTGTTGAATTATTCCTGTTGTTGGTTTGCTCTGCTTGTGTAACTTTGCCTTCACAGAATCAAGCTACTATCATCATCCGACCGAGAGGAGTTTCGACCCATCTTTCTTTTTCTGCCGCTACGATATCACGAGCCAAAGAGGGTGTTCACAGTCTAGAAGTATTCCTGCGCCGAGGACCAGATGTGTGAGTACCGAGATAGAAACACGAGTGGACCCCCTATGTTACAAGTGGTTCAGTGACGCCGGATCAGAGTGAAGTATCTGTTCATATCGGCACTGCGACTTTTGTGTTATATTTGATGCCGTGACACAGGAGCGTGTGGGGTCCCGTTACACTATCGATCCTGACCCAATTTCTGTGAGCTTCGCGTCGGAAGCGTTCGGGCATGCTACGTAAACACCCGAGAGATGACGAGCCGAATGGTAGCAGCCGACAATTTCGATACGTTGCTGCGTCCTAAGATTTTTAGTTATATTTTCAAGAAAGATTTAAAAAAAAAAAAGAAAAGCAAAAAATAGCAAAACATAGCGAAATTACTGTTGTCAAATAAAGACATTTTTTTTTATTTTACGTAAACAAACAATGCGAAAAACATCTGATAAAAAAGAAAGTTTGTGTATGTTTTTTTTTTTGTTTTTCAACCGGGTTTCTGTTAAGTTAACAGAAACCCGGTTGAAAAAAAAAAAAAAAAACATAGTGTTAACGCTGTTGTTTTTTGTTGATTTTGTTTTTTTTGTTTTTTTTTGGGGGGGGGGGGTATTTATTTATTTATTTTATTTTTTTTTTTTTTTGCTGATCGCTGATTGACTAATCGCTCGGCATCTCTTCACCATTCGGCTCATCATCATCTCTCGGGCGTTTACGTAGCATGCCCGAACGCTTCCGACGAGAAGCTCACGGAAATTGGGTCAGTATCGATAGAAGTATCAAAAAAATAAACAAATGTATTATAATTATTAAACTATAATTCAAATGAACAATAATTATGAAAAATTCGCAAAAACCCGAATAATAACAAAAACGTTTTATTTTTCATTTCTGGTCATTCGTACGTCACGTCGATATTTGTTTCACGAATAAACAGGAAGTCACAAAAAACATAAAAATCTTGGATGTAAGCTAATGTTTTTATTAAAAACTGAAAAAAATCCCATAAAATATTAATTAATTTTTTGAAAATTGAGAAGGAAAATTTACTGAAATGTTAACAGGAACTAATGAAATCTGAAGGGGGGGGGCCTTCAGATTTCATTAGTTCCTGTTTTCCCGGTGTAAAGCGAAAATATTAGATGCAGAAAAATAATTCCGCTCTATTTCATGCAATCGACTTCTTCAAACATGATTATTTTATTTAGTGTCTACAACTATTACGTTTTAAACTAGTTAAAAATACACGTTTTCACGAAGAATGAATATTTTTACAAGATAATCTCGGCATCAGAAAACTAAAAATAATAATAAAATGAAAACAAATATCGTTGCTAAGCACGTGTCCCATTCATTTTTCCGGTGCGTTCATTATTGATTCAGGAATTTGAAGTTTTATTGAAGACACCATATTCAAAAATGGATCCTATCATAGTATCAGCGCCAGGCAAATTAATCTTGTTCGGGGAACATGCCGTTGTTTACGGAAAGGTAGGTAATATAAATGTAAAAAAAATGTTGGCACTCCAGAAAAACATTCGACTGAGTCAGCGTGCCGCTATTCCGAATTCACAACAGCAAGCCGTAATCAATAGACTGTCTCTCCGCCGGTCAAAATCTTTTTTTATGTAAAACTTGCTGGTATTTTTTTTAATGTTAAAATTAAATATAAAGTAAAGATGGATTTTTTTTTTAAATATCTCCTATCCGACAGCACTACGATTGGTAGAAAAAAAAAATCATATTTCAATGTTTCGGAATAAAAATAAACATAAAACTACTTGATTACTTATTTTTCTAAAAGAAATTATTTAAAATAAAAATACCGGTGCTGTTCGAGATGACGCGCCTAATTTCCGTGACTTCGGTCGGGCAGGTCGCGAAACGGCCCGAGTGCTGACGGAATAATAATGTTTTCTTTCTTTTACCTTATAAAAACATTGACAAAAATTTACCCCCCCCCCCCCAATAAAAAACAAACAAACATGATTTTTACAAAAAAAAAAAAAAAATTATTTTAATCTATGTATTTTTTTCTTTGAATTTATTCGTCTTATATTAGCGTCTGCCACTCTTCCAGTTAGAGCTTGGCAGTTTGAATGCAGGGCTTGGCTATCGCTAAGAACGGAAGCCCTAAACTTAACCCCTAACCCTAACCCATTTTTCTTTCTTTCTTTGTTTTATGTTAGCAAGAAGAAAAGAAAAAGAAATGATTGACAAAATTCCCCCCCCCCAAAAAAAAAATTCTTTCAACACATTTGATTGAAAATGGTTCATTTGACCCCCCCCCCCCTACAGTTTGTTCGGTTTTTATCTTTTTATCTATGTATTTTTTCTTTGAATTTATTCGTCTTATATTAGCGTCTGCAAGTCTTCCATTAACGCTTCTTGGCGTTTTCGTCTCGGCAACTCTCGGACGCTTCCGTGACCTGCCCGATCGCTGTCGACGCGAAGTCACGGAAATTAGGCGCGTCATCTGGAACAGTACCTTTATTTCATACAATTTGACTAAATATATTATTTGATTTAAAGCAAAAAAAAAAAATATTATTTTGCTTTAAATGTTGGTTAATGTTTACTTTTTTGGTACTTGTCCAGATATTGACCCTAATTTCCGTGACTGCCCGGCAGCAGCAAGCCGACAGCTAACGGAAGCGTCCGAGACTTGCCGAATCGAAAACGAGGCTGGCTTCAAAAGCAGACGATAGCGATTTGAAGGAGAGACGATTGGCAATTGTAGAAAATGAATTTCGAAGTGCTGTGTCGTACAATTGGCTCTCCGGGGCAGTGCATTAACTTTTGCCAGCAGAAATTATGCGATGTATGCGATGCGGTCAAAACTAAAAATTGCAACAATTTTAAAGATGATATACCTGTGGTCCCAGGATATGGCGACCGGGAAAAAACTTACTAAAAGAATGCGGCGTACTGTCTCGAACCACGCAAGCCCCCCTCCAAAAAACAAAAACAAGCCCTTACCCCTCCAGGAAAAGAATCTAATGAAGGAAAAAAATACTTAATGTAAAAAAAAAAAAACCCTCCAAAAAAAGCTAAAATAATGAAACAAAAACAATGCGTAATTGCAAAAAAAAAAAGAAAGTTATAAAAAAATGGTTTAAAAAAGTTAAAAAAAAAAAGTTTTTATTATTTTAGAGTTTAAAAGTTAAAAAATGGTTTAAAAAAGTAAAAAAAAACAACAGTTCGCGTTTTAAAGTTAAAAAAAAACAGTTTATTTAAAAAAAAATGGTTTCAAAAAGTTAGCGTTTCTACAAAAGTTTTTTAAAAAATGGTTAAAAATAATAATAAAAAAAAAAGTTTATTTATTTCATTTTTTGTATAAAAATATATGCATTTCTTTACGTATATTCATCGGCTTACATTGTTGTCGTCTGCCGACTCGGCAGGTCTCGGACGTTTCCGTTAGCTGTCGGCTTGCTGCTGCCGGGCAGTCACGGAAATTAGGGTCAATATCTAAACAAGTACCAAAATTTTCTCAATATTAATAGATCTGATTAATATCTGGACAAGTACCATTTTTTTTTTCTTCTTCACTTGTAGATGCAGCCTCGTTTTTGATTTTTTTTTTTTTAGGCGCAGGTTGGTCAACCGATTTGGCATCGGTATTTTCCGGCGGTTTACGTAAACATCCGGAAAGTACCGACGCCAAGTCGATTTTAGCGTAAGTACTAATCTAAGAAAGCACCAAAAATTGTGTATAAGCGATAAAACTTGGGTACTTCTATCGATCCTGACCCAATTACCGCGAATATCACGTCGACAGCGTTCGGCCATGCTACGTAAACACCCGAGAGATGCCGAGCGATTAGCCAATCAGCTGTCAGTAACCAGACGACAATTTACCTAATCAGTATTGAAATTGATCAAAGCCAGTGCATGTTTATTTCCTGTTAAATTCAAAAAAGAAAAAAGAAGAGAAAAAAATGAATTACGAAGGAAAAAAAGCTGTTGTTGGCAAAAAGAAAAAAATGTCCGAAATGCTATTACATAAATTATTATTATTGGTACTCACTAGGAGTTCTCACACAGATCATCGTCAGTGATTGCTCACCGACAACAACCAGTGGTATTTCCTGGAGTCTGAGTGACAACAAGCCTCCCCCAGATTTCCAGTATTCTTTCACCTTTTTTCGATAACGATGCGGTATCGCAACAGCCGCTTACCATTGATTTCTCGCTGGTAAGGACAATTGGTCTTCTCTGGGATTTGGGTGGCAACAAGCCTCCCCAAGGTCCCAGCATTCTCTGCACTTTTCCAGTGGAGGTCTGGTTGGTGCTGTTCCTCCTCGGTCTTCTCATCCTCCTCGACCCTCTACAAATATTTTGTCTGATGTCAGCCTAGGCCGGCACCATTTTTTTTTTTCATTTTTAATTATTTAATTAATTTTTTGGGGAATCTTTAACAATAGCCCTACAACTCGCGAGTCGGGTTGAAAAAAAGTTGTAGAACGTGGTCAAAAAAATGAATATGCAACAAATAAATGCGACGTACGTAGAGACCGGAGATTTTCCTAGTTTTCTATTCCATTTGTTTGTATGTTTACGTAAGATAAAAGGATTTTTATTAGACATGAAAAAAAAAAAAAAATTTTTCATGTCATTTATTTAAAAAACAAAATGGCGTCATTAGTTTTGGCTATCGGTGTCACGTGTGTGTGTTTTTTTTTAACCGGGACTCATAAGCAAATCGGCGTTTTTTTTTGGGGGGGGGGGGGTTGCATTTTTGAAATTTAATTTTATGAAACGAACATTTTAACGATCATTTTGATCACCGAATGAGCGCGCATGTCGTTACGTCATTGGGGGTTAGGGCTGGGTTAGGGTTAGGGCTGGGTTTAGGGTTAGGAATTTTTTAAAGAAACAGGAAAAAAAACATTACGGTTTGACGAATGAAAATAATATGTAAATCAAAAGAAAATTATTTTATTCCTTTTGCTTAAAATGTTTTGTTTTGTTCTTCTGCTTGGCTAAAAAAATGCAAAAATTGCGCTTTGACTATGAGTCCCAGTAAAAAACCAACCGAATTCAGAACGAGGCGGAAGTCTCGTTCTGGATTCGGTGTTTTCTATCGAAGCAGCCATTACTGTTTTTTTTTTCACTTCACGTACGTTAAAACTATTAACTTATAAAAAATAGCACTTTTAACGGATTATAATCATTAATAACTGTCACAGTTAACTTGGAAATTCAGTTTTATCGGCTACGGTAACTTTTTTTTGTTGTATATTTGTTTTTTTAGCGGTTTCTGTTGTTGGGCTATTCTTAAAAATACCCATTTTTTTTTTTTAATTAATATTTTTATTATTTATTTTTTAATTATTTTGGGAGGGGGAGAGAGAAGGGGGAGTTTATGGTGTTTCTTGCAGTTTCTGTTCCTTGGTTCGTGTTGTGGTGTTCTTCGTGTGGTTTTGTTTTCTTCCTGTTGTAAATTCCTTGTGACTGGTTAGCCTTTGTAGCTTATGCGTGTTATTATTATCATTATTATTATTATCATTATTATTATTATCATTATTATTATTATCATTATTATTATTAATTAATTATTTATTAACAGTTGTTTAGCATTGTTTTGTTACAAAAATAAAAACCAAAATTATTTAATAACATTAATTTCGCTATATTTTGTTCGTATTTTTTTGTTTTTTCAATCATTCTTGAAAATAAAACTTTAAAAAATATGACGCAGCAACGTATCGAAGGTATCGGCTGCCACCATTTGGCTCGTCATCTCTCGGGTGTTTACGTTGCTTGCCCGAACGCTGCTGATGATTCCCTTGAGCTTATATGAAAATTTTAGCCGATTGTCATACTGTAACAACCTCCCTATTCCCATCATCTTGCTCCATGTGACTTTTTTTCTTTTCGGTACTTCTATCGATCTCTGTGAATTTGGCGTCGGCAGCGTTCGGGCATGCGACGTAAACACCCGAGAGATGACGAGCAGAATGGTGGCAGCGTTCGATACCTTAGTGTAGGAACATGTCTGTCTCTAAACTCCTGGCTAAGATGAAATGGGTTGTCACAAATCTCCCTAGTATGCGTATTCCTTTCACCCTCAATTACGGACACATTTTATGAACAATTATATTTCTGCTTATCACTGACCAAAATTCAAGATATTGTTTTTGTTTAGTTTACTGTAGTAATAAAAAAAATAATATTTACATTGAAAAAAAACACATTATATTATTAATGTAAGTGTTTCAAATAAATAAAAACATATGGTATAATAATAAGACATTTTATTGAATAATAAATCCCTTATTCGTCACTTGGACATTTTTTAGTTCAATATCGAGAAATCCTGATTTCTTATATATTCCACTGATCCATTCGGTGAAAAAGTAAACTATAAGATTAATAATTCAATAAATAATTAATAAATCCTTTATTCGTCACTTGGACATTGTTTAGTTCAATATTGAGAAATCCCGATTCCTTATATATAATTGTATCACAGTCCATAGTTTTCTTTGAATGTCCGGCTGACTTAGCAAGCCGAGAGCAGACTCAAAGCATTTTCACAAATAATGGTGATAGAGAGACGCTCGTAAAGTCAAGACAATTCGCGATTGTCTCCGGTGTTGCACGTCATTAATAGACCCAGGCTGACGAGGAAGTCGCATGTGGCAGAGCCAATCATCACTCCACTCGTCTATACAGCAAACACACATACTATCGTATTAATATATAGATTATCTGTCCTGTTGTATAAATGATCGTTGGGGCACCAAAGAGGACCTGACAATCAGCTTTCCTCATCCCTCCCAATTTTCTGTCCACTCTCGGGTGTTGTCTTCTCACCTCTTTCTTTCTCTGTCCCATCCTTATTTCTCCCTGTCGTACGACAGAGAAAGCGAATAAAAGCTATCTGATTATGTGATTCTTATCAAATTTGACAAAAGTGTAAAAAAAAAAATTTTAATTTAAAAGAAACTTTTTGTTTCGTTTCAGATGGCAATTTCTTGCAGTGTGGGAAACCGAACATTTGTACGCCTGACGCCAACCGAAGATGGAACCGTCAATCTCGTCATCTCCGTTCTTGATATCAACGAAAAATGGTCTGTGGAATCCCTTCAAGACTTGTTGCAGGAATTTAAAGGTATTAAGGAATTTCCACATACATGAATATGTGTGTTTGTAGAATTTGGTATATTCGGACTACTGTTCTCATCTTGGTTGTTTTTATCACAACGCTTCGGCCGACGTAACCTCCGACCTTCTTCAGGTGTAACTTGTCGAACTCTGGGAATCTTTCTGTCGAACTCGGGAATCTTGACGGAATTTCGAACGGAACCCTTTATTTAATCCACGTAGCATGCTCTCGTTCCATCTGTCTGAAGAAGGTCGGAGGTTACATCGGGCGAAACGTTGTGATAAAAACACCCAAGATGAGAACAGTAGTTCGAATATACCAAAATCATGGCTAAACAAAGATAGTCACTTTGTCGAACTCGGAAATCTGGACGGAATTTCGAATAGAACTCTTTATTTAATCCATGGGGGTAGCATGCTCTCGTTCCATTTAAAAAACGTCATGAAAACAACGACTTTTGGCTGTCGAGAGCCACGATAGGATCCACTTTCTTGTCTTCAGAGAAGTAAACTGCAAAAAATTGCAATCGACCTCTTTATAGATTTTATAGTTATCACATTTAATTTGCTTAACACAATAAAAAGAATTTTTAAAATACATGATTTCAAATTGTTCTCATTTTTTTTTAGCAAAAAAATTTTAACAATAAAAAAAATTTTAACAAAAAAAAATTTTTAACAATAAACAAATTTTAACAAAAAAAAAATTTAATAAAAAAATTTAAATGAAAAAAAAAATACATGATTTTAAATTGTTCCCCTTTCTTTTTTAACAGAGGATGAACTAAAAAAAATGTTAATAATAAAAATTTTTTAACAATAAACAAATTTTAACAAAAAAAAAATTTAATAAAATTTAAATTTAAAAAAAAAATACATGATTTCAAATTGTTCCCCTTTCTTTTAACAGAGGATGAACTAAATGAAAAACCGACTCCTGCTGCTTTGAAAAAATTAAAATATTTCCTCAATATCCAATCCGACAACATGACCAAAAAGGATCAACCGCTCGTCCTTTTCCTGTTCCTATATTTGGGAATTTGTGAAGAAAGTAAAGATAAGTAAGTATCTGTGACGTCATTTCCGACTAATTAGTACCACTTCCTTTCTCACGTCGGGGTCACCATTGTAAGGATAGAGGATTGGTTATCCACTATTAATTAAATGAAACGAAACTGAATTGAAGAAACAAACAAAACCTTTTTTACAACAACAAACGAAAAGGGGTTTATTCGTATGTTCAAGGCTACTTATACCGTTTGGTATAGGTAGAAAGAAGCTTAGGACAGTGTCCAAAAGAAGAAGAAAAAGAAGAAAAGAAGAAGAATACATAGAAGAAGAAGAATACATAGAAGAAGAAGAAGAAGAAGAATACATAGAAGAAGAAGAAGAATACATAGAAGAAGAAGAAGAAGAATACATAGAAGAAGAAGAAGAATACATAGAAGAAGAAGAAGAATACATAGAAGAAGAAGAAGAATACATAGAAGAAGAAGAATACATAGAAGAAGAAGAAGAAGAATACATAGAAGAAGAAGAAGAAGAAGAATACATAGAAGAAGAAGAAGAAGAAGAAGAAGAAGAAGAATACATAGAAGAAGAAGAAGAATACATAGAAGAAGAAGAAGAATACATAGAAGAAGAAGAAGAAGAATACATAGAAGAAGAAGAACAATACATAGAAGAAGAAGAACAATACATAGAAGAAGAAGAAGAATACATAGAAGAAGAAGAAGAAGGAAAAAAAGAAGAAGAAAGAAAAAAAGAAGAAAAAGGGTTTATTTGCGGTTACCTATACCGTTTGGTTTAGGTAGAAAGTAACTTAGGACAGTGGCCGAAAGAAGAAGAAGAAGAAGTTAAAATATCTTCAGGTGAAGATAGCAGCCGCCGTGAGAGTCCAGTAGACGATGAGGCAGGAGAAAGGCTGAGGCGATCCGTCCTGGCTGGTGCCAGGGTACCGTCTGGTGATCGTCTGCATATCCTAAGGGAGCTCAAGTAGTCCCTTAGGCAACTAATAATATCAATGCGCCCTGCGAGCTGATTGGTCAAACCAACTCACAGAGACACTGATACGCATTACAAAGTAAATCTATGACTGCTACAGTACCACTTCCTTTCTCATGAATTCCAGCTTATTTCTAGGTAGGGTTGACCCCGTAACCTTTTTGAGATATTTGTCTAAAACACATCCTGTTTACAACATAAAGCCAGATCCACCTGAACAAATATATTTTAACTAATATTTATACTGGTAGAAGTACCCAGCAATATTTAGTTAAATAACACAGGATCTTTTAAAAGATGAATGATTTAGTAATATCTGCTGCACTTGACTATCCAGTGAGCTGCCCCCATACTCCCCTAGTAAAGTTTCACACAATCACCACTTTAATATCAATACAAAATAGTTTCACTTTTTTTTTAATAGTAACTTTCATCTATGAATATATCCTGTTTACAACATAAAGCCAGATCCACCTGAACAAATATATTTTAACTACTAGTAGAAGTACTCATCAATATTTAAGAGAAACGCGTATATTGAATGGCTGCATATTAAGAATATCTGTGCTTGTTTTGTTTTGTTGTCTTTTCTTTTTTTTCTGGTTTGTTAATGGATTTTTGAGCTAAGCAAATAAACAGGTCAATATTACAGGGTGACCCCGCAAAATGCCACCTTAACAAAATTCGCTGTTTTTTCTGCAATCCAACCATATTTGGTATGAATAAACTTCAGTCTGTGTCTGCCTTGTCCACCAAGTTTCACTCACGAATGTCCAACAGTCTTTGTTTTATCACTATTTAATGATATGTGGGGACACTTTACTGATCGTCTCATCAGTAGGAGGTGTGGTCCTGAATGGTTGATTTAGCCATGTAACAACATGCCTGTATCGATTAGACTGCTCGAACGATCTGTTCTTTTTGTCACAGTGTTTCGGCCGCTGTACTATTCATCTTCGGATATATCATAAGTCATTGCTACGTCCATACCAATTATGTTTGATGATTCTTTTTAGACATGGAGAGTAGAAAGTGACTAATTTCGGCAGCCTCGTAACTCTCGCTTCCATGAGCGCTGTTTCTGACAAAGGGGGAAAAATTGCTGTTTTCTGGGTCGGAATCTATCCATCTAACACTAGTTTTTGACCTTGAAGTAGTATTTTTTTTTTTAGCTCATTACATCAAGTGGCTTCATGCCTTGTCTGGAGCGACTTCCATAAAAAAATTTAAAAAATTTAATAAGTCAGTCGTCTCTCTATCCAGACCAATTCTGTTGATGTGTTTTTTTGGACCAGATCTTCATTATTGGCATAAATGAATGCATGTCAGGTTATTATTAAACTGGGCTTGCACTCTGGTGAGGTGGAGAAAGAATTTTAGGTTATTTGAGTCATCCATAACTATAAAACCGGCAGTTTTGCTTCAAAGCAAAACAACAAAAAAACCCTTTTGCGTCAATTATAATTTATTATAACAACTCAATCATATTTATCTCTTTGGGTTAACCGATGTAGAACAGTTGAGGTAGCAGGGTTAGTTGGTAGGGGAAGGCCAAGTTAAACACGGAAGTAAGTAATAAGGATGGATTTGAGAGAAAGAGGGATAAATAAAGACCTGGTCAGAGATATGTTAGTTTAGAAGTCAATTTATTAAAGCCGTCCAACACATGCCAGCATGTAAAACGGACATTAAACCGATGATGACAAAATGGATGAGAGTGCTTGTTTTAGTTGATGTAGAACAGTTGAGGTAGCATGGTCAGTTGTCAGGGGAATGGTCAAGTAAAACATAGGAGGAAGTGATAAGGATGGACTTGAGAGAAAGAGGGATAAATAAAGACCTGGCCAGAGATAGGTTAGTTTAGAAATCAATTTATTAAAGCCGCCCAACACGTGTCAGCATGTAAATTGAACGTTAAACTGATGATGATGACGATGATGATGATGAAGTAAATTATTTTTTTTCTTTTTGATTCCAGAGGTCTTCCGTCTGCAAAATTTCAGTGTGTCACTGATCTTCCAATCTCTTCTGGTTTGGGTTCCTCTGCAAGTGTGTCTGTCTGTGTGGCTGCCGCCCTTCTGCAGCATCAACGGTTGATCAGTTCTGCGACTGGTGGAGATTCCAGCAACAATTGGTCAAACGAAGAGTTAGAAATTATCAACTTATGGTCTTTCAGGGGAGAATGTATCATGCATGGAAATCCATCTGGCATCGATAATACCATTTGTACATTTGGTGAGTCGAGACATTTAGCAGTTTTGTCCTAATTACATTCTGTGATACGTCCGGTTTTCCCTCATATTATCGCCGGAAACTAAGGATGTCCCTTTTCTTTCTCGGCTTTCCGAATTCTCTATCTTGACCTTCCGACTGTTAACGGCTTATTGTTCATTTGTATCATTTGTCTGTGAAGTTCAATGTCTTTAAATTGCCATTCATTTTCCATTCATTTGCATTCATTTTCCATTCATTATATTGCCATTCATTTAACATTTGTTATATTGCCATTCATTTAACATTTGTTATATTGCCATTCATTTAACATTCGTTATATTGCCATTCATTTAACATTCATTATATTGCCATTCATTTAACATTCATTATATTGCCATTCCTTTGGCATTCATTATATTGACATTCATTTGTATTCCTTTTCCATTTATTATATTGCTATTCATTTAACATTCATTATATTGGCATTCATTTAACATTCATTATATTGCCATTCATTTAACATTCATTATGTTGCCATTCATTTGCATTCCTTTTCCATTCATTATATTGCCATTCATTATATTGGCATTCATTATATTGCCATTCATTTGACATTCATTATATTGCCATTCATTTGGCATTCATTATATTTCCATTCATTTAACATTCATTATATTTCCATTCATTATATTGCCATTCATTATATTGGCATTCATTATATTGCGATTCATTTAACATTCATTATGTTGCCATTCATTTGCATTCCTTTTCCATTCATTATATTGCCATTCATTTGGCATTCATTATATTGCCATTCATTTGGCATTCATTATATTGCCATTCATTTGGCATTCATTATGTTGCCATTCCTTTTCCATTCATTATGTTGCCATTCATTTGACATTCATTATATTGGCATTCATTATATTGCCATTCATTTTCTAGCTCATCTTTCCAACCTTGTATCATACTTTAACCTTGTCTTTAACTTCATCCAAAATTTTATTATTTCATCGTCGTATATGCCTGTCAAAAAAATAATTATCTAATAGAACAGCAGACAACGTCGAACCTCTCGTCAAAGAGAACATAGACGATAAACCCGAATAGTGAGTGTGCGTGTGTGTGTGTGTGAGTATGTGTGTGTGTGTGCGTGAGTATCTAAATCAATCTAATTTTCCTCTTTCAGGTGGAGTGATTGCATATGAAAAGGGAAAAATCGAACGGTTAAATAAGTAAGTTTTCTATAATTTTTTTCTTTTAATATCGTTTATATCGGAACTTACGTCCTCAGCAATGAGTTCGGCAGTGGCTTTGTTGTTGTCGAACTGAGATGTGGTTCTGCTCAGTGCTAGGAGGTTCAACCTCCCAAGCTTTATCCTCTCTCTTTGAGAAAAGGTTAGTTTATTGTTAACCGCCTGGGGTGCCCCTACCAGGGAATGCCGACGAGGCTGCTCAGGCATTTTTGTAAGTTAAAGTACGCTTTTCAAGACCTTACCTGACGTTGTGTTTAATCCCTCAGAGGGGAGGTAAATAAATAAAGACATCGGAAGTTATCCCTATCAACGGGAAAGTGTATAGCGGCTGTTAGGATTATGGTGATGAGTGCTGGGCACTCACCCAGTCCTCACACGCCCGTCTTCAAAATGAGAGAGCAATGATCAGGTGGATCTGCAATATGAGGTCAGATCAGAAACCCTGTTGCCATGGTTGAATATACCAAAGCTTCATAGTCTCCAGGCGGATGTGTCGGTTCAGCCATGCAAAGAGAAACGCTTCTTGAATAAAAAAGAAAATGCAGAAATCTTGAAGTTGAAGACCGGAATAAAGTGGGCTGGCCTAAGAAAACTTGGATGCAAGCAATCAGTGACAACGAAATTTAAACCGAATCATTTTTGGCCTTGAATTAGTATAAATTGAAAAGTCTTTTTGGCCTTGAATTAGTATAAACTGAAAAGTCTTTTTGGCCTTGAATTAGTATAAACTGAAAAGTCTTTTTGGCCTTGAATTAGTATAAACTGAAAAGTCTTTTTTGGCCTTGAATTAGTATAAACTGAAAAGTCTTTTTGGCCTTGAATTAGTATAAACTGAAAAGTCTTTTTTGGCCTTGAATTAGTATAAACTGAAAAGTCTTTTTTGGCCTTGAATTAGTATAAACTGAAAAGTCTTTTTTGGCCTTGAATTAGTATAAACTGAAAAGTCTTTTTGGCCTTGAATTAGTATAAACTGAAAAGTCTTTTTTGGCCTTGAATTAGTATAAACTGAAAAGTCTTTTTGGCCTTGAATTAGTATAAACTGAAAAGTCTTTTTTGGCCTTGAATTAGTATAAACTGAAAAGTCTTTTTTGGCCTTGAATTAGTATAAACTGAAAAGTCTTTTTTGGCCTTGAATTAGTATAAACTGAAAAGTCTTTTTTGGCCTTGAATTAGTATAAACTGAAAAGTCTTTTTGGCCTTGAATTAGTATAAACTGAAAAGTCTTTTTGGCCTTGAATTAGTATAAACTGAAAAGTCTTTTTGGCCTTGAATTAGTATAAACTGAAAAGTCTTTTTGGCCTTGAATTAGTATAAACTGAAAAGTCTTTTTGGCCTTGAATTAGTATAAACTGAAAAGTCTTTTTGGCCTTGAATTAGTATAAACTGAAAAGTCTTTTTTGGCCTTGAATTAGTATAAACTGAAAAGTCTTTTTTGGCCTTGAATTAGTATAAACTGAAAAGTCTTTTTTGGCCTTGAATTAGTATAAACTGAAAAGTCTTTTTTGGCCTTGAATTAGTATAAACTGAAAAGTCTTTTTTGGCCTTGAATTAGTATAAACTGAAAAGTCTTTTTTGGCCTTGAATTAGTATAAACTGAAAAGTCTTTTTGGCCTTGAATTAGTATAAACTGAAAAGTCTTTTTGGCCTTGAATTAGTATAAACTGAAAAGTCTTTTTGGCCTTGAATTAGTATAAACTGAAAAGTCTTTTTGGCCTTGAATTAGTATAAACTGAAAAGTCTTTTTGGCCTTGAATTAGTATAAACTGAAAAGTCTTTTTGGCCTTGAATTAGTATAAACTGAAAAGTCTTTTTTGGCCTTGAATTAGTATAAACTGAAAAGTCTTTTTTGGCCTTGAATTAGTATAAACTGAAAAGTCTTTTTTGGCCTTGAATTAGTATAAACTGAAAAGTCTTTTTTGGCCTTGAATTAGTATAAACTGAAAAGTCTTTTTTGGCCTTGAATTAGTATAAACTGAAAAGTCTTTTTTGGCCTTGAATTAGTATAAACTGAAAAGTCTTTTTGGCCTTGAATTAGTATAAACTGAAAAGTCTTTTTGGCCTTGAATTAGTATAAACTGAAAAGTCTTTTTGGCCTTGAATTAGTATAAACTGAAAAGTCTTTTTGGCCTTGAATTAGTATAAACTGAAAAGTCTTTTTGGCTAGCGTGTTATTTTTTTTAAGATGTGTCGAGTTTCAATATGATTTTGTGGGTAGTCAACGTTTTAACGAGCGTCGTCCGGTTTTTAAAAGGCCATTAGAATTTTCATGAGAAAATAATGACTCATAAAATCGTAGAACAAGTCTAGTGGCTTCAACCAACCGCCTTACCCCAATCCACGTGCTGAAGTTTTCCTTCATTGGTCCCCCGATTTTATAAATCGGGGGACCTATGTTTTGAGGCATGTTCGTCCGTAGGTCCGGATTTTTCTCTGCAACCATCCATTGAATTTCTCTGAAATTTTGCATGAAGTTGTAACTTTGATCAGGTTACAAAGTGACATTCTCCGATTTTTGAAAAAAAATCTGGTTAGCCCCCCCAAGGGGGCAAAAGGCCCCAAAATGGAAAAAATGACATTTTTTGCCCCATAACTTTTCATCCATCCATTCAATTTCTCTGAAACTTGGCCAAAATGTGGAGGCAATTGTTCCTAATAGAAAATAAGTATCGCTGACCTTGGAAAAAATCTGGTTCGCGCCCCCAGGGGGGCAAAAGCCCCAAAATGGCAAAAAATGACCCTTTTCTCCCATAACGTTTGATCCATCCATTCAATTTTTCTGAAACTTGGCCAAAATGTAGAGGCAATTGTTCTGGATATAAAATGAGCATCCTTGACCTCAGAAAAATTCTGGTTCTCGCCCCCAGGGGGTAAAAGGGGGGTTAAAAATGCCCCAAATTGCCCAAATTTATTGCATTTTACACTTGTCACATACAGAGAGGGACCATGCACGCACGGCTTGTTTTCTTATGGGGTGTGTCGAGATTTTCGTTGCACAAAGCCATAGTTCACAATTTACATACATAACAAGCCGCGCGTACATGGTCCCCTCTGTATGTGACTTGATGTGGCGAGTGTAAAATGCAATAAATTTGGGCAATTTGGGGCATTTTTGACCCCCTAGAGGCGCGAACCAGAATTTTTCTGAGGTCAAGGATGCTCATTTTATATCCAGAACAATTGCCTCCACATTTTGGCCAAGTTTCAGAGAAATTGAATGGATGGATGAAAAGTTATGGGGCAAAAAATGACATTTTTTGCCATTTCGGGGCCTTTTGACACCCTGGGGGCTAACCAGATTTTTTTTCAAAAATCGGAGAATGTCACTTTCTAACCTGACCAAAGTTACAACTTTATAGTAGCGACCAGACGAATCCATCCTGTCACTATGGGTGAATCCGGATCAGTCTCCCCCCCCCCCTCTCTCCTTAGGATTTATTTCTTCCTGGAAATATATCTTTTCCTCTTTGGGTCAATCTCTTGAAATTCTGTTGAATTTCTCTTTCTTTTCGTTGAACGTCTCACTTCAGTAGCTGGAGTAGTAGTAAGGTTTTCAGGAATCGGTACATCAAAGACATCGTAAAGTACCTCCATGGGTTCCTCATGTGAGGTTTGTTTTTCCACGTATCTGCGTCTCAACTAATTTACATGACGCTTGTTTTCCCCGCGTGAGGTCGTATCTCATCCTTGTCACCAATTTTTTATATCGTAAAAAAAAAATAGGGTAAAGAAACCCAAGACAGGAATTGAAAGGAATTGAAATTGTATAAAGAATATTTAATTACAATAAGTTGGTCGCCATTACCGGCTCTAGGCAGACGTGCTAAGCGGTTTGCTAACTGGTTCTCCTTGGTAAGGGAAAAGGTATTGACTTCATAGTGACAAATCCGTCCTGTCACTATGGGTGAATCCAGATCACTCCAGTGTGAACACTGAGGAAGCATAATTTTTTTTTCATCATTTTTGACCGGTGTACATTTGTAAAAAAATTTTTTAGTTCTGCAAGAAGAATGTCTTTACTTTAAATTTACGTTGCGTTAACGGGGAATAACAATAAATAAAAAAGCGCAAACGAGGTTCAGAGAGAAAAGTTGTTTCGAATGAAAGAAAAGACATACCTTTAAAAATGAAAGTACTAACAATTTTGTTAAAATTATTTCGCCCATAAACAGTTTTGAATGTACTTAACAAATTTCGTACATTTTAAATTTTCAAATGTAAATTTTTTTTTTTTTTTTTTTTTTTTTCAAAAAGCTTAGCTTTTCATAACATCCTTTTCAAGCAAAGTCCGTCAGTGTCAACCACCATTTATTTTCGTACATTTTAAATTTGCAAATGTAAATTGTTTTTGTGTTTTTTTGTTTTTTTTAACAAGCTTAATTTTCATAACATCTTTTTCAAGCAAAGTCCGTCAGTGTCAACCACCATTTACTTTCGTACATTTTAAATTTTCAAATGTAAATTTTTTTTTGTCTTTTTTTTTTTGTTTGTTTTTCAACAAACTTAGCTTTTCATAACATCTTTTTCAAGCAAAGTCCGTCAGTGTCAACCACCATTTACTTTCGTACATTTTAAATTTGCAAATGTAAATTTTTTTTGTGTTTTTTTTTGTTTTTTTCAACAAGCTTAGCTTTTCATAACATCTTTTTCAAGCAAAGTCCGTCAGTGTCAACCACCATTTATTTTTTACTATGTTAAATATTCATTTAAAGATATACTAATTTTCAAATTAAGAGTTATGCCGGCCAGGGGGATGGGGCCCATAACAGTAAATGACAGACTTTAAAACATTTTTATTAAGTTCGAAGGGGGGGGGGGGGGGGCTGTTTTTTTTTCCTCTCTTGTGCTAGCATTTGTTTAATTTTTACTTTCTTTATTTCCACAATTTAAAGTTTCACAAACTTTCCGGGCGTTAAAACATTATCTATTATATTCACACAGTCTAGCAATCCTCATCAAGTTGACCTCAGCTGACCTTTAATTCTCTGTTATTCTCAACTGACTATTTTATATACTAGTGCAATGATTCCCAACCATTTTAGAATCATATCCCATACAAATATCACAAATTTCTTCATGTCCCCCACTCGTTAATTGTTTAGTATAACATAAAAAATTGTATCTTTCGTCAGCCTCGTAATTCTCGCTTCACTTATTTTGTCCTTTAGTCCTCACATTCTATGAGCAATGTTTCTGATAAAGGGGGAAGAATTGCTGTCTTCTGGGTGAGAATCTATCCTTCTAACGCTTAGCGTTGGCTAGTTTTTGACCTTGAAGTAGTATTTAAAAAAAAAATTTTTTTTTTTAACTCCTTACATCAAGTGGCTTCATGCCTTGTCTGGAGCAATTTCCATACAAAAAAAAATTTTTAGAAAATAAATTTAAATTTAAAAAAAAAAAAAATTTAAGAAAAAACCAAAATGCATTTTGGTGGATTTAAATTCTTACATATATATTTTTTAAATTTTGTTTTATTTTACATTATTGCAATTTTGATTTCAATAAAGAATTGATAAATAGAACATAAAAAAAAAATAATAATTTGACCTTCGTTTTTTGTGGATGAATACATGACTAGGTCGCGTTAGCTGTTGTGCTAAGCTAGGTTGTAATGAAAATTTTACCCTATAACGGGTGAAATTAAAAAAAAAATTGTTGATATTACTATGTTTTTCATATTGCTCCCTATTATTATTGAATCACCCCCCCCCCCATCCCCGTGAGGCATAGGCCCAACGGTGAGAATCACTGTGCTAGTGGATCTACTCGGCCAATATCTAACATTAATCTTCTTTGCTAATTTACATCAAGTGGCTTCATGCCTTGTCTGGAGCAATTTCCATACAAAGAAATTTTTTTTTTAACTCCTTACATCAAGTGGCTTCATGCCTTGTCTGGAGCAATTTCCATACAAAAAAATTTTTTTTTAACTCCTTACATCAAGTGGCTTCGTGCCTTGTCTGGAGCAATTTCCATACAAAAAAAATTTTTTTTTTAACTCCTTACATCAAGTGGCTTCGTGCCTTGTCTGGAGCAATTTCCATACAAAAAAAATTTTTTTTTAACTCCTTACATCAAGTGGCTTCGTGCCTTGTCTGGAGCAATTTCCATACAAAAAAAATTTTTTAGAAAATAAATTTAAATTTAAAAAAAAAAAAAATTTAAGAAGAAACCAAAATGCATTTTGGTGGATTTAAATTCCTAAATATATATATTTTTTAAATTTTGTTTTATTTTACATTATTGCAATTTTGATTTCAATAAAGAATTGATAAATAGAACATAAAAAAAAAATAATAATTTGACCTTCGTTTTTTGTGGATGAACACGTGACTAGATTGCATAAGCTGTTGTGCTAAGCTAGGTTGTAATGAAAATTTTACCCTATAACGGGTGAAATTAAAAAAAAATTGTTGATATTACTATATTTTTCATATTGCTCCATATTATTATTGAACCCCCCCCCCCCCCCCCCCGTGAGGCATAGGCCCAACGTTGAGAATCACTGTGCTAGTGGATCTACTCGGCCAATATCTAACATTAATCTTCTTTGCTAATTTACATCAAGTGGCTTCATGCCTTGTCTGGAGCAATTTCCATACAAAAAATTTTTTTTTTTAACTCCTTACATCAAGTGGCTTCGTGCCTTGTCTGGAGCAATTTCCATACAAAAAAAATTTTTTTTTAGCTCCTTACATCAAGTGGCTTCGTGCCTTGTCTGGAGCAATTTCCATACAAAAAATTTTTTTTTTTAACTCCTTACATCAAGTGGCTTCGTGCCTTGTCTGGAGCAATTTCCATACAAAAAAAATTTTTTTTTAGCTCCTTACATCAAGTGGCTTCGTGCCTTGTCTGGAGCAATTTCCATACAAAAATTTTTTTTTTTTAACTCCTTACATCAAGTGGCTTCGTGCCTTGTCTGGAGCAATTTCCATAAAAAAAAAAAAAATTTTAGAAAGTAAATTTAAATTTAAAAAAAATAAATTTAATCATCTGAATACTGGTGACCTTCGTTTTTGTGGATGAACACATGACTAGGTTGTGTTGTAATGAAAATTTTACCCTATAACGGGTGAAATTAAAAAAAAAAATTGTTGATATACTATATTTTTCATATTGCTCCCTATTATTATTGAATCCCCCCTCCCCAAGTGAGTCATAGGCCCAACGTTGAGAATCCCTGTGCTAGTGGATCTACTCGGCCAATATCTAACAATAATCTTCTTTGCTAATTTTTTCAAGTCTTCAGCTGAATGGTTTGATAGTCAACAGCAAAACCGAAAGAAGTACAAAGAAAATGGTCGAAAAAGTTGCCTCAAAAATTGAACAGGTAAGTAATTATTGCTCTTACTAGTTGGTATGTATGGAATTCCGATATCATAATCTCGATAGTAATAAAATTATGAGACAACTTTATGTGTATGTGCGTGCGTGCGTGACGGAAACTGTATGATATAAGAGCGGGGAGGTCAACCAACATACATTGACTAAGAGTATCGACAAAACTCAGTAAGAGGTGGATGACTTAGTGAGTTAATTGCAAATTACGACTAATTAGACCAATTAAAGTTAGTTTTAAAAACCTAACTCAATCCCAAAACCAATGAATATTTTGATATATATTTTGTATTCTTAAAGTATATTAAAAAAAAAGAAATATTATGAAAAAAAAAAAAACGTTGATTAACTCTGAAGCCCTGATTACAAAGACGGGGAACTGTCAACAAAATTATATCTGAGCATTTTTTTTTTTTAATCCATTTCCTGCGTCCACATAACTTTCATAATTACACATTGAATTATTATTTTTTTAATTTTCTATTTATCAATTTTTTATTGAAATCAAAATTACAATGTAAAAAAATATATATTTAGATAATTAAATCCACCAAAATGCATTTTGGTTTCTTCTTAAACGAATCAGCCATTTGTATTTTACTAGCTGGTATGTATGGAATTCCGATATCATAATCTCGATAGTAATAAAATTATGAGACAACTTTGTGTGTGTGTGCGTGCGTGTGTGACGGAAACTGTATGACATAAGAGCGGGGAGGTAAACCAACATACATTGAATAAGAGTATAGACAAAACTCAGTAAGAGGTGGATGACTTAGTGAGTTAATTGCAAATTACGACTAATTAGACCAATTAAAGTTAGTTTTAAAAACATAACTCAATCCCAAAACCAATGAATATTTTAATATATATTTTGTATTCTTAAAGTATATTAAAAAAAAAGAAATATTATGAAAAAAAAAAAAACGTTGATTAACTCTGAAGCCCTGATTACAAAGACGGGGAACTGTCAACAAAATTATATCTGAGCATTTTTTTTTTTTAATCCATTTCCTGCGTCCACATAACTTTCATAATTACACATTGAATTATTATTTTTTTAATTTTCTATTTATCAATTTTTTATTGAAATCAAAATTACAATGTAAAAAAAAACAAAATTTAAAAAAAATATATATTTAGATAATTAAATCCACCAAAATGCATTTTGGTTTCTTCTTAAACGAATCAGCCATTTGTATTATTGCTCTTACTAGCTGGTATGTATGGAATTCCGATATCATAATCTCGATAGTAATAAAATTATGAGACAACTTTGTGTGTATGTGTGTATTTCCCGCGTCCACATAACTTTCATAATTACACATTGAATTATTATTTTTTTATTTTCTATTTATCAATTCTTTATTGAAATCAAAATTGCAATAATGTAAAATAAAACAAAATTTAAAAAAAATATATATTTAGGAATTTAAATCCACCAAAATGCATTTTGGTTTTTTCTCAAACGAGTCAGCCATTTGTATTATTCGACTCCTATTCTTATCTTGGATCTTATTTTTCACAAACTTTTCAACCAACGTAACCCCTCACCTTCATCAGGTGCATCTCACCTTCACTTGGGAATCTCAAGCTCAGAAACCTATACGTCGACCGAAACGTTGTGAATCTAACAACCAAGATGAGAATAGTAGTCCGAACGATCCAAATAATAAAAATTATCAATCCTCATCTCAAAAATTGGTTCCATTACGTCTCTGGCCGTGATCGATTCTGGTGGCCTTTGTTCTGTGGACAAACTTTATTTTCAGGCAGGAGACAAAACTCGGAGACAAGTTTTTTTCAGAGAGAGATTCGATTCTTTTATTCTTATGTCTTGGTTGTGGAGGGATTTCCATCCATTCGTCTCATTCATACTTTTCATTGTGGGGTGCGACGGATGCATGGGGATATATGTCGGATCCCATTCGAGATCCAGACCATAGGACGAGCGGCTACATCGTCGGTGTTATCGCTCTCACTTCCAAAGCGTTCTCTTTTAAAAACTCTAGTTTTCGAAAAAAACAAATGACGCAACAGACACTTGCCTCCGTCGGCCAATCAGATCCGACATTCACAATCGTTCCATATCTGACCTTCTCCGACCCGAGATTCCCTGTGTCGGTGCTGAATTTGTCACTTTGTTATGGTTTTGACAAGGATGATTACCTCATAACAATCCCCTCCAGCGCATGTCAGCTTAACCTGCACTTATTGTTTCAACTGACCACATCCATAATTCATACTATCTAACTTAATCGTTTCCAAAAATATGGAGCCCCCCTCCATAATATAACATTGTTTCCATGTTTTTTTTTCGTTTTTTTTTTTTTCGTAGTATCCAAATATTTTGAATCCAGTAATGGAATCCATCCATGGGATCAGCCAAAAAGCCAAGAAAGTGTTGGAAAGTGATCTGGGAATGGAAGCTATGTGCTCAGCATTGGAGGTGAGGCCATTTTGAATTTAAAATTAAATCAGAAAGGGGAAATAACTCAACAGAAAACATTTAAAAAATTTATTTATTTCTTGAAGCTGCAAATTGTTTTTATGTAGTTTTTTTTAATTTTTAGTTTTTATTTTAAATAATTAATATGTAAAATTTAAATATTTAAATTAATTTTTTTTTTTTAAATTTTTTTTTACTTTAAAATGAAATCAGAAAGGGGAAATAACTCAACAGAAAACATTAAAAAATTTCATTTATTTCTTGAAGCCGCAAATTGTTTTTGTGTAGTTTTTTTAGTTTTTTTATTTTAAATAATTAATATGTAAAATTTAAATATTTAAATTAATTTTTTTTTTTTTTAAATTTTTTGTACTTTAAAATGAAATCAGAGAGGGGAAATAACTCAACAGAAAACATTAAAAAATTTCATTTATTTCTTGAAGCTGCAAATTGTTTTTGTGTAGTTTTTTTTTTGTTTTTATTTTAAATAATTAATATGTAAAATTTAAATATTTAAATAATTTTTTTTTTTTACTTTAAAATGAAATCAGAAAGTGGAGATAACTTAACAGAAAACTAAAAAAAAAAATTATTTATTTCTCGAAGCTGCAAATTGTTTTTGTGTAGTTTTTTTTTTGTTTTAGTTTTTATTTTAAATAATTAATATGTAAAATTTAAATATTTAAATTAATTTTTTTTTTTTTTTAATTTTTTTTACTTTAAAATGAAATCAGAAAGGAGAGATAACTTAACAGAAAACTTTAAAAAATTTCATTTATTTCTTGAAGCCGCAAATTGTTTTTGTGTAGTTTTTTTATTTTTTTTTATTTTAAATAATTAATATGTAAAATTTAAATATTTAAATTAATTTTTTTTTTTTTTAAATTTTTTTTACTTTAAAATGAAATCAGAGGGGAAATTACTCAACAGAAAACATTAAAAAATTTCATTTATTTCTTGAAGCTGCAAATTGTTTTTGTGTAGTTTTTTTTTTGTTTTTATTTTAAATAATTAATATGTAAAATTTAAATAATTTTTTTTTTTTACTTTAAAATGAAATCAGAAAGGGGAGATAACTTAACAGAAAACTAAAAAAAAAATTATTTATTTCTCGAAGCTGCAAATTGTTTTTGTGTAGTTTTTTTTTTGTTTTAGTTTTTATTTTAAATAATTAATATGTAAAATTTAAATATTTAAATTAATTTTTTATTTTTTATTTTTTTTACTTTAAAATGAAATCAGAAAGGGGAGATAACTTAACAGAAAACTAAAAAAATTTCATTTATTTCTTGAAGCCGCAAATTGTTTTTGTGTAGTTTTTTTAGTTTTTTTATTTTAAATAATTAATATGTAAAATTTAAATATTTAAATTAATTTTTTTTTTTTTTAAATTTTTTGTACTTTAAAATGAAATCAGAGAGGGGAAATAACTCAACAGAAAACATTAAAAAATTTCATTTATTTCTTGAAGCTGCAAATTGTTTTTGTGTAGTTTTTTTTTTGTTTTTATTTTAAATAATTAATATGTAAAATTTAAATATTTAAATAATTTTTTTTTTTTACTTTAAAATGAAATCAGAAAGGGGAGATAACTTAACAGAAAACTAAAAAAAAATTATTTATTTCTCGAAGCTGCAAATTGTTTTTGTGTAGTTTTTTTTTTGTTTTAGTTTTTATTTTAAATAATTAATATGTAAAATTTAAATATTTAAATTAATTTTTTTTTTTTTTTAATTTTTTTTTACTTTAAAATGAAATCAGAAAGGAGAGATAACTTAACAGAAAACTTTAAAAAATTTCATTTATTTCTTGAAGCCGCAAATTGTTTTTGTGTAGTTTTTTTATTTTTTTTTATTTTAAATAATTAATATGTAAAATTTAAATATTTAAATTAATTTTTTTTTTTTTTTTAATTTTTTTTACTTTAAAATGAAATCAGAGGGGAAATTACTCAACAGAAAACATTAAAAAATTTCATTTATTTCTTGAAGCTGCAAATTGTTTTTGTGTAGTTTTTTTTTTGTTTTTATTTTAAATAATTAATATGTAAAATTTAAATAAATTTTTTTTTTACTTTAAAATGAAATCAGAAAGGGGAGATAACTTAACAGAAAACTAAAAAAAAAATTATTTATTTCTCGAAGCTGCAAATTGTTTTTGTGTAGTTTTTTTTTTGTTTTAGTTTTTATTTTAAATAATTAATATGTAAAATTTAAATATTTAAATTAATTTTTTTTTTTTTTAATTTTTTTTACTTTAAAATGAAATCAGAAAGGGGAGATAACTTAACAGAAAACTAAAAAAATTTCATTTATTTCTTGAAGCCGCAAATTGTTTTTGTGTAGTTTTTTTAGTTTTTTTATTTTAAATAATTAATATGTAAAATTTAAATATTTAAATTAATTTTTTTTTTTTTTTAATTTTTTGTACTTTAAAATGAAATCAGAGAGGGGAAATAACTCAACAGAAAACATTAAAAAATTTCATTTATTTCTTGAAGCTGCAAATTGTTTTTGTGTAGTTTTTTTTTTGTTTTTATTTTAAATAATTAATATGTAAAATTTAAATATTTAAATAATTTTTTTTTTTTACTTTAAAATGAAATCAGAAAGGGGAGATAACTTAACAGAAAACTAAAAAAAAAATTATTTATTTCTCGAAGCTGCAAATTGTTTTTGTGTAGTTTTTTTTTTGTTTTAGTTTTTATTTTAAATAATTAATATGTAAAATTTAAATATTTAAATTAATTTTTTTTTTTTTTTAATTTTTTTTACTTTAAAATGAAATCAGAAAGGAGAGATAACTTAACAGAAAACTTTAAAAAATTTCATTTATTTCTTGAAGCCGCAAATTGTTTTTGTGTAGTTTTTTTATTTTTTTTAATTTTAAATAATTAATATGTAAAATTTAAATTAATTTTTTTTTTTTTTTACTTTAAAATGAAATCAGAGGGGAAATAACTCAACAGAAAACATTAAAAAATTTCATTTATTTCTTGAAGCTGCAAATTGTTTTTGTGTAGTTTTTTTTTTGTTTTTATTTTAAATAATTAATATGTAAAATTTAAATATTTAAATAAATTTTTTTTTTACTTTAAAATGAAATCAGAAAGGGGAGATAACTTAACAGAAAACTAAAAAAAAATTATTTATTTCTCGAAGCTGCAAATTGTTTTTGTGTAGTTTTTTTTTGTTTTAGTTTTTATTTAAAATAATTAATATGTAAAATTTAAATATTTAAATTAATTTTTAATTTTTTATTTTTTTTACTTTAAAATGAAATCAGAAAGGAGAGATAACTTAACAGAAAACATTAAAAAATTTCATTTATTTCTTGAAGCTGCAAATTGTATTTGTGTAGTTTTTTTGTTTTAGTTTTTATTTTAAATAATTAATATGTAAAATTTAAATATTTAAATTAATTTTTTTTTTTACTTTAAAATGAAATCAGAAAGGGGAGACAACTAAAAAAAAATCATTTATTTCTTGAAGCTGCAAATTGTTTTTGTGTAGTTTTTTATTTTTTTTATTTTAAATAATTAATATGTAAAATTTAAATATTTAATTTTTTTTTTTTTTTTACTTTAAAATGAAATCAGAAAGGGGAGATAACTTAACAGAAAACTAAAAAAAAAATTATTTATTTCTTGAAGCTGCAAATTGTTTTTGTGTAGTTTTTTTTTTGTTTTAGTTTTTATTTTAAATAATTAATATGTAAAATTTAAATATTTAAATTAATAATTAATTTTTAAAAATTTTTTTACTTTAAAATGAAATCAGAAAGGGGAGATAACTTAACAGAAAACTAAAAAAAAAAGTTATTTATTTCTCGAAGCTGCAAATTGTTTTTGTGTAGTTTTTTTTTGTTTTAGTTTTTATTTTAAATAATTAATATGTAAAATTTAAATATTTAAATTTTTTTTTTTTTTTAATTTTTTTTACTTTAAAATGAAATCAGAAAGGGAGATAACTTAACAGAAAACTAAACAAAAAAATCATTTATTTCTTGAAGCTGCAAATTGTTTTTGTGTAGTTTTTTTTTGTTTTAGTTTTTATTTTAAATAATTGATGTAAAATTTAAATATTTAAATTAATTTTAATTTTTTTTACTTTAAAATGAAATCAGAATGGGAGATAACTTAACAGAAAACTAAAAAAAAAATTATTTATTTCTCGAAGCTGCAAATTGTTTTTGTGTAGTTTTTTTTTTGTTTTAGTTTTTATTTAAAATAATTAATATGTAAAATTTAAATATTTAAATTAATTTTTTATTTTTTATTTTTTTTACTTTAAAATGAAATCAGAAAGGGGAGATAACTTAACAGAAAACTAAAAAAAAAATTATTTATTTCTCGAAGCTGCAAATTGTTTTTGTGTAGTTTTTTTTTTTGTTTTAGTTTTTATTTTAAATAATTAATATGTAAAATTTAAATATTTAAATTAATTTTTTTTTTTTTTTAATTTTTTTTACTTTAAAATGAAATCAGAAAGGAGAGATAACTTAACAGAAAACTTTAAAAAATTTCATTTATTTCTTGAAGCCGCAAATTGTTTTTGTGTAGTTTTTTTATTTTTTTTTATTTTAAATAATTAATATGTAAAATTTAAATATTTAAATTAATTTTTTTTTTTTTTTAATTTTTTTTACTTTAAAATGAAATCAGAATGGGAGATAACTCAACAGAAAACTAAAAAAAAATTATTTATTTCTCGAAGCTGCAAATTGTTTTTGTGTAGTTTTTTTTTTGTTTTAGTTTTTATTTTAAATAATTAATATGTAAAATTTAAATATTTAAATTAATTTTTTATTTTTTATTTTTTTTACTTTAAAATGAAATCAGAAAGGGGAGATAACTTAACAGAAAACTAAAAAAAAAAGTTATTTATTTCTCGAAGCTGCAAATTGTTTTTGTGTAGTTTTTTTTTTGTTTTAGTTTTTATTTTAAATAATTAATATGTAAAATTTAAATATTTAAATTAATTTTTTTTTTTTTAAATTTTTTTTACTTTAAAATGAAATCAGAAAGGAGAGATAACTTAACAGAAAACTTTAAAAAATTTCATTTATTTCTTGAAGCCGCAAATTGTTTTTGTGTAGTTTTTTTAGTTTTTTTATTTTAAATAATTAATATGTAAAATTTAAATATTTAAATTAATTTTTTTTTTTTTTTTAATTTTTTTTACTTTAAAATGAAATCAGAGGGGAAATTACTCAACAGAAAACATTAAAAAATTTCATTTATTTCTTGAAGCTGCAAATTGTTTTTGTGTAGTTTTTTTTTTGTTTTTATTTTAAATAATTAATATGTAAAATTTAAATAAATTTTTTTTTTACTTTAAAATGAAATCAGAAAGGGGAGATAACTTAACAGAAAACTAAAAAAAAAATTATTTATTTCTCGAAGCTGCAAATTGTTTTTGTGTAGTTTTTTTTTTGTTTTAGTTTTTATTTAAAATAATTAATATGTAAAATTTAAATATTTAAATTAATTTTTTATTTTTTATTTTTTTTACTTTAAAATGAAATCAGAAAGGGGAGATAACTTAACAGAAAACTAAAAAAAAAATTATTTATTTCTCGAAGCTGCAAATTGTTTTTGTGTAGTTTTTTTTTTGTTTTAGTTTTTATTTTAAATAATTAATATGTAAAATTTTAATATTTAAATTAATAATTAATTTTTTAAAATTTTTTTACTTTAAAATGAAATCAGAAAGGGGAGATAACTTAACAGAAAACTAAAAAAAAAAGTTATTTATTTCTCGAAGCTGCAAATTGTTTTTGTGTAGTTTTTTTTTGTTTTAGTTTTTATTTTAAATAATTAATATGTAAAATTTAAATATTTAAATTTTTTTTTTTTTTTAATTTTTTTTACTTTAAAATGAAATCAGAAAGGGAGATAACTTAACAGAAAACTAAACAAAAAAATCATTTATTTCTTGAAGCTGCAAATTGTTTTTGTGTAGTTTTTTTTTGTTTTAGTTTTTATTTTAAATAATTGATGTAAAATTTAAATATTTAAATTAATTTTAATTTTTTTTACTTTAAAATGAAATCAGAATGGGAGATAACTTAACAGAAAACTAAAAAAAAAATTATTTATTTCTCGAAGCTGCAAATTGTTTTTGTGTAGTTTTTTTTTTGTTTTAGTTTTTATTTAAAATAATTAATATGTAAAATTTAAATATTTAAATTAATTTTTTATTTTTTATTTTTTTTACTTTAAAATGAAATCAGAAAGGGGAGATAACTTAACAGAAAACTAAAAAAAAAATTATTTATTTCTCGAAGCTGCAAATTGTTTTTGTGTAGTTTTTTTTTTTGTTTTAGTTTTTATTTTAAATAATTAATATGTAAAATTTAAATATTTAAATTAATTTTTTTTTTTTTTTAATTTTTTTTACTTTAAAATGAAATCAGAAAGGAGAGATAACTTAACAGAAAACTTTAAAAAATTTCATTTATTTCTTGAAGCCGCAAATTGTTTTTGTGTAGTTTTTTTATTTTTTTTTATTTTAAATAATTAATATGTAAAATTTAAATATTTAAATTAATTTTTTTTTTTTTTTTAATTTTTTTTACTTTAAAATGAAATCAGAATGGGAGATAACTCAACAGAAAACTAAAAAAAAAATTATTTATTTCTCGAAGCTGCAAATTGTTTTTGTGTAGTTTTTTTTTTGTTTTAGTTTTTATTTAAAATAATTAATATGTAAAATTTAAATATTTAAATTAATTTTTTATTTTTTATTTTTTTTACTTTAAAATGAAATCAGAAAGGGGAGATAACTTAACAGAAAACTAAAAAAAAAATTATTTATTTCTCGAAGCTGCAAATTGTTTTTGTGTAGTTTTTTTTTTGTTTTAGTTTTTATTTTAAATAATTAATATGTAAAATTTAAATATTTAAATTAATTTTTTTTTTTTTTTAATTTTTTTTACTTTAAAATGAAATCAGAAAGGAGAGATAACTTAACAGAAAACTTTAAAAAATTTCATTTATTTCTTGAAGCCGCAAATTGTTTTTGTGTAGTTTTTTTAGTTTTTTTATTTTAAATAATTAATATGTAGAATTTAAATATTTAAATTAATTTTTTTTTTTTTAATTTTTTGTACTTTAAAATGAAATCAGAGAGGGGAAATAACTCAACAGAAAACATTAAAAAATTTCATTTATTTCTTGAAGCTGCAAATTGTTTTTGTGTAGTTTTTTTTTTGTTTTTATTTTAAATAATTAATATGTAAAATTTAAATATTTAAATAATTTTTTTTTTTTACTTTAAAATGAAATCAGAAAGGGGAGATAACTTAACAGAAAACTAAAAAAAAAATTATTTATTTCTCGAAGCTGCAAATTGTTTTTGTGTAGTTTTTTTTTTGTTTTAGTTTTTATTTTAAATAATTAATATGTAAAATTTAAATATTTAAATTAATTTTTTTTTTTTTTTAATTTTTTGTACTTTAAAATGAAATCAGAGAGGGGAAATAACTCAACAGAAAACATTAAAAAATTTCATTTATTTCTTGAAGCTGCAAATTGTTTTTGTGTAGTTTTTTTTTTGTTTTTATTTTAAATAATTAATATGTAAAATTTAAATATTTAAATAATTTTTTTTTTTTACTTTAAAATGAAATCAGAAAGGGGAGATAACTTAACAGAAAACTAAAAAAAAAATTATTTATTTCTCGAAGCTGCAAATTGTTTTTGTGTAGTTTTTTTTTTGTTTTAGTTTTTATTTTAAATAATTAATATGTAAAATTTAAATATTTAAATTAATTTTTTTTTTTTTTAATTTTTTTTACTTTAAAATGAAATCAGAAAGGAGAGATAACTTAACAGAAAACTTTAAAAAATTTCATTTATTTCTTGAAGCCGCAAATTGTTTTTGTGTAGTTTTTTTATTTTTTTTTATTTTAAATAATTAATATGTAAAATTTAAATATTTAAATTAATTTTTTTTTTTTTTTAAATTTTTTTTACTTTAAAATGAAATCAGAGGGGAAATTACTCAACAGAAAACATTAAAAAATTTCATTTATTTCTTGAAGCTGCAAATTGTTTTTGTGTAGTTTTTTTTTTGTTTTTATTTTAAATAATTAATATGTAAAATTTAAATAAATTTTTTTTTTACTTTAAAATGAAA
Source organism: Sepiola atlantica (assembly GCA_963556195.1). Classification (NCBI taxonomy): domain Eukaryota; kingdom Metazoa; phylum Mollusca; class Cephalopoda; order Sepiida; family Sepiolidae; genus Sepiola; species Sepiola atlantica. The sequence continues at coordinate 14,704,123 of OY744555.1, forward strand.
TCAGAAAGGGGAGATAACTTAACAGAAAACTAAAAAAAAAATTATTTATTTCTCGAAGCTGCAAATTGTTTTTGTGTAGTTTTTTTTTTGTTTTAGTTTTTATTTTAAATAATTAATATGTAAAATTTAAATATTTAAATTAATTTTTTTTTTTTTTAATTTTTTTTACTTTAAAATGAAATCAGAAAGGAGAGATAACTTAACAGAAAACTTTAAAAAATTTCATTTATTTCTTGAAGCCGCAAATTGTTTTTGTGTAGTTTTTTTATTTTTTTTTATTTTAAATAATTAATATGTAAAATTTAAATATTTAAATAAATTTTTTTTTTACTTTAAAATGAAATCAGAAAGGGGAGATAACTTAACAGAAAACTAAAAAAAAATTATTTATTTCTCGAAGCTGCAAATTGTTTTTGTGTAGTTTTTTTTTGTTTTAGTTTTTATTTAAAATAATTAATATGTAAAATTTAAATATTTAAATTAATTTTTAATTTTTTATTTTTTTTACTTTAAAATGAAATCAGAAAGGAGAGATAACTTAACAGAAAACATTAAAAAATTTCATTTATTTCTTGAAGCTGCAAATTGTATTTGTGTAGTTTTTTTGTTTTAGTTTTTATTTTAAATAATTAATATGTAAAATTTAAATATTTAAATTAATTTTTTTTTTTACTTTAAAATGAAATCAGAAAGGGGAGACAACTAAAAAAAAATCATTTATTTCTTGAAGCTGCAAATTGTTTTTGTGTAGTTTTTTATTTTTTTTATTTTAAATAATTAATATGTAAAATTTAAATATTTAATTTTTTTTTTTTTTTTACTTTAAAATGAAATCAGAAAGGGGAGATAACTTAACAGAAAACTAAAAAAAAAATTATTTATTTCTTGAAGCTGCAAATTGTTTTTGTGTAGTTTTTTTTTTGTTTTAGTTTTTATTTTAAATAATTAATATGTAAAATTTAAATATTTAAATTAATAATTAATTTTTAAAAAATTTTTTACTTTAAAATGAAATCAGAAAGGGGAGATAACTTAACAGAAAACTAAAAAAAAAAGTTATTTATTTCTCGAAGCTGCAAATTGTTTTTGTGTAGTTTTTTTTTGTTTTAGTTTTTATTTTAAATAATTAATATGTAAAATTTAAATATTTAAATTTTTTTTTTTTTTTAATTTTTTGTACTTTAAAATGAAATCAGAGAGGGGAAATAACTCAACAGAAAACATTAAAAAATTTCATTTATTTCTTGAAGCTGCAAATTGTTTTTGTGTAGTTTTTTTTTTGTTTTTATTTTAAATAATTAATATGTAAAATTTAAATATTTAAATAATTTTTTTTTTTTACTTTAAAATGAAATCAGAAAGGGGAGATAACTTAACAGAAAACTAAAAAAAAAATTATTTATTTCTCGAAGCTGCAAATTGTTTTTGTGTAGTTTTTTTTTTGTTTTAGTTTTTATTTTAAATAATTAATATGTAAAATTTAAATATTTAAATTAATTTTTTTTTTTTTTAATTTTTTTTACTTTAAAATGAAATCAGAAAGGAGAGATAACTTAACAGAAAACTTTAAAAAATTTCATTTATTTCTTGAAGCCGCAAATTGTTTTTGTGTAGTTTTTTTATTTTTTTTTATTTTAAATAATTAATATGTAAAATTTAAATATTTAAATTAATTTTTTTTTTTTTTTTAATTTTTTTTACTTTAAAATGAAATCAGAGGGGAAATTACTCAACAGAAAACATTAAAAAATTTCATTTATTTCTTGAAGCTGCAAATTGTTTTTGTGTAGTTTTTTTTTTGTTTTTATTTTAAATAATTAATATGTAAAATTTAAATAAATTTTTTTTTTACTTTAAAATGAAATCAGAAAGGGGAGATAACTTAACAGAAAACTAAAAAAAAAATTATTTATTTCTCGAAGCTGCAAATTGTTTTTGTGTAGTTTTTTTTTTGTTTTAGTTTTTATTTAAAATAATTAATATGTAAAATTTAAATATTTAAATTAATTTTTTATTTTTTATTTTTTTTACTTTAAAATGAAATCAGAAAGGGGAGATAACTTAACAGAAAACTAAAAAAAAAATTATTTATTTCTCGAAGCTGCAAATTGTTTTTGTGTAGTTTTTTTTTTGTTTTAGTTTTTATTTTAAATAATTAATATGTAAAATTTAAATATTTAAATTAATAATTAATTTTTTAAAATTTTTTTACTTTAAAATGAAATCAGAAAGGGGAGATAACTTAACAGAAAACTAAAAAAAAAAGTTATTTATTTCTCGAAGCTGCAAATTGTTTTTGTGTAGTTTTTTTTTGTTTTAGTTTTTATTTTAAATAATTAATATGTAAAATTTAAATATTTAAATTTTTTTTTTTTTTTAATTTTTTTTACTTTAAAATGAAATCAGAAAGGGAGATAACTTAACAGAAAACTAAACAAAAAAATCATTTATTTCTTGAAGCTGCAAATTGTTTTTGTGTAGTTTTTTTTTGTTTTAGTTTTTATTTTAAATAATTGATGTAAAATTTAAATATTTAAATTAATTTTAATTTTTTTTACTTTAAAATGAAATCAGAATGGGAGATAACTTAACAGAAAACTAAAAAAAAAATTATTTATTTCTCGAAGCTGCAAATTGTTTTTGTGTAGTTTTTTTTTTGTTTTAGTTTTTATTTAAAATAATTAATATGTAAAATTTAAATATTTAAATTAATTTTTTATTTTTTATTTTTTTTACTTTAAAATGAAATCAGAAAGGGGAGATAACTTAACAGAAAACTAAAAAAAAAATTATTTATTTCTCGAAGCTGCAAATTGTTTTTGTGTAGTTTTTTTTTTTGTTTTAGTTTTTATTTTAAATAATTAATATGTAAAATTTAAATATTTAAATTAATTTTTTTTTTTTTTTAATTTTTTTTACTTTAAAATGAAATCAGAAAGGAGAGATAACTTAACAGAAAACTTTAAAAAATTTCATTTATTTCTTGAAGCCGCAAATTGTTTTTGTGTAGTTTTTTTATTTTTTTTTATTTTAAATAATTAATATGTAAAATTTAAATATTTAAATTAATTTTTTTTTTTTTTTTAATTTTTTTTACTTTAAAATGAAATCAGAATGGGAGATAACTCAACAGAAAACTAAAAAAAAAATTATTTATTTCTCGAAGCTGCAAATTGTTTTTGTGTAGTTTTTTTTTTGTTTTAGTTTTTATTTAAAATAATTAATATGTAAAATTTAAATATTTAAATTAATTTTTTATTTTTTATTTTTTTTACTTTAAAATGAAATCAGAAAGGGGAGATAACTTAACAGAAAACTAAAAAAAAAATTATTTATTTCTCGAAGCTGCAAATTGTTTTTGTGTAGTTTTTTTTTTGTTTTAGTTTTTATTTTAAATAATTAATATGTAAAATTTAAATATTTAAATTAATTTTTTTTTTTTTTAAATTTTTTTTACTTTAAAATGAAATCAGAAAGGAGAGATAACTTAACAGAAAACTTTAAAAAATTTCATTTATTTCTTGAAGCCGCAAATTGTTTTTGTGTAGTTTTTTTAGTTTTTTTATTTTAAATAATTAATATGTAGAATTTAAATATGTAAATTAATTTTTTTTTTTTTAATTTTTTTTACTTTAAAATGAAATCAGAGAGGGGAAATAACTCAACAGAAAACATTAAAAAATTTCATTTATTTCTTGAAGCTGCAAATTGTTTTTGTGTAGTTTTTTTTTTGTTTTTATTTTAAATAATTAATATGTAAAATTTAAATATTTAAATAATTTTTTTTTTTTACTTTAAAATGAAATCAGAAAGGGGAGATAACTTAACAGAAAACTAAAAAAAAAATTATTTATTTCTCGAAGCTGCAAATTGTTTTTGTGTAGTTTTTTTTTTGTTTTAGTTTTTATTTTAAATAATTAATATGTAAAATTTAAATATTTAAATTAATTTTTTTTTTTTTTTAATTTTTTGTACTTTAAAATGAAATCAGAGAGGGGAAATAACTCAACAGAAAACATTAAAAAATTTCATTTATTTCTTGAAGCTGCAAATTGTTTTTGTGTAGTTTTTTTTTTTGTTTTTATTTTAAATAATTAATATGTAAAATTTAAATATTTAAATAATTTTTTTTTTTTACTTTAAAATGAAATCAGAAAGGGGAGATAACTTAACAGAAAACTAAAAAAAAAATTATTTATTTCTCGAAGCTGCAAATTGTTTTTGTGTAGTTTTTTTTTGTTTTAGTTTTTATTTTAAATAATTAATATGTAAAATTTAAATATTTAAATTAATTTTTTTTTTTTTAAATTTTTTTTACTTTAAAATGAAATCAGAAAGGAGAGATAACTTAACAGAAAACTTTAAAAAATTTCATTTATTTCTTGAAGCCGCAAATTGTTTTTGTGTAGTTTTTTTATTTTTTTTTATTTTAAATAATTAATATGTAAAATTTAAATATTTAAATTAATTTTTTTTTTTTTTTAAATTTTTTTTACTTTAAAATGAAATCAGAGGGGAAATTACTCAACAGAAAACATTAAAAAATTTCATTTATTTCTTGAAGCTGCAAATTGTTTTTGTGTAGTTTTTTTTTTGTTTTTATTTTAAATAATTAATATGTAAAATTTAAATAAATTTTTTTTTTACTTTAAAATGAAATCAGAAAGGGGAGATAACTTAACAGAAAACTAAAAAAAAAATTATTTATTTCTCGAAGCTGCAAATTGTTTTTGTGTAGTTTTTTTTTTGTTTTAGTTTTTATTTTAAATAATTAATATGTAAAATTTAAATATTTAAATTAATTTTTTTTTTTTTTAATTTTTTTTACTTTAAAATGAAATCAGAAAGGAGAGATAACTTAACAGAAAACTTTAAAAAATTTCATTTATTTCTTGAAGCCGCAAATTGTTTTTGTGTAGTTTTTTTATTTTTTTTAATTTTAAATAATTAATATGTAAAATTTAAATTAATTTTTTTTTTTTTTTTACTTTAAAATGAAATCAGAGGGGAAATAACTCAACAGAAAACATTAAAAAATTTCATTTATTTCTTGAAGCTGCAAATTGTTTTTGTGTAGTTTTTTTTTTGTTTTTATTTTAAATAATTAATATGTAAAATTTAAATATTTAAATTAATTTTTTTTTTTACTTTAAAATGAAATCAGAAAGGGGAGACAACTAAAAAAAAATCATTTATTTCTTGAAGCTGCAAATTGTTTTTGTGTAGTTTTTTATTTTTTTTATTTTAAATAATTAATATGTAAAATTTAAATATTTAATTTTTTTTTTTTTTTTACTTTAAAATGAAATCAGAAAGGGGAGATAACTTAACAGAAAACTAAAAAAAAAATTATTTATTTCTTGAAGCTGCAAATTGTTTTTGTGTAGTTTTTTTTTGTTTTAGTTTTTATTTTAAATAATTAATATGTAAAATTTAAATATTTAAATTAATAATTAATTTTTTAAAATTTTTTTACTTTAAAATGAAATCAGAAAGGGGAGATAACTTAACAGAAAACTAAAAAAAAATTATTTATTTCTCGAAGCTGCAAATTGTTTTTGTGTAGTTTTTTTTTGTTTTAGTTTTTATTTAAAATAATTAATATGTAAAATTTAAATATTTAAATTAATTTTTAATTTTTTATTTTTTTTACTTTAAAATGAAATCAGAAAGGAGAGATAACTTAACAGAAAACATTAAAAAAATTTCATTTATTTCTTGAAGCTGCAAATTGTATTTGTGTAGTTTTTTGTTTTAGTTTTTATTTTAAATAATTAATATGTAAAATTTAAATATTTAAATTAATTTTTTTTTTTTTTTAATTTTTTTTACTTTAAAATGAAATCAGAAAGGAGAGATAACTTAACAGAAAACTTTAAAAAATTTCATTTATTTCTTGAAGCCGCAAATTGTTTTTGTGTAGTTTTTTTAGTTTTTTTATTTTAAATAATTAATATGTAGAATTTAAATATTTAAATTAATTTTTTTTTTTTTTAATTTTTTGTACTTTAAAATGAAATCAGAGAGGGGAAATAACTCAACAGAAAACATTAAAAAATTTCATTTATTTCTTGAAGCTGCAAATTGTTTTTGTGTAGTTTTTTTTTTGTTTTTATTTTAAATAATTAATATGTAAAATTTAAATAAATTTTTTTTTTACTTTAAAATGAAATCAGAAAGGGGAGATAACTTAACAGAAAACTAAAAAAAAAATTATTTATTTCTCGAAGCTGCAAATTGTTTTTGTGTAGTTTTTTTTTTGTTTTAGTTTTTATTTTAAATAATTAATATGTAAAATTTAAATATTTAAATTAATTTTTTTTTTTTTTTAATTTTTTTTACTTTAAAATGAAATCAGAAAGGAGAGATAACTTAACAGAAAACTTTAAAAAATTTCATTTATTTCTTGAAGCCGCAAATTGTTTTTGTGTAGTTTTTTTATTTTTTTTTATTTTAAATAATTAATATGTAAAATTTAAATATTTAAATAAATTTTTTTTTTACTTTAAAATGAAATCAGAAAGGGGAGATAACTTAACAGAAAACTAAAAAAAAATTATTTATTTCTCGAAGCTGCAAATTGTTTTTGTGTAGTTTTTTTTTGTTTTAGTTTTTATTTAAAATAATTAATATGTAAAATTTAAATATTTAAATTAATTTTTAATTTTTTATTTTTTTTACTTTAAAATGAAATCAGAAAGGAGAGATAACTTAACAGAAAACATTAAAAAATTTCATTTATTTCTTGAAGCTGCAAATTGTATTTGTGTAGTTTTTTTGTTTTAGTTTTTATTTTAAATAATTAATATGTAAAATTTAAATATTTAAATTAATTTTTTTTTTTACTTTAAAATGAAATCAGAAAGGGGAGACAACTAAAAAAAAAATCATTTATTTCTTGAAGCTGCAAATTGTTTTTGTGTAGTTTTTTATTTTTTTTATTTTAAATAATTAATATGTAAAATTTAAATATTTAATTTTTTTTTTTTACTTTAAAATGAAATCAGAAAGGGGAGATAACTTAACAGAAAACTAAAAAAAAAATTATTTATTTCTTGAAGCTGCAAATTGTTTTTGTGTAGTTTTTTTTTTGTTTTAGTTTTTATTTTAAATAATTAATATGTAAAATTTAAATATTTAAATTAATAATTAATTTTTTAAAATTTTTTTACTTTAAAATAGAATCAGAAAGGGGAGATAACTTAACAGAAAACTAAAAAAAAAAGTTATTTATTTCTCGAAGCTGCAAATTGTTTTTGTGTAGTTTTTTTTTGTTTTAGTTTTTATTTTAAATAATTAATATGTAAAATTTAAATATTTAAATTTTTTTTTTTTTTTAATTTTTTTTACTTTAAAATGAAATCAGAAAGGGAGATAACTTAACAGAAAACTAAAAAAAAAAATTATTTATTTCTTGAAGCTGCAAATTGTTTTTGTGTAGTTTTTTTTTGTTTTAGTTTTTATTTTAAATAATTGATGTAAAATTTAAATATTTAAATTAATTTTAATTTTTTTACTTTAAAATGAAATCGGAATGGGAGATAACTTAACAGAAAACTAAAAAAAAAATTATTTATTTCTCGAAGCTGCAAATTGTTTTTGTGTAGTTTTTTTTTTGTTTTAGTTTTTATTTAAAATAATTAATATGTAAAATTTAAATATTTAAATTAATTTTTTATTTTTTATTTTTTTTACTTTAAAATGAAATCAGAAAGGGGAGATAACTTAACAGAAAACTAAAAAAAAAATTATTTATTTCTCGAAGCTGCAAATTGTTTTTGTGTAGTTTTTTTTTTGTTTTAGTTTTTATTTTAAATAATTAATATGTAAAATTTAAATATTTAAATTAATTTTTTTTTTTTTTAAATTTTTTTTACTTTAAAATGAAATCAGAAAGGAGAGATAACTTAACAGAAAACTTTAAAAAATTTCATTTATTTCTTGAAGCCGCAAATTGTTTTTGTGTAGTTTTTTTATTTTTTTTATTTTAAATAATTAATATGTAAAATTTAAATATTTAAATTAATTTTTTTTTTTTTTTAATTTTTTTTACTTTAAAATGAAATCAGAATGGGAGATAACTCAACAGAAAACTAAAAAAAAAATTATTTATTTCTCGAAGCTGCAAATTGTTTTTGTGTAGTTTTTTTTTTGTTTTAGTTTTTATTTAAAATAATTAATATGTAAAATTTAAATATTTAAATTAATTTTTTATTTTTTATTTTTTTTACTTTAAAATGAAATCAGAAAAGGGGAGATAACTTAACAGAAAACTAAAAAAAAAATTATTTATTTCTCGAAGCTGCAAATTGTTTTTGTGTAGTTTTTTTTTTGTTTTAGTTTTTATTTTAAATAATTAATATGTAAAATTTAAATATTTAAATTAATTTTTTTTTTTTTTTAATTTTTTTTACTTTAAAATGAAATCAGAAAGGAGAGATAACTTAACAGAAAACTTTAAAAAATTTCATTTATTTCTTGAAGCCGCAAATTGTTTTTGTGTAGTTTTTTTAGTTTTTTTATTTTAAATAATTAATATGTAGAATTTAAATATTTAAATTAATTTTTATTTTTTTTTATTTTTTGTACTTTAAAATGAAATCAGAGAGGGGAAATAACTCAACAGAAAACATTAAAAAATTTCATTTATTTCTTGAAGCTGCAAATTGTTTTTGTGTAGTTTTTTTTTTGTTTTTATTTTAAATAATTAATATGTAAAATTTAAATATTTAAATAATTTTTTTTTTTTACTTTAAAATGAAATCAGAAAGGGGAGATAACTTAACAGAAAACTAAAAAAAAAATTATTTATTTCTCGAAGCTGCAAATTGTTTTTGTGTAGTTTTTTTTTTGTTTTAGTTTTTATTTTAAATAATTAATATGTAAAATTTAAATATTTAAATTAATTTTTTTTTTTTTTTAATTTTTTTTACTTTAAAATGAAATCAGAAAGGAGAGATAACTTAACAGAAAACTTTAAAAAATTTCATTTATTTCTTGAAGCCGCAAATTGTTTTTGTGTAGTTTTTTTATTTTTTTTTATTTTAAATAATTAATATGTAAAATTTAAATATTTAAATTAATTTTTTTTTTTTTTAATTTTTTTTACTTTAAAATTAAATCAGAGGGGAAATTACTCAACAGAAAACATTAAAAAATTTCATTTATTTCTTGAAGCTGCAAATTGTTTTTGTGTAGTTTTTTTTTGTTTTTATTTTAAATAATTAATATGTAAAATTTAAATAAATTTTTTTTTTACTTTAAAATGAAATCAGAAAGGGGAGATAACTTAACAGAAAACTAAAAAAAAAATTATTTATTTCTCGAAGCTGCAAATTGTTTTTGTGTAGTTTTTTTTTTGTTTTAGTTTTTATTTTAAATAATTAATATGTAAAATTTAAATATTTAAATTAATTTTTTTTTTTTTAAATTTTTTTTACTTTAAAATGAAATCAGAAAGGAGAGATAACTTAACAGAAAACTTTAAAAAATTTCATTTATTTCTTGAAGCCGCAAATTGTTTTTGTGTAGTTTTTTTATTTTTTTTAATTTTAAATAATTAATATGTAAAATTTAAATTAATTTTTTTTTTTTTTTTACTTTAAAATGAAATCAGAGGGGAAATAACTCAACAGAAAACATTAAAAAATTTCATTTATTTCTTGAAGCTGCAAATTGTTTTTGTGTAGTTTTTTTTTTGTTTTTATTTTAAATAATTAATATGTAAAATTTAAATATTTAAATAAATTTTTTTTTTACTTTAAAATGAAATCAGAAAGGGGAGATAACTTAACAGAAAACTAAAAAAAAATTATTTATTTCTCGAAGCTGCAAATTGTTTTTGTGTAGTTTTTTTTTGTTTTAGTTTATATTTAAAATAATTAATATTTAAAATTTAAATATTTAAATTAATTTTTAATTTTTTATTTTTTTTACTTTAAAATGAAATCAGAAAGGAGAGATAACTTAACAGAAAACATTAAAAAAATTTCATTTATTTCTTGAAGCTGCAAATTGTATTTGTGTAGTTTTTTTGTTTTAGTTTTTATTTTAAATAATTAATATGTAAAATTTAAATATTTAAATTAATTTTTTTTTTTTTTAAATTTTTTTTACTTTAAAATGAAATCAGAAAGGAGAGATAACTTAACAGAAAACTTTAAAAAATTTCATTTATTTCTTGAAGCCGCAAATTGTTTTTGTGTAGTTTTTTTAGTTTTTTTATTTTAAATAATTAATATGTAGAATTTAAATATTTAAATTAATTTTTTTTTTTTTTAATTTTTTGTACTTTAAAATGAAATCAGAGAGGGGAAATAACTCAACAGAAAACATTAAAAAATTTCATTTATTTCTTGAAGCTGCAAATTGTTTTTGTGTAGTTTTTTTTTTGTTTTTATTTTAAATAATTAATATGTAAAATTTAAATAAATTTTTTTTTTACTTTAAAATGAAATCAGAAAGGGGAGATAACTTAACAGAAAACTAAAAAAAAAATTATTTATTTCTCGAAGCTGCAAATTGTTTTTGTGTAGTTTTTTTTTTGTTTTAGTTTTTATTTTAAATAATTAATATGTAAAATTTAAATATTTAAATTAATTTTTTTTTTTTTAAATTTTTTTTACTTTAAAATGAAATCAGAAAGGAGAGATAACTTAACAGAAAACTTTAAAAAATTTCATTTATTTCTTGAAGCCGCAAATTGTTTTTGTGTAGTTTTTTTAGTTTTTTTAATTTTAAATAATTAATATGTAAAATTTAAATTAATTTTTTTTTTTTTTTTTACTTTAAAATGAAATCAGAGGGGAAATAACTCAACAGAAAACATTAAAAAATTTCATTTATTTCTTGAAGCTGCAAATTGTTTTTGTGTAGTTTTTTTTTTGTTTTTATTTTAAATAATTAATATGTAAAATTTAAATATTTAAATAATTTTTTTTTTTTACTTTAAAATGAAATCAGAAAGGGGAGATAACTTAACAGAAAACTAAAAAAAAAATTATTTATTTCTCGAAGCTGCAAATTGTTTTTGTGTAGTTTTTTTTTTGTTTTAGTTTTTATTTTAAATAATTAATATGTAAAATTTAAATATTTAAATTAATTTTTTTTTTTTTTTAATTTTTTTTACTTTAAAATGAAATCAGAAAGGAGAGATAACTTAACAGAAAACTTTAAAAAATTTCATTTATTTCTTGAAGCCGCAAATTGTTTTTGTGTAGTTTTTTTATTTTTTTTTATTTTAAATAATTAATATGTAAAATTTAAATATTTAAATTAATTTTTTTTTTTTTTTAATTTTTTTTACTTTAAAATTAAATCAGAGGGGAAATTACTCAACAGAAAACATTAAAAAATTTCATTTATTTCTTGAAGCTGCAAATTGTTTTTGTGTAGTTTTTTTTTGTTTTTATTTTAAATAATTAATATGTAAAATTTAAATAAATTTTTTTTTTACTTTAAAATGAAATCAGAAAGGGGAGATAACTTAACAGAAAACTAAAAAAAAAATTATTTATTTCTCGAAGCTGCAAATTGTTTTTGTGTAGTTTTTTTTTTGTTTTAGTTTTTATTTTAAATAATTAATATGTAAAATTTAAATATTTAAATTAATTTTTTTTTTTTTTAATTTTTTTTACTTTAAAATGAAATCAGAAAGGAGAGATAACTTAACAGAAAACTTTAAAAAATTTCATTTATTTCTTGAAGCCGCAAATTGTTTTTGTGTAGTTTTTTTATTTTTTTTAATTTTAAATAATTAATATGTAAAATTTAAATTAATTTTTTTTTTTTTTTTTACTTTAAAATGAAATCAGAGGGGAAATAACTCAACAGAAAACATTAAAAAATTTCATTTATTTCTTGAAGCTGCAAATTGTTTTTGTGTAGTTTTTTTTTTGTTTTTATTTTAAATAATTAATATGTAAAATTTAAATATTTAAATAAATTTTTTTTTTACTTTAAAATGAAATCAGAAAGGGGAGATAACTTAACAGAAAACTAAAAAAAAATTATTTATTTCTCGAAGCTGCAAATTGTTTTTGTGTAGTTTTTTTTTGTTTTAGTTTATATTTAAAATAATTAATATTTAAAATTTAAATATTTAAATTAATTTTTAATTTTTTATTTTTTTTACTTTAAAATGAAATCAGAAAGGAGAGATAACTTAACAGAAAACATTAAAAAAATTTCATTTATTTCTTGAAGCTGCAAATTGTATTTGTGTAGTTTTTTTGTTTTAGTTTTTATTTTAAATAATTAATATGTAAAATTTAAATATTTAAATTAATTTTTTTTTTTTTTAAATTTTTTTTACTTTAAAATGAAATCAGAAAGGAGAGATAACTTAACAGAAAACTTTAAAAAATTTCATTTATTTCTTGAAGCCGCAAATTGTTTTTGTGTAGTTTTTTTAGTTTTTTTATTTTAAATAATTAATATGTAGAATTTAAATATTTAAATTAATTTTTTTTTTTTTTAATTTTTTGTACTTTAAAATGAAATCAGAGAGGGGAAATAACTCAACAGAAAACATTAAAAAATTTCATTTATTTCTTGAAGCTGCAAATTGTTTTTGTGTAGTTTTTTTTTTGTTTTTATTTTAAATAATTAATATGTAAAATTTAAATAAATTTTTTTTTTACTTTAAAATGAAATCAGAAAGGGGAGATAACTTAACAGAAAACTAAAAAAAAAATTATTTATTTCTCGAAGCTGCAAATTGTTTTTGTGTAGTTTTTTTTTTGTTTTAGTTTTTATTTTAAATAATTAATATGTAAAATTTAAATATTTAAATTAATTTTTTTTTTTTTAAATTTTTTTTACTTTAAAATGAAATCAGAAAGGAGAGATAACTTAACAGAAAACTTTAAAAAATTTCATTTATTTCTTGAAGCCGCAAATTGTTTTTGTGTAGTTTTTTTAGTTTTTTTAATTTTAAATAATTAATATGTAAAATTTAAATTAATTTTTTTTTTTTTTTTTACTTTAAAATGAAATCAGAGGGGAAATAACTCAACAGAAAACATTAAAAAATTTCATTTATTTCTTGAAGCTGCAAATTGTTTTTGTGTAGTTTTTTTTTTGTTTTTATTTTAAATAATTAATATGTAAAATTTAAATATTTAAATAAATTTTTTTTTTACTTTAAAATGAAATCAGAAAGGGGAGATAACTTAACAGAAAACTAAATAAAAAATTATTTATTTCTCGAAGCTGCAAATTGTTTTTGTGTAGTTTTTTTTTTGTTTTAGTTTTTATTTTAAATAATTAATATGTAAAATTTAAATATTTAAATTAATTTTTTTTTTTTTTAAATTTTTTTTACTTTAAAATGAAATCAGAAAGGAGAGATAACTTAACAGAAAACTTTAAAAAATTTCATTTATTTCTTGAAGCCGCAAATTGTTTTTGTGTAGTTTTTTTATTTTTTTTTATTTTAAATAATTAATATGTAAAATTTAAATATTTAAATTAATTTTTTTTTTTTTTTAATTTTTTTTACTTTAAAATTAAATCAGAGGGGAAATTACTCAACAGAAAACATTAAAAAATTTCATTTATTTCTTGAAGCTGCAAATTGTTTTTGTGTAGTTTTTTTTTGTTTTTATTTTAAATAATTAATATGTAAAATTTAAATATTTAATTTTTTTTTTTTTTACTTTAAAATGAAATCAGAAAGGGGAGATAACTTAACAGAAAACTAAAAAAAAAATTATTTATTTCTTGAAGCTGCAAATTGTTTTTGTGTAGTTTTTTTTTTGTTTTAGTTTTTATTTTAAATAATTAATATGTAAAATTTAAATATTTAAATTAATAATTAATTTTTTTAAATTTTTTTACTTTAAAATGAAATCAGAAAGGGGAGATAACTTAACAGAAAACTAAAAAAAAAAGTTATTTATTTCTCGAAGCTGCAAATTGTTTTTGTGTAGTTTTTTTTTGTTTTAGTTTTTATTTTAAATAATTAATATGTAAAATTTAAATATTTAAATTTTTTTTTTTTTTAATTTTTTTTACTTTAAAATGAAATCAGAAAGGGAGATAACTTAACAGAAAACTAAACAAAAAAATCATTTATTTCTTGAAGCTGCAAATTGTTTTTGTGTAGTTTTTTTTTGTTTTAGTTTTTATTTTAAATAATTGATGTAAAATTTAAATATTTAAATTAATTTTAATTTTTTTTACTTTAAAATGAAATCAGAATGGGAGATAACTTAACAGAAAACTAAAAAAAAAATTATTTATTTCTCGAAGCTGCAAATTGTTTTTGTGTAGTTTTTTTTTTGTTTTAGTTTTTATTTAAAATAATTAATATGTAAAATTTAAATATTTAAATTAATTTTTTATTTTTTATTTTTTTTACTTTAAAATGAAATCAGAAAGGGGAGATAACTTAACAGAAAACTAAAAAAAAAAGTTATTTATTTCTCGAAGCTGCAAATTGTTTTTGTGTAGTTTTTTTTTGTTTTAGTTTTTATTTTAAATAATTAATATGTAAAATTTAAATATTTAAATTTTTTTTTTTTTTAATTTTTTTTACTTTAAAATGAAATCAGAAAGGGAGATAACTTAACAGAAAACTAAACAAAAAAATCATTTATTTCTTGAAGCTGCAAATTGTTTTTGTGTAGTTTTTTTTTGTTTTAGTTTTTATTTTAAATAATTGATGTAAAATTTAAATATTTAAATTAATTTTAATTTTTTTTACTTTAAAATGAAATCAGAATGGGAGATAACTTAACAGAAAACTAAAAAAAAAATTATTTATTTCTCGAAGCTGCAAATTGTTTTTGTGTAGTTTTTTTTTTTGTTTTAGTTTTTATTTAAAATAATTAATATGCAAAATTTAAATATTTAAATTAATTTTTTATTTTTTATTTTTTTTACTTTAAAATGAAATCAGAAAGGGGAGATAACTTAACAGAAAACTAAAAAAATTTCATTTATTTCTTGAAGCCGCAAATTGTTTTTGTGTAGTTTTTTTGTTTTTGTTTTTATTTTAAATAATTAATATGTAAAATTTAAATATTTAAATTAATTTTTTTTTTTTTTAATTTTTTTTACTTTAAAATGAAATCAGAAAGGGGAGATAACTTAACAGAAAACTAAAAAAAAATTATTTATTTCTCGAAGCTGCAAATTGTTTTTGTGTAGTTTTTTTTGTTTTAGATTTTATTTTAAATAATTAATATGTAAAATTTAAATTTTTTATTTTTTATTTAGGAGCTGATTGATTTGAACCACTTCCAATTGTGCGCCCTTGGTGTCAGCCATCGATCGATCGACCAAATACATGAATTGTTGCTAATGTTTTCCCTCCACAGCAAACTCACCGGAGCCGGAGGAGGGGGATGCGTCTTTGCTTTACTCAATCCAAGTAAGTCTATTGCACGGTCTTTAGTTCTCGTACCTTCTCTTCCTCACCGCGTGGAGGGGTGTCGTCTCGATGTCGTCTAGTGGTTGAGTTCTTTCTTTGCTTCTGTACTGCCGTGAACATCGCCGTCCGCTGTGTCTACAACAAAAACCTTCGTAACACGGTTCAGGAGGCAAACAATCTTTTTAACTTTGATCAGTTTATTTCAGGCATCAGTTTTCTGTTGGCCATGGAGATGTTTCACTAACGTTAAGGGAGATACCAAATTAGTATTCTATCGTAGTTAATTCCTAGCTTAAGTCCTTAGCCATTCGAGGAGGGGGGAAGAAGGAATCTCATGCCTGTATTCTCTTAGGGAATTAAATTCCCCTAATCATTTGAAGACTACATAGAGAAATCGTCCGTTCGGCTTGCTTCCAAAAGCCAGACTGGCAAAATTCCGTTTCACACACAAAAGCCTGTCACGTCACAGAACCCCTATGCGCAGGTGCACCTTAACCCTTGACTTGAGGTCTCGTCAACGTGGTGGCCCTGTCAACGTTTGTGAGCTCCAACTGTGAGAACAGCGCTATTCTGCACTCGGTTGTACGGGTTCACCCGCACTAAATCGTGCAAGCCAAACCAAACGATCGCCCACACATACGTCCACTCAACATGCGTCCGACCTCACAGGGCCATTATCCAACAAGTCTTAACAGATCTCCCTTTGAAATGTTCACAAGTGTATTTACGTTACGGGAGGGGGGGGGTGACCAGATCCCAGAAATTCAACGCCAAGAAATTTGCTAAGTTCCTAAAAATAAAATCTTAAAACTTTCTTCGGTGTCCTAGAATCATCATCATCAACCGGTTTATTTGTTGAATCAGGCCACAATTAATCCTCTGATGAGGGTGGGGCCTGATTGTCTAGTCTCGAAATCTAAGTCTTCCTCTCCACTCCTGTCTTTGGCAAGGCTTGATGGAATCCATAGGCCCTGAAGATCCACGCATCCTGGGATCTACGAAGCCCAAGACATTACCAGCAGCATTAGTGCTACTGGCACTGCCTTTCTTTTTTCCTGCTGTATTTCGACTAGACATTGTATTTAAGGCAATTTTACGACTGGATGCCTATCCTTTACCAACTTGAACACTTTTGGCAGTCCAAGACCTCCACCGTTCACATCTAACTAGGGCTGATGTCGTTTCCACTTAAGCATGTACAAATGTCATACATTACCAGTGAGTTGCTTATCAAGATGTTGTTGGTGAAGTATAAAACAAGAATTCCACTTCTATGAACAAAATAGTGACACATAAGTGAAGTAGAATGCAAGCAAGTATCACCTAGCGATCAAGTTCTGCGTTCAAATGAAATCCTCCTCCCCTTCCCAGTTTAATCAGTCTTTCTTTCTCTTTCACCCACCCCCTCCCTCCCTCCCTGTTACTACAAATGTATATTTATTGGATTTCTTGTCACATGATCCCTTCTAATGAGATGGGGGGGGGGGGGGTAGATTAATTTTTAAAAAAATCATTTTGACATGGCTTTCGAAAAGCACAGATGAATATTTCTCAAACTCCCGGTCGGCAAAAATCAAGACAAAATTCACTCGCTACATGGCATTACAGACTTAGTTGTTGTAAACCTGACTCTGGGTAATAAGTGAGAGTTAATCTCTATCTGTGAGGAAGATATATATTCTACTCGGTCCTGGACACCAGTAGCTAGACATGGGAATTGGGATAGAATATTAAAACTTGCTATCATCATCATCATCATCAACCGGTTTATTTGTTGAATCAGGCCACAATTAATCCTCTGATGAGGGTGGGGCCTGATTGTCTAGTCTCGAAATCTAAGTCCTCCTCTCCACTCCTGTCTTTGGCAAGGCTTGATGGAATCCATAGGCCCTGAAGATCCACGCATCCTGGGATCTACGAAGCCCAAGACATTACCAGCAGCATTAGTGCTACTGGCACTGCCTTTCTTTTTTCCTGCTGTATTTCGACTAGACATTGTATTTAAGGCAATTTTACGGCTGGATGCCTATCCTTTACCAACTTGAACACTTTTGGCAGTCCAAGACCTCCACCGTTCACATCTAACTAGGGCTGATGTCGTTTCGACTTAAAATAAAAAAAAGTAACTAAAGAACTTTCCTCGTGCTGCCGGGCCCCTGGAACTCCCTCCCTGCTTCCTGTTTCCCCGACTGTACCGACATGCAGAGGTTTAAAACTAATGTAAACAGACATCTCACTGCACAGCTCCCAACTTAGAATGACACCCTAAACCTACACCCTGATTGAAAGTTGCAGGTGAGAAACAGGCACTGCGATGATAACGTGCGTGACAAATCAGATCATAGAAGAAGAAAAGACTTGAAACTTAGTACAATTGTAACTTGTTAAAAAGGGGAAAGGGGAAGCACTCGAGAGGCTTTAAGTTGATGGATTAGATCCTGTGTTATAGAAACGTTGTCCAGGAAGTTTCGTAGTTTGTTCGGAAGATTTGCTGTATGCTGCTGATTTAGTACTTGCTTGTGAAACCATAGAAGATCTACTTGTTAAGTTAAAGACTTTGAGAAATCCTATGGAAAGTAACGGTCTGCGAGTGGATGTTACGAAAGACCTAAGTGATAATTAGGTGTTGTAATGTTGAAAGGACCCTAGAAAGAGGAAAGTTTGCCCGCTTAGTTTGTGGAAAGGAAGTCTGGTGCAACTCGATTTTTTGCAAGCATTGGGTACAAAATCAATTTGTGTGCAAAAAATCATAATAAAAAATCAATCAATCAAAAAATCATAATAAAAAAAATCAATCAATCAAAAAATCATAATAAAAAAAATCATTAAAAAAATTATAAAAAAAAATCAATCAATCAAAAAATCATAATAAAAAAAAATCAATCAATCAAAAAATCATAATAAAAAAAATCAATCATGATGATTAGGTGTTGTAATGTTGAAAGGACCCTAGAAAGTTTGCCCGCTTAGTTTGTGGAAAGGGAGTCTGGTGCAACTCGATTTTTTGCAAGCATTGGGTACAAAATCAATTTGTGTGCAAAAAATCATAATAAAAAATCAATCAATCAAAAAATCATAATAAAAAAAATCAATCAATCAAAAAATCATAATAAAAAAAATCATAAAAAAAATTATAATAAAAAAAAATCAATCAATCAAAAAATCATAATAAAAAAAAATCAAAATCAAAAAATTATAATAAAAAAAAATCAATCAATCAAAAAATCATAATAAAAAAAAAATCAATCAATCAAAAAATCATTAAAAAAAATCAATTAATCAAAAAAAAAATCATTAAAAAAAATCAATCAATCAAAAAATCATAATGAAAAAAAATCAATCAAAAAATCATAATAAAAAAAAATCAAAATCAAAAAATTATAAAAAAAAAAATCAATCAATCAAAAAATCATAAAAAAAAAATCAATCAATCAAAAAATCATAATAAAAAAAAGTCAATCAATCAAAAAATAATTAAAAAAAGTCAATCAATCAAAAAATCATAAAAAAAAATCAATAAAAAAATCATTAAAAAAATCAATAAAAAAATCATTAAAAAAAAAAAAAATCATAATAAAAAATCAATTAATCAAAAATAAATTAAAAAATTATAAAATAAATCAAAAATTATAAAATCATAAATTCATATAATCATAATTAAAAAAATAAAACTATAAAATCAAAACTTTTTATTTATTTATTTTTTAAAAATTTATTTTTTTATTTTTTTTTCAGGTAAATGGGATGACCATACAAAACGAGTTATTGAAGAATTGGTTGACTTTGGTTTCGAAGTTTATGAATCAACTCTTGGAGGTTCCGGTGTTAGACTATGCAACTCAGATGATATGAACCCATTTTAAGAAAGAGAAAAAAAAAAATATCAGCAAAACAACACAACGATTGATAACTAGCGGGACCCGTGGAAATTCCACGGTGCTTTCTACATCAATCTGTATAATTTACTGTTAATGTTAATAATAATAATATTCCTTTTGAAATAAAAAATGTTTGTCAGGATCAATACTATTAAATGAAAAATGACTTTTTTCTTCTTCCATAAAAATAATTGTCAGCTAAATATTTTTTAAATAAATAAAACGTATATATATATATATAGAGAGAGAGAGAGTGGTAGTTTGCTTGAAGCATTGCTGGGAATAGTAGTAGAATGTTTTTTTAAAAGGCTGAGGGCAATGCAAAGTGCCGGATAGGTTGTAAGCTGGAAGGAACAAAAATAATAAATCGAAATTGAAAGTGGACTTATTATTTATTTGTTTCTTAAAATCTTACATAACAGCAGAGAATCTACCAACATTTTGGTAGAATCTCTGCACAGATGGAGTTTTCTTTTGGTGTTTATTATTTTTGACAAAGGGAAGTTTCTTTCCCCGAAATATTAAATAAATGATTTTTAATAATCATCCGGACAACACACAAACAGCTAACACAACACTTGCTGTTATGTAAGATTTTAAGAAAAAATAAATAGTAAGTCACATTTCGATTTCAATTTATTATTTTTGTTCCTTCCAGCTTACAACCTATCCGGCACTTTGTCTTTAAAAAGACTGAGGGCAATGCATACTACTATATATATATATATATATGATGATTCTCGATTGAAAAGGGACGAAACGTATACGTACAAAGATAATAAACAATAACAAATATCGCTCCTCGTAAAAAAGTAGAGCACTGTAATGGTAGTACTAACAAAGCATGACATCACTTGCTTTATAATGCATCATTCCTTCCCTAATAGAAGTAGAATGCCTGGACGTCAAGCCACTTTAAAAGTGTTAAAATTATCATTGTTTATCAGCTGTTCAGAAATGCCGAGCAGTTAGCGACGTTGGATTTCAGTTGAAAAATACTTGTAATCCAGGGTTTCGAATCGTACAACCGGTAGTGAATAGTCATATCTCTATGCTGATGAGTCTCGATTGAAAAGGGAGAAACGTATACGTACATAGATAATAAACAATTTGAGAAACCAGTCAACAGATGCGTGAATTTATATCAATAAATGAAATTTATTAATAATTTTTTTTAATATTTTAGAAATCTGAATTTTTGGTTTAACAAACCTTAACAGCCTGGTTGTTCCAACGTATCTCCCTGGCTATCGTTCGTAGCAACGCTATGTCAGTAACGGCGGCGTCACTTCCGTTCTAATCGTCATCTGTTGACTCTCTCTTTCTTTCTCTGACAATTGTTTCAAGCAAAAACATAATTGATGTTCTGGTATTAGAACGGTACCAAATTTCATCAAATAGCATAACATGTCGTCAAACCTTAATTATGGCAGACAGTATATATATATTTTTTTTTCGCCATTTTTTTTTCTTCATGCTGTAAGACTGACGATCCTCTCCAATGTTATTGGAGTGTTGGTATATATGTCCGGTGCAAGTAGTGGATGCGCTGGTAAGCGTGTTTTCGAATAATATGAGTGTCACTACATCATTGAAAGCGTCGTTAAGGGATATATTTGAAAATTTGAAATATTTATTTATTTATCAAAAATTGTAGCTATTTAATTCTTTTAAAAACAATAAATATCCTCAATCTTCTTGCCGTAAAAATAATTGTCAACTAAACATTCTTCAAACCAATAAAATGAATGTCACTTTTTTAAATATATTTATTTAAAACTGTATTATTTTAGTGAACGGAATCACAATCTGATTTCGTTTAATACAATCAGAATCACACTAAATAAATAATATTGGTTTATACCCGTTCCGTTGTCTACAGTACCTGGGTATGTAAATTTCCATCTTTAATTCGCTACTATGAAGAAAAATATTTGAAATTTTGTGGGAAAAAAATTTTTTTTTTTTAAAAACGCTACTTAGAGAGTAAGTAACTACGATGAATACGTTTATGTATTTTTTTTTTTATTGATAAAAACATTGAAAATGAATGTCACTTTTTTAAATATATTTATTTAAAATTGTATTTTTTAAGTGAACAGAACCACAATCTGATTTTGGAACAATTCATTTTAAAACGGTAAAGTCAGGCATTTTTGCCTTAGCGACATCAGATTCATCACCAGTCACCATCTTTGCTGACCAGACGATCTCATTTCTTTAATGTGTGTGAAAGGTGATAACATATGCATCAACATGAAATGCTGTAACATTATTATATAGATTAAACATTCTAAAAAATAAAGTTCTTCTATCTATACTAATATTAGAAACGTTTGCCTGTCAGTGTCATTTGATATTATTGGTCTCCCGATTTATCAAATCGGGGGACTTATGTTTTGAAGCATGTTCGTCTGTCCGTCCGTCCGTCCGTATTTTTCTCCGCAACCATCCATTGAATTTCTCTGAAATTTTGCATGAAGTTGTAACTTTGGTCAGGTTACAAAGTGACATTCTCCGATTTTTAAAAAATAATCTGGTTAGCCCCCCCCCCCCCCCCCCCAGGGGGTCAAAAGGCCCCGAAATGGCAAAAAATAACATTTTTTGCCTCATAACTTTTCATCCATCCATTCAATTTCTCTGAAACTTGGCCAAAATGGGAAGGCAATTGTTCCTAATAGAAAATAAGTATCGCTGACCTTGGAAAAAAATCTGATTTGCGCTCCCAAAAATGGCCAAAAAAATTACCCTTTTCTCCCATAACGTTTGATCCATCCATTCAATTTTTCTGAAACTTGGCCAAAATGTAGAGGCAATTGTTCTGGATATAAAATGAGCATCCTCGACCTCAGAAAAATTCTGGTTCGCGCCCCCAGGGGGTCAAAGGGGGGGTAAAAATGCCCCAAATTTATTGCATTTTACACTCGCCACATCGAATCACATACAGAGGGGGACCACGCACGCACGCACGCACGCACGCACGCACGCGCGGCTTGTTATCTTTCTTTTAATGAACTATGGCATTACGTCGAGACGATATGGCACCCAAATTTCCCAAATTTATTGTATCTTACACTCGCCACATACAGAGGGTGACCACGCACGTGCGGCTTGTTTATTACATACCTTCACTGAATCCGCTGGCAGAGTGATCCTTCCTGACTGATAACAAATTGATGCTGCGTACATGTGTTGCTATGTCGTGTTGAAACAAAAGGCCGTCTGATGTGCTTTCTTAATATAATTATTTAATTTATTAGACAACCCACTATTTAGAGAATGAAGGATTTACTCAACCAAATGATCCTCCTGAAAGGTGAAAAGCAGGAGAAAGAGAGTCAATTATGTTTTAAGCACATTGCTTGATTATATTTCATAAGACCATGTTCTCGATTCAGCTGCTCCTTTCAAACTCCTCATACTTCTGACTACTACTACTACTACTATCTGTAATCCATGATTCACGTCATTTCAGCCTAAATACTAGTGACTTCCTTTTTCTACGATTTTAGCTTATTACACCCCGACCTTTCTGTCTACAGCACATCCGGCCTAATCGCTTATATGTAATCGCTAATATATCCACTAGTCTAATATATAAAGTAGAGACGATTTTTCCCCTGTACCTTCTCGGAGTATAGGAAAATAACCACATGTATCACAGGCTACTAAACTCACCACTATACTACACTTATTCACTCGAGCGTGTTTTACTAAATTTGTTATTATTTTTTTCTACTTAACACTAAATATTACATTTGGCCCACCATCAATGTCTCTCCGAAAAACCAACTCCATATAAGTGGTAGCAAAAACTTTTCTCCCTAACAATTATGTACTGTCACTTTACTGATCGACACCGGGAACTAATACACACAGTTTAATTTTCACAAAACACTGGTTCTTATTTATTATTTTCCTGGTAATCAACCTTAGGTTAATTGGCCTATTTTCACATATATTTTAAACCCGAATCCGTGGCCCAAACGGTAAGAAAGCAGGTTTCCTTATCGCCAGTTTAAGCGTTCGATCCCATTCTACTCTACCACTTTTTTCATTTTTTTAAATTTAAAACATTCGCCAACACGGTAGACGGGAAAGAAAAAACAATAGGCCGTATCTTTTTTCATTCGACATCATGCAATAGGTAGTACTTTCTCCCGTGCAACGAGTTCTGCTAGTTAATAATAAAGAAATGAAAGAATAATCACACATGCAAATTTAATTTTTATGAGCAAACGAGACTGGGCTTTATCTTAATAACCGATAATAAAAAAAAGGAAAGAAACAGTTTCTTTCACTTTTAATACACTAAAAAAAAAAAAAATTCCTTGTTTTTATATTTTTGGTGACGGTTAGTAAATTAATATTTCGGTCAGCGACGTAGAGGGAAGTGTAGCATATCGACGCCGTGATTCGTCGGAGGGAGTTGTTGTCCTTCCGCTTCTACCTGATTTACCTGCCTCTCCACTAGAGTTGGGCGGTTTTGAAATTTTGGTTTCGGTATCGGTTTCGTTTTTTTTTCCCTTAAAACCTCGGTTTATGGTTCGGTTTTTCGTTTTTTTTTTTTTAATTTTTTTTACTATGGAAGCTATTCATTCTCTTGTGTGATGATTAGTTATTATTAATATTTGTTTTTAAGACAGGGTAATAAAACTTTATAGACATGCGTAAAAGACTAGTAGTACACCCGAAAACCGCGCCAAGGGAAAAGGAAGGATGGTTAAAAAAAAGTAGAGATTATTAATTCATCTAAAGTCATTTTTTAAGCTTTAAGGTAATTTTAGTCATAGAATTCATGACTTGGATTAAAGTTTAATAATTAAACTTTCGAATAAATTGTCAACTCTAAATAAATACCATATTAACAATTTAGTAAAATATAAATCGTTGCATAGTCTACTTTTTGAATAACCCATTTTTGGGAGAGAAAACGGTATAGTTGAGAGATAGTTCTCTAGAAATGACAATTTATGTATGAAGTGGCTTTTCAAAAGTAAACAATGAAATGCCTAATGTTTAAAATAATTTTAAAAATCCGAATAAAGTGATACTAGCATTGGCAACTACTTTTTTCTTTTTAAATGTTTATACTCGCTCGCTACTTTTCGTTTATTAACTTTTACAACAAGTATTTTTTTAAAATTTCATTTTAATAACTTATTTTTTTAGATAACTCTGAAACAAACATAAATAATTATTTTACAATTTTGAGTTGAATCAAATAGATTTTCGACATCATACGGAACGCGTTTGATTTTTTCTTTTTCATTTGAAAATAGTTTATGCTAAAAATACGATGTCATGTTGTCTGTCGTATTTCTCTTTTTTTCATTTGAAAATTCAAAATGTTAATGATAAACAAACTGTAAACAAAGATTTCTTCCTACAAGTCAATTAAATGTTTTTTATCATATATTTGTTCAATCTGTCCTCTTACTAATATAACATTTTTTGGTAATATTCAATTTTATTCAAATCGGAAAATCTTTTCAACCGTGTTTCCTTGTATATGGTGGCTTACTGTAGTAAAAACACAATACCGAACGGTTACGGTTTTAAAAAAAAGAACCGATTCGGTATGGTGACGAAACCGAAAAACCGCCCATCTCTACTCTCCACTAGGGCATAATGCACGAACTCAATATTTCCTAACATTACAGATTCGCCACTGAATTTTTTCTTTACTTTTCATTTAAAAAAAAAAATTTCACTGAATTTTTTCTTTATTTTTTTCATTTTTTTTTTTTTAAATGAAAAAAAATAAAGAAAAAATTCAGTGAAATTTTTTTTTTTAAATGAAAAGTAAAGAAAAAATTCAGTGAAATTTAAAAAGACATAAAATTAAAGGAAAAAAAGAAAAAAAACAAAAGAAAGAAAGACATTTTTGTAAAAATAGGAATATCGACGCTGTGATTCGTCGGAGGGAGTTGTTGTCCTCCCTCTTCTACCTGATTTACCTGTGTCCCCACTAGGGCTGAATACTACAGATTCGCCCAAGGTAGGTAACTCTTCTATCGATTCATTCACTTTAATTATCCCCCAACATCAAAATAAAATAACTGAAAAGGAGAATCTAAAAAAATTTTTTTAATTCGACCAAGGGAGGTAACTCCAGTTCAAGGGATATAACTTCATCTACCTGAACATTCAATGCGTAAAAAGGCTATTTTAGCACCATTTTTTTTTGTCCAATTATGATTATCTATATTTATACAAAGGTAATTTGTAGACCGCAATACAATGCAGAGGTGTAACGGATAGACACAAACTGAAGCAAATGAAGATACATAATGGTGGAAAGGGTTTTAACTGCCAGACAGTCTACTCAAGGTTTGGGGAGGGGGATTTTCCTAGAGCCAATCTATGAACATTACCTTTTGGTCTCAGCATGACTCCGTTTTTATGAAGCACTTATTTCATTTCAAAGAGAAATACGATTCTGTGTGGCCCAAAATACAAAAACAGTGTTAAAACAAAATTAAACTAATTTAAGTTTATCATTTAGGAGTGATTTTTTTTTAAAGCAAAGATGCCCAAAAACGTGTAGCAAAAAAAAAAAAAAAAAAAAATGATTAAAAAAATTTTTTTTCTTTTTTTTTTAAATGAAAAATAAAGAAAAAATTCAGTGAAATTTTTTTTTTTAAATGAAAAGTAAAGAAAAAATTCAGTGAAATTTAAAAAGACATAAAATTAAAGGAAAAAAAGAAAAAACAAAAGAAAGACATTTTTGTAAAAATAGGAATATCGACGCTGTGATTCGTCGGAGGGAGTTGTTGTCCTCCCTCTTCTACTTGATTTACCTGCCTCTCAACTAGGGCAATACGATTCTGTGTGGCCCAAAATACAAAATCAAGGATATTCTCAAATTGCTGTGCCCCACCCTCCTTCCTTCCTTTCGCCGCGCGTCTATCACTTGCAACGTCTGCGATTCGCATGCAGCAAGCTTTCAGCGGAGAACTCGCATCCGTGAAGATTACGTAATACGGCACACATAAATCAACAATTTTCTTCTTCAGAATAAATTTACTCACGGCTTCTCGAACTCGACTGCCTGGTATTTATGAGGAGGTTGATTCTGCCCCCCCCTCCCCCCAAAAATGCTTGAACAAACCAGTCGGCATTCTCCAGTAAGAGTGCCTCAGGCGATTAGCAATAAACTAACCCTTTCTCAAGAGATTTTTGAGGCTGTTGACTAGATGTTTACTGAGATGGTATGGGTTTAGTCCATTTCTTTTGAGGGTGGTTCTATTACACCACAATCCAACCGGAAGTAAAGAAAAACGGTGTTAAAACAAAATTAAACTAATTTAAGTTTATCATTTAGGGGTGATCTTTTTTTTTTTTTTTTTAAGCAAAGATGCCCAAAAACGTGTAGCAAAAAAAAAAAAAAAAAAATTTTTTTTTTTTTTTTAAATGAAAAATAAAGAAAAAATTCAGTGAAATTTTTTTTTTAAATGAAAAATAAAGAAAAAATTCAGTGAATTTTTTTTTTTAAATGAAAAATAAAGAAAAAATTCAGTGAAATTTTTTTTTTTTAATGAAAAATAAAGAAAAAATTCAGTGAAATTTTTTTTTTTTAAAATGAAAAATAAAGAAAAAATTCAGTGAAATTTAAAAAGACATGAAATTAAAGGAAAAAAAGAAAAAACAAAAGAAAGAAAGACATTTTTGTAAAAATAGGAATATCGACGCTGTGATTCGTCGGAGGGAGTTGTTGTCCTCCCTCTTCTACCTGATTTACCTGCCTCTCAACTAGGGCATAATGCACGAACCCAATATTTCCTAACATTACAGATACGCCCAAGGTAGGTAACTCTTCTATCGATTCATTCACTTTAATTATCCCCCAACATCAAAATAAAATAACTAAAGAGGAGAATCTAAAAAGGAAAGGTATAAATTTTTTTTTTTTTTTTTTAATGAAATGTCAAGTTAAAAAAAACAAAACAAAAAAAACAATTCAGTGAAATTTAAATTTAAGGAGACAAAAAAATTGAGAAAAAAAAAAAAGAAAGATATTTTTGTAAAAATAGGCATGATTTTTATTTGTTAATCTAAATGTCACAATTTTTTTTTTTATTTTTTACAATTAACAAGAACAAGAATGCAAATATTTGTACATTTTTTTTTTTTTTTTTTCAGTGTGTATAAATCTTGATGGATTTTTCATATTGTACCTTCTTTTCAGGGATCAATCAGTATTTTACATTTGTACAAAACAAAAAAAAAATAGGAGGAGAAGGAATAAGAAATAATAGAGGGGGGGTACGTTTGAGAGGATCTGGAGAGGGGGAGGAGTGTGACCAGATGTAACAGAAACAGATCTGGAGGACAAAAAAAAAAAAAAAAAAAAAGAAGCTACAATGAACAATCTAATTTGTTTGATTTTTTTTTTTTTTTTTTTTTTTTTTTTAAATTTGTGAATTCATTGTTGACAATATATTAATTAAATTGTTTTTTGTTCATTTAGTTGTTTTAAATTTCGAATTAAGAGTCATTTCCTGGCATGAAATTAAGAAAAAAAAAAAAAAAATTCATTCAAATTGACAATCTTCAGACACAAAACAATTAAGGAAAGAGAAATTTAAATAGTTACGGTGAGTATTTACCAAATATTTGTGTTCCGCTTGGAAATGTTTGAGAGAAAAAAAGGGTGGGTGGGTGGGAGGGGGGCGTTATTGAAACTCCCCATACAACATTGTAACCAAATCACTTGTCAAATTGTAACTTATCAACTTTCGTTTAATACAATCAGAATCACACTAAATAAATAATATTAGTTTATACCCGTTCCGTTGTCTACAGTACCTGGGTATGTAAATTTCCATCTTTAATTCGCTACTATGAAGAAAAATATTTGTGAAATTTGGTGAAAAAAAAAGAAAACGCTACTTAGAGAGAGTAAGTAACTACGCTGAATGTGTTTACATATTTTTTTTTTTGATAAAAACATTGGAAATTTTTTTTTTTTTTGTGATAAAAACATTGGAAATTTTTTTTTTTTTTTTTGATAAAAACATTGGAATTTTTTTTTTTTTTTTTTTGATAAAAACATTGGAAATTTTTTTTAAAGCAAAAAATGATTCGCTTTGAACTTATGTCTACTTTTTTTTTGTGGGTTAGAGTTATCCTCAAAAAAAAAAAAAAAAAAAAAAAAAGGTTTAATAGTTCTAAAAAAAAAAAATATTTATGTTATGTTTTTTAAAATGTTATTATGTGATGTTAATTTCTTTAAATTTATAAATTTATAAAAATCCTTTAGACTTACGTGAGATTTGAACTCGAGTATTGACATCATAAAAACTACTGCCTTAGTCATGTGTAATCTGCATATTCCTTTTTTTTTAAATTTCTATTTGCATAGAAACAGACAAATACCATAAACATAATTCGCTTTGACCTAATGCCGAATAACCTTTATGTCTTCTTTTTTGTGAGTTAGGGTTAGAGTTAGGGTTACCCTTAAAAAAAAAAAAAAAAAAGAAAAAGTTAATTAGTTTTTAAAAAATATTTATTTTATTTTTATTTTATCATGTTCCTTTAAATTTATAAAACACATATCCAATTAAAAAGAAAATCCTTTAGACTTACGCGAGATTCGAACTCGGTATCGACATCATAAAAACTATTTCCTTAGAAATGTATACTCTGCCTATTCCTTTTTTGTCAACCAATTACGTGTTTCTATTTGCGTACAAACAGACAACCGCCATAAACAACATAGACAAAAAAAATGTGAACATGGCAGACCGAGTCGAAGCATACCTTGCACTCGGCATACGAGATGGAAACAAAACCGGATCGGGGAAAAAAAAAAAAAAAGATTGGATATAGAATTTCTTCGGAACAAAACTTCATTTAACGCATTTTTTTTTTTTTTTTTTTGCTATCTTCACTTAACTAGTTTTATACTACAGCGGAGTTGATCAACATTTTCTTTCCTACAAAATACATGCTAAAATATTCATCAATTTTGGAATTGAGTTCTGTTTGAAAACAAACAAAAAAATAAATAAATAAACATTTTAATTCTTCTAATTCGACCTAATTTACGATCAACTCATCAAGTGACCCACTTCTTACTAAGTCTCTAGCTATCACTTTCATCCTCTCTCACGCTTGGTTGTTTGACCCCCCCCCCCCCCCCGCCCCCTATTCTGTATTGTATCGACCATTTTCGATTCCGTCACTCTTTCTCTGTTTATAAGTCGAAGATAATAAGGAAAGGATTAAAAATCAAATGGAAATGGTTCATTATAGACAAAAGGCAATACCGCCACAGGCAATAATCAAGGGAGGCGCGAGAGCGCTCTATCCCTTAATAGACTTCAAAAACGGCCTATGCTAGAAATCTCATTTCTTTGATCAATCATAACTCAAAAACCAATAAACCAAATTATTTAAAACTTTGCACAAAATTTTTATTTGATAGGTTCTATAAGTGTTTAGAATTTCAGCATCATTAGTCAAGGCAACCCAGAGATCCAGAAAGGTCAGGCATGATTTTGTGTTATCCGTGTGTACGTACATATGTGCCACCCTGTATCTCATCAACTATTTGATGGATTCAGCTGATTTTTGGCAGAGATAGAGGTTCTAGGGTCTAGTTGATGCCATTTTAATTTCAGTTTACCATATACCTTAGTTTTCCAGAAAATTCCAAAAAACCTTAAAAATTACCATTGCATCGCCTTTACAAAAGTAGTGACATTTCATGATAAATGCCAGTATACTGAAATCATATGCCCTTAATAGGGTTACGATGAAAATTCATATACACTAAATGTACAAAAGCAAGGAAATTCCCAAATTTTTACACTTTTATTGTCATTAAGGGTATGCGAGCACAACAGGGCTATGTATTTTACTGGTAGGAATTTTTCTTCAGCGCACCTCACACACTTCATCCACTCATGCATAGAGATTTATACTGTAGTGATGTGATAATGAAATGGTTTGGTTGATATGTAGTCATACCCTTAATTAATGACAATAAAAGTGTAAAATGTGGGAATTTCCTTGCTTTTGTACATTTAGTGTATATGAATTTTCATCTTAACCCTATTAAGGGCATATGATTTCAGTATACTGGCATTTATCATGGAATACTAGTAAACCTTTAGTTGTCGAGGGAAAGAGAAAAAGATATATAGCGAGGCAGAAAAAGGCTAATTTTGGATTTTGTCTTTTATTTATTTAATTTTTTTTATATATATATAACTGGCTTTGCAAACTTTTCAAACACTTTAACCCAAGGTGAATGGGTCACATTTTTACTACTACTATATATATATATATATATATATATATATATATATATATATTGGTACAGAAAAATTAGTACAACATTCGTACCGTCGGTTTCAAACACGGAAGGACTTAGCCATCCGGCTCTCTTCAACTTCTGTTGTCATCTGTTTCGGAAATGTGAAGTCACGTGCCTCTCTTGTTTGGACGCGTTATTTGCTTAGAGTGTTATGTATGTTTGTTTAAATTTAGTATAAGGAAGGTTTAATAAGGTTTGAAAAAAAAAAAAAAAAAAAAAAAAATGGGGGGGGGGTGAAAAGTGACAGTTGAGATTTAAACATATGTATTTAAATACATATATTTAAATACATATATTTAAATATATGTATTTAAATATTTAATGTATTTTTATGTAATTATTTTTATTCGTGATTGCAGCGTACGGTGTTGTTTTTGCTCACTACTACTTCGATTGTCTCACTTCCTAAGTGATTAAGATGCAGAAAATTGCATAATTAGTCGCCCTTAACTTCATAGGACATATTTTTCGTTAATATATATATTTTTATTTAATTTATACGTACAGAAAAGTATATCTATATATATCTATATATATATAAATTTTATCTTACACACAGTGACTGGTTTGTTTATTGAGCAGAGGATTCAATTTTCCTTCGATTTAATAAAAAAAAATTAAAAAATCCTTATAACATGGGATTATTATGGTGCTGTTAATATTTTTTTCAAAAGTGAATATTTTTATCATGTAATAAAAAAAAAAATTTAAAAAAAAATTAAAAAAAAAAAATTAAAAAAAATTTTTTTTTTTTTTTAAAATCAGGCTTGAAATAATTAGAAGCCCAAAACAAAGAAATTATGAAAAAACAAAGACAAAAAAAAAAACAACTTTTAAAAATAACGACAGAACTAAATTAAGATAGTAGATCTCGACCAAAGAAAGAGCTCAACATTCTTTTGGATAGAGCTATATTAATAATAAATAATACTTAACACTTTACTGCAGTTTCACAGCATTACCAATCATCAGACATGTCTATGGTTTCTGTACAGGGGTTTGTCAGGACAACCTTGCATGAAGATACTTTGCCCGACAAGTAAACCCTGGCTTAATATAAAAAAAAACAACATAGTATTCGCACCATAAATAAGATCCCCTTGCTACACTTGCTTATACGAGAAATGGTGCACCTTCTCCAAGTGATGTTGCCTATAGTAACGGTACATAGCTGGATACTCCACCAGACTAGATGAATTCTTGTCCTGGAATCTGGTAAGACCAAGAGACCACAAGAAAGATATACTATAACATAATTAACTGGTCAATTGGGACGTGGAAAATTAATGTTCTTAACTTTTTTATAAACTCAACGTTTTAGACGTTAAAGGATATCTTTAATGGAATATTCGAATATCTATGGATCTCATATAGAGATCAAGTGTTGGCCCCAGGAAGCCCCCCCCCCCCCATTTCTGAGAACTTCGACTAAAGTAAAAAAAATAAAAATAAAAAAAATTAAAAAAGTGGGGACGCATACAAAAATGTGAATGTATATTATAACTGGCACAAAACATGAACAGAATCGCATGAATAAATGTAGTTTATCGAAGATTTTTTTCTTTGTTTTGGGGGGAGAGAGAGAGAAGGAGGAGAGAGAAAGAAAGAGAGAAAGAAAGAGAGAGAGAGAGAAAGAGAGAGAGAGAGAGAGAAAGAAAGAGAGAGAGAGAGAGAAAGTAAGAGAGAAAGAGAGAGAGAGAAAGAGAGAGAGAAAGTAAGAGAAAGAGAGAGAAAGAGAAAGAGAGAGAGAGAAAGAGAGAGAGAGAAAGAGAGAGAGAGAAAGAGAGAGAGAAAGAGAGAGAGAAAGAGAGAGAACGAGAGAGAACGAGAGAGAGAGAAAGAAAGAGAGAAAGAAAGAAAGAAAGAGAGAGAAACAGAATCGTAGCTAAAAGAACCATTGTAAACACTAAAGACTGATTTTAGAAAAAAATGGGGTTCGGGTGGTGAAGATGAACAATTGGTAGAAAAGCAGTTTTGTTTTTTTATATATAAAAAAAAAGAAAGAAAAAAAAGGGGGGGGGGGGTTATGAAGAATTGAAACTGAAGTGAAGAGCAAAGGAAGTTATTAGGGCCGCAGTTTCAAGGGTTCGGGTCGGGTTGGGTTAGGGCGTTCCATTTTTCAGTCCAGCCTTCGGGGACCCGACAGGTGTACTCATGGCAGATTGGCTCATTCCTCCTCGTCCTCGACCTTCGATAAAGAAAAAGGATTTTAGTTTGGAGAAAAATAGCGTACAAATGTTAAAATAACTAGAATCGCGCACCCAGGACGAGTTCATATTGCGACACACTTGGAACATTTAAAGATTTTAAAAGATCAAACCCTAAAGTAATTTACTTTCAAAACAAGTTTAAAAAAACATAAAAACACAAATAAAATGGTAAAAATAGTGTGAAGATGCAGATTATACAACTGAAGTTATGGGAATAGAAAAAGTTGCAATTTCTAAAAACTCAGTTTCCAGTAGGGGGTCTTACAGTGAATATTGGGAGACGGCGATGGTGAAGTGGATACAGACGTGGACTAAATTTGCTTGCTGCCTGAGGCGCCCTTACCGGGGAATGCCGACCGGGGTTGCCCAGGCTATTTTTGATAGGCCAGAGTGCTCCTCCTTTAGGGGTGCTGGCTGGCTTGATCTCCCCACTTTCCGACCTTGTGTCACATATTGCTTTGTGGGAAGCGATTAAATACCTGGACTAAAGATCTGACATGCCAGGTTCGAATCCTGTGTTGCTTTCTGTTAGGTTTTCAACATAACAAATCAAAATAGAGTTATTTCCCTTGAAGAGTTATCGCCCCTGCATTTGGGAGATGTCGTCTGCGGACAGTGAAAAGTAAACAGACAATCCGACGATCAAACAAACATCTCGCATACAGCGACTTTTTCGACATTCTAAGGGTATATGTTACGACGCTCAGCACAGTCGCGAACGGGGTCCAAAAAAAGAACGAGAAAGGGTTTAAAAGCATAAATTTGCAACAAGTGAAGTTGACCTGCGACGAGAATAGATATTTTTCTATTTACCTATGTAATTTGTTTTTATTTTTACGTATTATGAATTAGATGTAAAAAAAAAAAAAATGTATTGTTTTTTTCCCAAAGGCTTGCACAAAATTCAAGATGGCGATTCACGTGCTCCCTTACGAAATACCCCCCCAAAAGCAGCCATGTTTTTCCCAACTTACGGTGATAAAACTATTAATTTCTAATAAATAACGGTTGTAACGGTCTAAAAATACAAACAAATAGCACATGCAAGTTTGAAACTAACTTTTACAGCTTACAGTTACTTTTATTTGTTGTAAATTTGTTTTTTTAGCGTTTTTACTCTGCTGAATCTCGTAAAAGATGCCCCATTCTAAATTTTAGGAAGATTAAATCTGGAGAGCATAGGAGTATGTATGTAGCAGAACAGTGGATGTTGTTGTTTTGATCGCATCATGAGAATAGATGTGAGTGCTTTGGTTACTAGATGTAAAACAGTTGAAACAGCAGGGACATCGGCAGAAGAAGGCCAAAGAAAACATGGGAGGAAGTGATAAGGATGGATTTGAGAGTAAGAGGGATATATGAAGACCTGGCCAGAGATTGGAAGTCAATTTCTAAAAAGCATCCAACACATGCTAGCTTGTAAAACGGATGATGATATTTTTTTTTCCTGTGTTAGAAAAGTGTTAGGTTAACCTAACAAATCAAAATCGAATTATTTCCCTTTAAGCAAAAAGTAAGAGTTATCGCCCCTGGCCTAAAAGAAAGTCGTCTGCGGGACGGTGAAAAGTAAACAGAACCGTCTCACAATCAATATGCAAGATCGTTAGCTGTCGCAATCAGCCTTTGGGTATTGGAAAACTGTTAGGTCAACCTAACAAATAAAAGTAGAGTTATCTCCCTTGAAGCAAAGTAAGAGTTATCGCCCCTGGAATTAGAGAAGTCGTCTGCCGGACAGTGAAAAGTAAACAGAACTGTCTCACAATCAAACAAGCATCTTTTGGCTAAGATCAAAGTGTAGTATCTGTTCCGATGGATACTGCA
This sequence comes from Sepiola atlantica, assembly GCA_963556195.1. Taxonomy (NCBI): domain Eukaryota; kingdom Metazoa; phylum Mollusca; class Cephalopoda; order Sepiida; family Sepiolidae; genus Sepiola; species Sepiola atlantica. The sequence goes on from OY744555.1 coordinate 14,738,737, forward strand.
CGCCTGTCCTGTGCAGTTCTAGGAGGTCCACCCTCCCAGGCTTCGCCTCCCCTCTTTGGGGAGGAGTAAGTTTATTGCTTACTGTCTGAGGCGCCCCTACCGGGGAATGCCGACGGGGCTGCCCAGGCAATTTTTAAATGGCCAGAGTGCTCACCTCTCGAGCGCTGGCTTTTAACCCCACTTACTCGACCCAAGCTGTGGTCACATCTTACTTGTGGGAGTAAGATAAAACTGGCCTTGTGCCTAACTCCTAGCGAAGGAGTAAATAAATATCGCGTTCAGCGTTTTTTTTCTTCTGCATTTTAAATTAATCAGTGTGTTTGTTAAATAAATCTGTTAAAAAGGTTCTACTTCGTACCTCCTTCATTTTTCTGAGTTGTAATTGAACTGAAATGTATAAACATCAAGACGTAACCAAAAGTCGGCCATTACTTTCAATGAGTGCGAGTAATGTTAATTCACTGTCAATGTTTTTTTTTCCAAATTTATTGAATTCGGACTATCTGCTGGCTGCGCTTAGCCGATGTAAATATTTTATGATGGGTTCATCCTTTTCTCGTTTGAAAGATAAGAATTTGGTTCTTTCGGTGAGAATGCGTCTCTTTTCGTTTTTTTTTTTTATCCTTCTATTTTTGCTGGAGATGGGGCATCCTGCCGGATGCCAGACATTCACCGGGTATTTCAGACACTCCAGCCCAGCGATCTTAAGATTCTAACCGTCCCTTTAAGTGCAATTGTTTGTATCTCTCTTGCACTCGGTTCACCGGGTATATTCGCCAGATAGCTTTTGAAATTCTTTTTCATTAGTCAGTCGTAGACATCTTGAAAATTTAATTGCCGCCTGATTCCAGAGTTTCTGATAGGTAGTGACTAAAAAGATTGGACACTTTTTATACAGTGACTGCGATTTATTCGCAATAAAAAATTAGATTTAGAATGATAGTATACGTAGGTACACCCTGCTTTGAATGGACCCGATATGAACAATGAGTATACGTAGGTACACCCTGCTTGTAAAACGGATGATGATTTTTAGGGGCATCCTGTGTTAGAAAAGTGTTAGGTCAACCTAACAAATCAAAATCGAGTTATTTCCCTTGAAGCAAAAAGTAAGAGTTATCGCCCCTGGGATTAGAGAAGTCGTCTGCCGGACAGTGAAAAGTAAACAGAACGGTCTCACAATCAAACAAGCATATCACGTTCAGCGTTTTTTTTTTTCTGCATTTTAAATTAATTAGTGTGTTTGTTAAATAAATCTGTTAAAAGGTTCTACTTTGTACTTCCTTCATTTTTCGGAGTTGTAGTTGAACCGAAACGTATAAACATCAAGACCTAACGGTTTCATAAAACCATTTTCACTATGAATGTTAGCAACCGTTACATGGTCCCTTCTGTGAGTACTTGATTTTAGAAATAATTGGACAAACCAAACCAAAACCACTGTCTACAAAAGAATCAGGTTGGTCCAAAAAATGGTGCCATGCTGATTCATACAAAAAGAACAGTGACACTTGCGTTAGAGAGTTTTACAATAAATATTATTGAACTAAACTTCATTTAGGCCGGGGATGGGTGCTGGTAATGATCACAATGTACTCAAATATACTTCCATGTTTTTGTTTTTTTTTAAATGATTTTAATGAGATTTTAAACATAGGTAAGAACAAATTCACTTTATATAAATAGAGATTACCTCCCTTTGTGTTACATGCAAAAGAATAGCTTTTTATACATATCAAGATTGAAACAGAGACAACATGTATTTTAAAGATATGAACATTTTTAGTGCTGAAAGATAATGTAGATAGAGCATTAGACTTAAACTGACTAATATTTTATACCTACCTGGCGTTGCCCGGGAAACATCAACGACATCTTAGTATAACTTTTTTATTATTATGTTTCAAAATTTTTGAGATGAGGATTGATTATCTATATATCAATACAATATCGTGTGTGTTCGTGTGTCACGCTTACATCAAAAGCTCTGCCCATGCGTGTCGCACCTAGATTTGGAAAAGCATTCAAGTCACCTAATTTTCGTACTGTTTTCAATTATTTCCCTTTGGCGCAACAGTTAGCGACGTAGGATTTGACGTCGGCCCGACTTGTTTATAGTTCGATCCCAACCAACCTCTAAGACTTTTTTTTTCTACATCGAAGGGGGGGGGGGTAGGGAAGGGACGACCAGGAAGACACATATTAATACGATAGCGTGTGTATTATTTTGTGTGTCACACTTACATCAAAAGCAACGACCTTCCGAATCTTTGTATGCTACTCATGAATTGGAGCCAAATTTAATTGAATCTAAATCATTTACAAAATAAGGTTTAGTCGTCGAAATATTACCTTCACTAGAAATATTGTATATAAAGAAGTTTTGTAAATTGTTTCATGTATTGTTCATTTTTTAAAAAATAAATATACAAGTCAAATCTTATCATATTTTATTCAAACATGTATAGGTTGGAAGCAAGATAATTAGTATTGAAAACATCATTTTGTGTAATTTACACGGGTTCTGCTAGTTATTATTAGTAGTAGTAGTAAAACTTATTGAATTTCTTTGTATGTACTTGGCCCATGGCCATCCCTACTATAGGCCAGGCAATCGTGCAACTGGGGTCTTTTACTGGGGGCCATGTGAATTTTCTTAAATATTCGATATAGAAGTTGCAAACAAAAGATAAAATTCCTCTGTGAGATTAGTTTGATGTTTTTATGTGTTTTACATACCAAATAATAAGAACCACAATGAGCTAATTGATAAATTTTACAATTATTGACAAATTCCTATAAATGAAGAGACAGGTAATTTTGAATAAACAAAGGCAAATGCATATTTCAATGAAGAATTTTTATTTCAATGTTGGATTTTTTTTAGAGAATTTGTACTTATGTCAAAATTTGATTTGACAGCATTGAACATTATGAAACAGAAAAACACCCACTGAACAGTGATATCCAGTGGAACTTTTAAATCACCACGATCTATTTCTTTCAAAACCTTCCATACTCATGATAATAAAAACCAGTATCATTGAATATTTCCTCCTCTGTAAGACAATCTTTTCGTGTGACACATATCACATTTGAACAAACTGTTTCTCTGTTTGATATCATCAACTGGTGCGGATCCTTTTTTCTTTATAACCACAATATACAAGTAATCATCTTTTGACATAAGTACAAATTCTCTAAAAAAAATCCAACATTGAAATAAAAATTCTTCATTGAAATATGCATTTGCCTTTGTTTATTCAAAATTACCTGTCTCTTCATTTATAGGAATTTGTCAATAATTGTAAAATGTATCAATTAGCTCATTGATGTTTTTATGTGTTTTACATACCAAATAATAAGAACCACAAACTAATCTCACAGAGGAATTTTACCTTTTGTTTGCAACTTCTATATCGAATATTTAAGAAAATTCACATGGTCCCCAGTAAAAGACCCCAGTTGCACGATTGCCTGGCCTGTAGTAGGGATGGCCATGACTTGGCCCTTTTCGAACCAGCAAATTGTATTATTTGTCCTGTGCTAAGTATTTCCTAGATAAATTATCCCAGGAATATGGAAGGCTCTGTAGACTGGCTGAAAAGAGGATCGCTCCACTATGATCAGGAGAGAATGATAATGGCTGCTCAAGATCAAGGCTTGATGACAAATGCCTTTAAAAAGATGAGTGGTCTCAGCAACAAAAAAAAGTGCAGGTTCTGCCACACAGAAGTAGAGAGTGTGAGCCACCTGACATCCAGTTGTAAGGTTCTTCTAGGAGATGGCTATTATACAATGCGATACAACGGACTGTGTAAATATCTTCACTGGATTATTTGTAAAAAGTTGAATATCCAGTGTAGCAGCAAGTCCTGGGAGCATATACCAGAAAGAACTGTTGGAAATAATTTATACACCATCCACTATGACTATGCAATCCCTACAGCTGCATATCTAGAAAACGGAACTGTTAAACCTGACATCGTAATATGGAACAAAAGGGAGAAAGTAGCAACCCTAGTTGAAGTCAGTGTTCCTAATGATGCACGATTAAACAGAGCTGAAATGGGAAAAGATTACGAAATACCAAGGTCTTATGTACGAAAAGAAACTGGAATCTTAGGAAAATCTCCATCATCCCAGTAATTATAGGAGCAACAGGACTAATGAAAAAGAATTTCAAAAACTATCTGGCACATATACCCCGTGAACCGAGTGCAAGAGAGAAACAAACAATTGCACTTTAGACGGTTAGAATCTTAAAAAGATCTCTCGAGTGTCTGAAATAGTCGGTGAATGTCTGGCATCTGGTAGGATGCCCCATCCCCAGCAAAAACAAAAAGATAAAATTAAAAAAAAAAAAAAAAAAAAAAATTAAATTTTTTTATTATTTCAATAATTACCCTAATAAAATTTTAATTAAATGTAAATAAAAAAATAATGTGTAAGATTATTTTTTTAATTTATTTTTAATTAACATTTTATTGAGGTAATTATTAAAATAATAAAACACACACGTAGAAGAGATAGAGAAGATATATAAAGAATAATGCTCAATAATATGTGTCTTCCATTATTAGTTAAGTCATACTTTAAGTTGTAAAGATGTATCTCCCTTACCTTATTTGAGTCATCATTTCAAATTGTCGCCATTGTAACAATCTTCCTGAACGGAATAATTTTTTTTTTACCCCACAAAACAAATTGAACCAAAAGACATTTTAACATTCTAATAAACATACCGGAAGGAAGAAAAGGACAAAGTGGCTGGGCAGAAGCAAATATCGATGTGTCAGACGTGATGCTATTTAGGTCTAAGTATAAAAAAATCTGACAAGATAACTTTATATATTAGATGGCTTACATCGATATTGCCAAAATTTTGACCTAAAAAATCTTTTTGGAGAAAAAAAAAATAAATAAAAATAAAAAAAAATATGACGTAACAATAAAATAAACCTATTTATTTCAAATATTCACCTATCCAAAATCAAATATTTTTCAGTTGGTTTGCACTGAGCTCATTTGCCAATTCAAAATGTTCGTCTAAAAATAATAAAAAACAAAAACAAGGATAAGAAAAAGCAAAAAAACAAAGAACAATCTCAAACATCATTCAACAAGGAGGGAGGGGGTGGGGGGTGAGGAGAGGGACACATTAAAATCAATTTTCAGAGCGTGTTTGCAAGCCGCCGTAGACGAGAGCTTTCTTCGAACGCAAGTTTGAATCGAGAGTATTGGGAGACAATGGACAATACCTGTAAGGAAATTAGATTTTTAAAAACAAAAAAGTTGACAAGCATGTAGTTTTCTTCTCTTTGGGGTAAATACTGCTAATCCCCCCCCCCCTCTCTCTCTCTCTCACACATTCTTCCTCTCCTGCTACGGGTTAAATAATATTACTACTCGTAGTGTTATACCCTTTTGTTTATAATGGACTATTCCAATAGATACTAACAGATTCACGGATACAGAAGCCTACACACAAACAAATCACCACAAACTAAGGACGTCAATAATATACAAACAAAAAACTATATTTCAAAATTTTTTTGAGATGAGGATCGATAATTTGTATCGTTTCGATTAATCGGACTACTATTCTCATCTTGGTTGTTATTTTCACAATGTTTCGCCCGATGAAACCACCGACTTCTTTCAGGTGAATCTTTTCAAAACGTGGGAACCTATTATTACTGAAATTGCCCGCATGAACACTGGCGCAATGGATAAAGGTGTTGATCTCTCTCAGGTTGGTAGAAAAGAAATATCTGATGTCCTTAAGCTGGGCAGGACGAGATGGCTTGGCCATGTCGAGCGAAGCTGCAGCTGGATCTCCCGGGTCAGAGACATGTCCGTCACATCAAGTCGGCAGGCAGGAAGACCAAAGCTCTCTTGGGATGAGCTGTGTAAACGTGACCGTGCAGCCCTGGGGATTACAAACTTAGATCCTCGCGACCACCGAGCCTGGAGAGGAAGACTTTGATAAAGACTGACAGACAGGCCCAACCCTCTTATAGAGGACTAATCAAAGACCTGTATCTCCCTTACCTTATTTGAGTCATTATTTCAAATTGTCGCCATTGTAACAATCTTCCTGACCGGAATAATTTTTTTTACATCATTTTTATTATTATTATTAATAGTCTTCTGGAGATTGAAGGTTCAATCCTCACTAAAGCCGATACAAAGAATATAATAAATCTTACCGAAGATTTCTACATGGCTGACGGAACAAAAACAATTTACCCCGTGGATTAAATAAAGGGGGTCAGTTCAAAATTCTGTATAGGTTCCCAAGTTAAAAAAAGATGCACCTGAAAGACGATCGGAGGTTATATCGACCGAAACATGGAACTAAACCACCAAGATGAGAATCCAAACTGAAACTAAATTAAAGTATGCAGACACACACGCGCAGCAAACAGAATTAGAAAATATCGCATTCAAATATCTACACTGATTAGGGCCAATAGATACATTGCCGTCATTGACAACAAATTTTCAATAAATGAAAAAAAAATTAAAAAAAAAAAAAAAAATTTTTTTTTTTAAAATAAAATGAAATATAAAAATAGCAGGCGTTTCGGGAGATGAAAATCCTCAGCAACTGCAGTGAATATGAATTCAATTTCTTTATAGAGACTTATTATTGTGTAGAAAAGTAATATTTCAAGTTTTACTGAAAACAAACAAGTAATTTTTTGTGTTTTATTCACGATCTGAAAATTTTTGTATCTTGTGAATGGAATGAGTCTGGCCATCATCTTTTTTAATAATAAAATCCCGAGGAAACTTCACACGTGTCTCACCCCAACATGAATTTAATAATCATAAATTAAATTTTCTTTTTTTTTTCTTTCATTTATTATTAATAGAATATTTATTCAAATCAAAAATCTTATTTTTAAAAAATTTGGTCACAAAATCAAATCCACCAGAATGCATTTCGGTTTCTTAAAGGCTCAACCTCTTCACTCGCACACAAGACCGACATCTAGTCCCCCCCCCCCTTCTTGTATTTGTCGTGTAAATCTTCACTCACTCCTACGAGGCTGCTTGCTGATATCGTAAAAATATTTGTTTCCGCTTTGCTCGATTGATCTTTCCAGAAAAAAAAAATACATCTATCTTTTCATGACTTTAGCATCAACAAAGACAGCATCATAAATATGCTTATATAAAATACAGCTATCTACAGACATGTGTTTCTTCATTTCAACCACTCATCAGTGTGGCTAGACGTAGCAAGATTCGAAAACCGGGACACCAGTGGTTGACCTCTAGTGTTCTACCTACGGAGCAAACAAAACTACAAGTGGCAGAAATTATATCTTATTTAAATGAAGCTATTCATCCCCCCCCCCATACTGATAACCAAACATATTTTTTTAATTTTTTTTCGTCCTATTTTTATTATTTCTCGACAACCATTCTGAATTGGCAAGTGGATTCAATGCATACCAGCTGAAAAACATTTGGATGGATGAATATTTGAAGTAAATAAGTTTATTTGATGCAAGTAAAAATAAAAATTAGGAGATGCCTTTATGTACGCACCCGTGACAGAAAGCATATATCAAATACCAAAAATCACGCAAATTGATAAAGTCGGTTTTGTTTTTGTTTTTTTCCTTTTGTTTTTTTTACAAAAATAAAAAAATCTTATGGGTAAACGACGATCGTCGATATATCGACGCCATATTGGACATTGTGTTTGCTGACAAAGTTGGAGTTATGTCCAATGAGGATCGTCGATATATCGACGATCCTCGTTTACCCATAAAATTTGATTTTCTTTAGTAAAAATAAAAAAAACAAAAATATTTGATCAATTTACGTGATTTTTGTTAGACGACATAAAAAAAAAAAAGAAATATCTTTATGTATGTATCATACATAAAGATATTTCTTAGTTTTTAAATTTTTTTATGTCGGTCGAATTCTAAACTTGCACGGTTTATTTTTTTTGTGTTAAATGAAAAAAAAAAAAAAAATGACTCAATACTGGTCACCCCCGAGGAAGGAATTTTATTCCGAAATCGATCGGATTAATGTAAAAAAAAAAATGAATAAATTAATCTTGTATTGCTAATATGGCTTATATTTAAATTTTATTAACTAACCCTGCAATACTTTGAAATTTGAACGAACAACCCCCAATTTTTATTTATATATATATATATATATAAATATATATATATATTAAATTCCCAAAACAGTTTTTCATGGTAAACAACTGATGATTCCTTAAATAATGTTAAGACTAGCGTAAATTCTTGGAAGCAAACTAATATAGGGACTGTAAAAAGTAAATTGACTCACAAGAAAAGTAATTTTTCACCGAAGGATTTGGGACTAAAATTGTTTTTTTTGTTTGTTTTTTTTTTGTTTTTTTTACATATAGTTTTAATGGTCGAAAAACTTCCGAGACAAGTATATATATATATATTAAAAAAATTTGGTAGTTTGTACTAAATTGCTGGTTTGAGTTTTTTCTTTTTTAACTGTATTCTTGCTCTACATATGCATTGAGCTCCCTGACAAAGATCTATCCAGAACACTCCATCCTTCAAGGATCCAACATATATATATATATATATATATCAATAACATGAAAAATCACCCTGAAAAGTCAGAAAAGATCCGATGCAAGACAGCAGATCGTCCACACACAAAAGGCTCGATATCCTTTCAGATAAATCCTTATAAAAATAATAAATATTTAAAAGGAATCTATCTGAACACCCCACCATAGCTCCACAGACATTCGAGTTAGTAAATAAAAAAAATTAAAAATTAAACGATAAAACAAAAATACTTGACTCTTGTTTCTACCCTAACATTTGGTCCGTTTATTAACGGATTTGGGATTTGAACCAATGACGAAAACACAAATCAACTCATCTATTGAAGTATTTGTAAAACAAGCACAAGGATGCTACATTGCGGCGATGGGACAGGGACTGGAGCTTGGTTGACAGTGAGGGACCTAGTAGCTTGGTTGATTATATTATCATTATCGGTTTAACGTTATATGTATTCTGTTTTGCTGGCTTCTCCCTATCCACTAACTTCCCCACGTGGACAGGATGTGACACAAGTTGTCACCGGGCACACTGCGCGATTAAGAAAATGGATGAGGTCATAAAAGATGAATGGTAATAGCAGATTTATCAACCAACGTTAAAGTTAAGAAATGATATGTTCAGTGATATACTAGAGGTCTAGATGAGTCGTCAAGATTACGACTCGGGAGGGGCTTTGATGATCTTAACCCATGGCCATCCCTACTACAGGCCAGGCAATCGTGCAACTGGGGTCTTTTACTGGGGGCCATGTGAATTTTCTTAAATATTCGATATAGAAGTTGCAAACTATATCATCAACTGGTGCAGATCCTTTTTTTCTTTTTAACCACAATATACAAGTAATGGTCTTTTGACATAAGTACAAAATCTCTAAAAAAAAAAATCCAACATTGAAATAAAAATTCTTCATTGAAATATGCATTTGCCTTTGTTTATTCAAAATTACCTGTCTCTTAATTTATAGGAATTTGTCAATTGTAAAATTTATCAATTAGCTCATTGTGGTTCTTATTATTTGGTATGTAAAACACATATAAACATCAAACTAATCTCAGAGGAATTTTACCTTTGTTTGCAACTCCTATATCGAATATTTAAGAAAATTCACATGGCCCCCAGTAAAAGACCCCAGTTGCACGATTGCCTGGCCTTTAGTAGGGATGGCCATGGATTTGAACCAATGACGAAAACACAAATCAACTCACGGGACTGATCATGGATCAACCAGAGTAAGATATTTCTTTTGTGTGACAAAACTTGTATATATATATATATATATATATATATATCTCGGACGTCACTTCTACAAAACCAGGAAAGATTGTTACAGAAAAAAAAAAAAGGTTAATACCTTTTATTTGTCTAAAGCTCTGACGAGGCTTGTTATATGAAGCAAAATTATTAAATAAAAAAGTCAAGATGAAGAAAAAAATTTTTTTTACATTTTTTTTTGTTGATTTTAATAAAATATGCATCTAACATGTTTTTTTGGCGGCATTTGGCCTCTTTCTTTCAGTTTATATATATATATATATATATATATATTATATATATATATATATTATATAGATATATAGATAATATAGATATATAGATAATATAGATATATATATGATATTATATAGATATATAGATATTATATATAATATATATAGATATATATAGATATATATAATATATATAGATATATATAATATATATAGATATATATAATATATATAGATATATATAATATATATAGATATATATAGATATATATAATATATATAGATATATATATATATAGATATATATAATATATATAATATATATAGATATATATATATATAGATATATATAATATATATAATATATATAGATATATATAATATATATAGATAGATATATATATATAGATATATATAATATATATAATATATATAGATATATATAATATATATAGATAGATATATATATATAGATATATATAATATATATAGATAGATATATATAGATATATATATAGATATATATAATATATATAGATATATATATATAGATATATATAATATATAGATATATATATAGATATATATAATATATATAGATATATATATATATAGATATATATAATATATATAGATATATATATAGAGATATATATAATATATAGATATATATAGATATATATAGATATATATATAGATATATTATATCTATATATTATATCTATATATATTATATATAGATATATAGATATAATATATATAGATATATAGATATAATATATACAGATATATAGATATAATATATACAGATATAATATATACAGATATATATAGATATAATATATATAGATATAATATAGATATATATATATATATATATATATATATATATATATATATAGATATAATATATATAGATATACATATATATAGATATAATATATATAGATATAATATATATAGATATAATATATATAGATATAATATATATAGATATAATATAGATATAGATATAATATATATATAGATATAATATAGATATAATATATATATAGATATAATATAGATATATATATATATAGATCCGGATGTTCACTAATTAAAGATATTAGTTGTCTCATATCTTTTGTTGTATTAACCTTATATATATATATATATATATATGAGAGAGCGAAAGATAACTATTAGTATTTCATGTGTCCACATAAAATTTTATAAGGAGATATAATTTTTTTATGTATTAGTTTTTTGTATTTACCTCAACAGTGCTCGATAAGTAAGTAGAGCTAGGTTGTAAGCTATGAAAATATATTCATGGCAACCAAGCTACACAGAGGCTTCCGCGTTTAATCCCCGGGGGAATCTTCAGGCTAAAATGCATGGAGTTAGTTTTGCTGGGTGTTTTCATATACACAGCTAGCTAGTTAACCAATCAGATTCTTTGTTGTGCTCTCAGCCAATCGTTGGGCTTCTCACGAACAAAGGTCCCATTAGTTTTATTTCTTGTTCTATTGTTCTGTTTTCTATAGAGATAAATATCGCAGATCTGAGCAGTACAAAATTACGCTAAAAAGACATTATTTCTATTATTATTAAAAAAAATATGTTAAGCTTTTGTGTCGACGAACCTGTAAAATTATATCCATAAGCCGCATATGCAGCCGTCATTCCAGCTTGCGCTCCGGCTATTTCAGCAGCCGTCAAGGCTTTTTTGGCTGTACCTCTTCCTCTCGGACGTTTCCCAACACCTGAACCTTTCGGCCGACCTCGGCTTCGACCAGTTCCTCTTTTGGGTGGAGTTGGTCCTGGAGCTACTAAAGAAAAAAATAAAATAAATAAATAAATACAAAAATAAATTTAAAAATAAAATACAAAAAAAATAAATACAAAAAGTTCAAATACAAAAAAAAAATTAACTAAAAGTAAAATAAAAATAAAATAAAAAAAATAAAAATAAATAATTAAAAAAAAAGTTCAAATACAAAAAAAAAAAAAAATACAAAAAAAAAAAAAAATACAAATGCAAACTTTAACTTTTATTCATAACCGTGATTAGGTATCAAACCTACCAAAATTTTATTTTAGACTAGCAGGGCTATCCAGCTTCGCTGGGGATTCCAATTTCTGTAAATTATATAGACTAGCGGGACCCGTGTAAATTGCACGAAATGATGTTTTCAATACTAATTATCTTGTTCTTAACCTATACATGTCTGAATAAAATATGATAAGATTTGACTTGTATATTTATTTAAAAAATGAACAATACATGAAACAATTTACAAAACTTCTTTATGTACAATATTTCTAGTGAAGGTAATATTTCGACGACTAAACCTTACTTTGTAAATGCTTTAGATTTAATTAAATTTGAGGCCTTTCGGCTCAGATCAAAGTGTAGTATCTGTTCCGATGGATACTGCACGCTGTCCTGTGCAGTTCTAGGAGGTGAACCCTCCCAGGTTTATTGCTTACTGCCTGAGGCGCCCCTACCCTAAACCTTATTTTGTAAATGCTTTAGATTAAATTAAATTTGGCTCCGATTCATGAGTAGCATACAAAGATTCGGAAGGCCGTTGCTTTTGATGTAAGCGTGACACACAAAATAACACACACGCTATCGTATTAATGTGTGTCTTCCCGGTCGTCCCCCCCCCCCCCCCCGCCTAATTTTGTTTGATTTGTTAAACAAATGTGTTTTTTTTTTACATTTTCTTTCAATGTCATTTTTTTTTTTTTTTTTTTTACATTTTTTTGTCAATTTTTTTCTTGATAATATAAACACCGCAATAACTGTTTTAGCATTTTTTTTTGTTTCTTTCTTTATGTTTACGAAAGCAAATTGTTTACGAAAGCAAATGTCTTTTCGGTTAATGGTTTCGTCAACTCTCGGGCACTTCCGAGACCTGCCAGAACATTGACAACGTGAAATCACGGGAAGATGGTGATGAACTTGCTGCTCTAGTGCCCCCCCCCCCCTCCCGACGTAAATTTACTAGACCAACCCGACAATTGTCCAAAACCCACCCATTCACTGTGGAGGTCCCCAGATGCCGAAGAGCCTTCTACTCCAATAGCTTCTTTCCTCGTGTGGCAGGCCTCTGGAACTCCCTCCCTGCTACCCCGACTGTACTGACATGCAGAAATTTAAAACTAATGTAAACAGACATCTCGCTGCACAGCTCCCAACTTAGGATGACCCCTAAAACTTACACCCTATCTCTCAGTTGCCCCTTACGTCTACAGTGGCGGCCTGCCTTGTTTGGGGTAAACTATGTTAAAAAAAAAATTTTTTTTAAAAGCCTGGTTAACAAGCAATTAATATTTATTAATAGTTTGTCGTAAACTATACACAATCATAAACAAGACATACAATGAAAATTAAGCATATAATTAAATACATTAATCCCAAATATAATTGAATGCACATGTAAGAAACATTGGTTAAAAGTACAGAATAGTTAACACTCCAGAACTCGTAAACCAAAATGTTTTTGTTCCCTTTCAAATTTTTTTTTTTCCAGACGGACAGCTTCTACTACTACTACTACCCTCATACACAATCATGAACAAGACATACAATGAAGATTACACATATAATTAAATACATTAATCCCAAATATAATTGAATGCACATGTAAGAAACATGGGTGAAAAAAAATTAGGAAAAAAAAAAAGTTAGAAAAAAAAAATCTCTCTCTCTGTCTCTATATCTATATCTCTCTCTATATATATATATATATCTATCTATATCTCTCTCTATATATATATCTATATATATATCTATCTATATCTCTCTATATATCTATATATATATCTATCTATATCTCTCTATATATATATATATCTATCTATATCTCTCTATATATATATATATCTATATCTCTCTCTATATATATATATATCTATATCTCTCTCTATATATATATCTATCTATATCTCTCTCTATATATATATCTATCTATATCTCTCTCTATATATATATCTATCTATATCTCTCTCTATATATATCTCTCTATATCTCTATCTATATCTCTCTCTATATATCTATCTATCTCAATATCTATCTATCTCAATATCTATCTATCTCAATATCTATCTATCTTAATATCTATCTATCTTAATATCTATCTATCTCTATCTATCTTAATATCTATCTATCTCTAAGCAACGAAAGAAAGGAAAACCTTTTAATGTGTATAAAATCCAACTTCGTGTTGGTTAAAATATCTTGATAGTGCTAGATGGGTCAGGGTATAAAATCCCTCATTGTCAATCGCAGAAGAGCAGGGATGGGGTTTGCAGGGCTATTATACAATCCAAAGGATGGGGATGGAATTTGCTAAAGATGCTGACTTACATGGAGGAAAAGATGTGTGCGCATCGTCAACAATCAAAGGACCATCATTACTGTTGTCATCCACCACAAGACCCATCGAGGGCTGATTGAATTCACTTCCCACAGACATCTGAAAAAGAGCGGCAAAAAAAAGAAAGATTTAAAAAAAAAAAAAAAAAGATTTAAAAAAAAAAAGGATTTAAAAAAAAAAAAAAAAAAAGGATTAAAAAAAAAAAAAGGATTTAAAAAAAAAAAGGATTTAAAAAAAAAAAAGGATTTAAAAAAAAAAAAAAGATTTAAAAAAAAAAAAAAAAAGATTTAAAAAAAAAAAAAAAAGATTTAAAAAAAAAAAAGATTTAAAAAAAAAAAAAAAGGATTTAAAAAAAAAAAAGGATTTAAAAAAAAAAAAAAGGATTAAAAAAAAAAAAAAAGTGGATGAAAAAAAAAATGAAGCTAAAAAATATCTTCGGCACATTATATATATTTGTGAAAACATCTGAAAAAGAGGGTCAAAAAAAAGATTTTAAAAAACAAAAAAAGGATTTTAAAAAAAAAATGGATGGAAAAAATAAAAAAATAAATGAAAATAAAAAATGGATGAAAAACAAAAAGATGGAAGAAAAAAAAAAAAAAAGGAAAAAAATATATTCCGCACATTATATATATTTGTGTTACGTTCTCATTTTTATAATTTTATCCTTTTGTTTTTGCTGGGGATGGGGAATCCTACCAGATGCTAGATATTCACCCGCTATTTCAGAGACTCCAACCGAGAGATCTTTTTAAGATTCTAACTGTCTCTTTAAGTGCAATTGTTTGTATCTCTCTTGCACTTGGTTCACCGGGTATACTGGCCAGGTAGTCTTTTAAATTCTTCTCCATGAACCCGGTTGCTCCTATAATTACTGGAATGATGGAGATCTTCCTAAGTTTCCAGTTTCTTTTCATATCGTACATAAGACCTTGGTATTTCGTTATCTTCTTTCTCTCAATTCCGTTAAAGCCAGCATCATTAGAGACAGTGACTTCAACTAGGGTTGCTACTTTCTCCCTTTTGTCCCATATCACGATGTCAGGTTTAACAGCGGTTTTCTAGATATGTAGCTGTAGGGATTGCATAGTCATAGTGGATGGTGTATGACTTATTTCCAACTGTTCTTTCTGGTATATGCTCCTACGACTTGCTGCTACACTGGATATCTGTTTTTTTTTTTTTCTTATCTTTCCGTTTTTGCTGGAGATGGGGCATCCTACCGGATGCCAGACATTCACCGGCTATTTTAGACACTCCAGCCTAGAGATCTTTTTAAGATTCTAACCGTCCCTTTAAGTGCAATTGTTTGTATCTCTCTTGCACTTGGTTCACCGGGTATATTCGCCAGGTAGCTTTTGAAATTCTTTTTCATTAGTCCTGTTGCTCCTATAATTACTGGTATGATGGAGATCTTCCTAAGATTCCAGTTTCTTTTCATGTCGTACATAAGACCTTGGTATTTCGTAATCTTTTCCCTTTCTGCTCTGTTTAATCCTGCATCATTATGTATGTATGTGTGTGTGTATGTATGTCCAAGGAAGAATGTTTCCAGGATTTGCTGCTACACTGGATATTCAACTTTTTACATATGGTCCAGTGGAGATATTTACACACTATACATGTGTGTGCCTGCCCCAATATACTCTGAAATGACAGTAGTTTTGCTTGAAGCTATCTCATTAAACTTGTGTGGCAATATACACCACAGTCGATACGAATAAAAAGCTAGACGTTCATAGCATTTGGCCGCTGATTATGGTGTGCTAAATTTGAGTTACGATCATAGCAAATAGGTGTGTACGTGGTCGCAACTCAGTGATAGGTGTAGCTTACAGAGTAATAAAGCAAGCCGTGTGTGCGTGGTCCCCCTCTGTATGTGACTCGATGTGGCGAGTGTAAAATGCAATAAATTTGGGAAATTTGGGGCATTTTTGACCCCCTGTTGGCGCGAACCAGAATTTTTCTGAGGTCAAGGATGCTCATTTTATATCCAGAACAATTGCCTCCACATTTTGGCCAAGTTTCAGAAAAATTGAATGGATGGATCAAACGTTATGGGAGAAAAGGGTCATTTTTTGCCATTTTGGGGGCTTTTGACCCCCTGGGGGTGTGAACCAGATTTTTTCCAAGGTCAGCGATACTTTTTTTCTATTAGGAACAATTGTCTCCACATTTTGGCCAAGTTTCAGAGAAATTGAATGGATGGATGAAAAGTTATGGGGCAAATAATGTCATTTTTTGCCATTTCGTGGCCTTTTGACCCCCTGGGGGGCTAACCAGATTTTTTTTACCAAATGTAATGTCACTTTCTAACCTGACCAAAGTTACAACTTCATGCAAAATTTCAGAGAAATTCAATGGATGGTTGCGGAGAAAAATCCGGACGCACGGACATGCCTCAAAATATAAGTCCCCTGATTTTATAAATCGAGGCACCAATAAGATTGAAAATGACTGAAAAAAACGACCCCCTTCCCTGACGAAACCTGGCTCAGTTGACCTTCAAAGAATGAATAAATGTTTTTGTAATTTTAGATATTATTAATCTGAAGCATCGCCGTTCAAGAATATACCAACTTTGTGGTCGTTTTTTTTACCAAAATCGGAGAATGTCACTTTCTAACCTGACCAAAGTTACAACTTCATGCAAAATTTCAGAAATTCAATGGATGGTTGCAGAGAAAAATGCGGACGGACGGGCCTCAAAACATAAGTCCACCGATATTATAAATCGGGGGACCAATAAATATCGCTTGTTTAAGAAACTTACCTCACTTTGGGGACTGGCAGGGACAGACACAGAATCAAAACTGGCAAGAGAATCCGTGTCAGGCGCAGGAATTGTTACATTCTCGTCACCCTTAAGACGTTTGGCATCTTTTAACTGGAATATTTTAGAGAAAGAGAATAAAACTCATAAGAAAATAGAGAAGGGTTAGGGTAAGGTTTAGGGTAAGAAGGGATTTGATAGAAGATGCAACAAGGATTTTAATACTATTCATTTATCAACTTACATCAACATTTCTGAAAGAAAGATTCCCATCCCCACAAATTGTTATCCATTCTTATCAAGAAAAGACATATATATATATGTTGTGTGTGTATTTAGACAGTTCACCTGTTAAACAACGTTACCAAATAATAAACAAATGATGATTTTTTGAAAAGCCTAGGTTTAAGGGATACTCATTTCTTATTTGAATGTTCAGTCTTGAATAATATTTTTGTTTTTGTGCTCTTATACCCTATAGTTTTACTCGTATATACCCGAACCCTAACTCTAACCCTAAACCCGAACCCTAACTCTAACCCTGATGTTCTATATCTGATATCGGAATAGAGATTCTTATCACTGGGATTTCTTTAAAAATATAAGTATAAAAAAGTGTTGTGCATAATTTTGAATATATATATATATATATATATATATATATATATATATTAATGTGTGTGTGTGTATCTTAGGGAGCATTTTCTCATTTATGCACATATCGAAATAATCAGAACACGAAATCAAGTGAACTGACACGATTAGGAATCGAATAATCTACAACCCCCCTCCACCAAATGTGGACAATTCTCGTATGAATTTTAGGAGCTTTAAACATAATCTCGTTTTCAGACTTGTAGTATTACTATATATATATAGCTAGGTTTCCTTCCTCTTATCTATTTGCCTTTCTGGTACCAAAGGTACTAAAGCTTTTTTTTTTTTTTTTTTAATTTTTTTTTTAATGCAACCTTAATTCCTATATAATTTTATTTCTAGCTACCATATCGTAGAATGGTTCGTAGGTGTAGTGATTAGATAGTATTTTATTATTATTATTATTATTATTACTAGTATTACTATTGTTATAAAGAATTTTATTTGATATGCAAATTACCATATCACACGGTAGTCTTAAGGGTAGTATATTATTATTATTATTATTATTATTTTATTATTTATTTATGTATATATAAGTAACATTTTAAGCTGAATTATTTCGACACTTGATTATTGGGGAAATGGTAGTTTTATCTGTACCATTGGAGAGCCATGCATATAACTGTCCTGTTTTTAAATCTCCGAAACAGTTACATGGTAAACAGCTGAAGATCCCCGTGTTAATATTAGATGCTTACGTTAAGGTCTCCTGTTTTTGTTTCACTGTTAGATACTTAATCCCCCTTTTTATTTTATTTACTTACTATTATATATTATTTATTTATGAATTTTCCAACAAATGTTAAGTCTACACTATTTTGGATTTAGTTAGTTTCTGTGGGAATTTAAACTGCATTTTACTTCTTTTTTTTTTTGTCTTTTTGTTTAAAATAGCTCAAAGCTTCTTTAGACTATATATACATATATATATATAAATTTTAAAAGGGGAAAAAAACTAGACACACATTTGGGTTGTACACACATAACTTATTTCAACCTAGATCAGTCTCATCAGATGTGTAAGCAACCACATGCAGAACATGAATGTGGTTGGTTATACATCTGATGAGACCAATCTAGGTCGAAATAAGTTATGTGTGTACAACCCAAATGTGTGTCTAATTTTTTTCTCCTTTAAAATGTATTCATGCTCTGTTTAAATGTACATTGAGTTCTCTTACTCGGATTCCCATCAGAATCATTCGACCTGCACGCACACACACACATATATATATTAAATTCCCGAAACAGTTTTTCATGGTAAACAACTGATGATCCCTTAAAATAGTGTTAGAAACTAACTAATATAATAACTGTAAAAAATAAATTGACTTACATGAGTGATTTTCCACTGGAAGACTTGAGACTATAAGTTTTTTTTAGTTTTTTTTTTTTTTTTATAGTTTTAATGGTTGAGAAACTTCCGAGACTATATATATATATATATATATAAACACACACACGATTATTTAATTTTTTAAAAATTTACACAGATATGTACACAATCTGCGACACTGGCATGTACATGTTATCGATCAACAGCTGTTATAAACAGAGATCTCATCAGGCAGAGTTAAAATCCGATCTTAACCGTAGATCATATTTGGTAAGAAATATATATATAACAATTGGTTCAATTAATAATTTAATGACATAATTAAATTTAACTTTATCAATTCTATTAAAATAAATAATTTGGTAAAAAAAAAAAAAAAAAAAAATTTTTTTTAAATTTTAATATCAAAATTCGGAAATTTAGAAAGTTCGAATTGGGAGCGTTAAAAATCAAAACCAAAAATGATATAAATTCAGCCGAATGATCTAAACAGATTTACGATTCTTCCGTAATCCCTAAAAATTGCACCCCCAACCCCTGAAATATAATGAATAAAATAATAAGTAAAACAAACATACTTTTTCGGATACTTTTTCTCGTTTTCGTTTCTTTTCTTTGTTTTCTTTCTCACGGGAACGTTTTTCCTCCTGTCGTTGCATTACTGGAAAAGGAAAAAAAAAAAAATTAAAAAAATAAATTATGTTTCGGAATTGTTGAGATGAGGGTTGATAATTCGTAGAATTTGGTATATTCGGACTACTGTTCTCATCTTGGGTGTTTTTATTAGAACGTTTCGGCCGATGTAACCTCCGACTTTCTTCAGGTGTACTTTGTCGAACTCGGCGAATCTTTCTGCCCGCAATATATATATATATGGATATAGTACTAAGTAAAATTCAGTTCTAAGTGACAGTCATCTGAAGGTTAAAGGTTCAATTCTCAGTGCGGGCGATACGAAAAATTGCGAATTACTGAAGACTTCTTCCCAGTCATGGTAGATGGAACGAGAGCATGCTACCCTCGTGGATTTAATAAAAGGTTCCGTTCAAAATTCCATCCAGATTCCTGAGTTCGACAAGGTTCACCTGAAGAAGGTCGGAGGTTACATCAGTCGAAACGTTGTGATAAAAACACCCAAGATGAGAACAGTAGTCCGAATATACCAAATTCTACGAAGAATAAATTAATCACCTAAAGAACGACCCAAACCAACAAACCCCCAAAAAAAGGGATTTTCTGAAATCTTGTGTAAACAAAGACAACAAATGCAATGTAAAATAGGGGTCAAATAGGTAGTTTTGTTTTACGGCATATCAACCCTTTCCGGGTTATTTAATGCTGAATCAGGTCATTTTGGTTAAGTTTTTATGCTTCAAGTTCTTTATATCTTCAAATATTTATTCAAAGTGTTTGGTTTGGTTGTTTTGTAGAGGAAAATTGTTGTTTTTATTTTTATTTTTAGCTTTGCAGAACATGATTGAGTTTTGCAAAGGGAAAGAAAAGGAAAAAAAAACAATGAATCAATGTTTGGTGCATTTTAAGTCAGGAAGCCGGTATCTTCAGACAGCCTGATCTGGTAGCACCAGAGAGGTCGAATAGAAAAACTATCCCTAACCCATGATAACTATTTATTCGATTTTGATTTTATTAGAGAATTAATTAACTGTGACAAGACATTCTTCTTGCACGACTAAAAATCCTTCATTCTTGCACGATTAAAAATCATTTATATTATCCATGAGGATAATATAGAGAGACTTATTTCGCCATCTAATTTAAATGTGTTTAGGAACACCCTCTGTAATGTAGATGGCAAAATATTAGGAAGCAATGCTGAAATAAGAGAGTCACTCTTTTTCTAAATGTTTGGTGCATTTTAAGTTAGGAAGCCGGTACCCTCAGACAGTCTGATCTGGTAGTACCAGATATAAGTAATGGGTTGCAATGAGTATTTATTTATGGTGTTCATGAACACCCTCTGTAATTTAGATGGCAAAATAAAACAATTAGGAGGCAATGCTGAAATAAGAGAGTCACTCTTTCTCTAAATTCCCAGAGACATAAAACAATATTAGAATGGTGGAATCAACATTTGGTGAGAGAGGGCGAGAGAAATAGATAGCTAAGTGAGAGAAAGGTTAGTGGTTAGTGTTAGGGTTAATTATTACTAATATGAAATTGTTAACTAACTGTGCCAGAAAAATAAAAGTAAGAAAAAAAGTTGACGAATTTAATTCCCAACCAAATTTTGTGTAACCCACTTTCTCTCCAAAAGTTTTGACTGTAATTCAATTTCCAACCAAATTTCGTGCAACCCACTTTCTCTCTGCCTTTCTCTCTCTCCAATCCAAATCGCTTCCCCTTTTCATTACCAGCTGTCCTCTTCATTTATATCACCTGATATCCACATATGCAAATCAGAGACCACCATAAACACCTGCACCTATGAAGAGAAGCCCTTTTTAAATCTGCATACACGACATGCGAAGCACCTCATTCTTTTTCCTGATGGTGAGTGTTCCTCTTTATTGTCACAGATTTAAAATCAATATTATTATGCCTATAATGAAATTTAATAATAATAATAGTAATAATAAATTATTATATAGTAGTAGTATGAAAGGGAGGTGACACGTGGTTAGGGTTAGGGTTATTATTATTATACATAGTAGTAGTAGTAGTGGTAGTGGTACTTTATCTATTTTCCCACAGATAGTCTCATTACAATTGTCCTTTAGCGACAAATGAAAATAAGGGATGATGCCAGAAAATCCTTTTTTAATAAATAAAATAATACCCTTGAATAATATCACTATATCTCATTTTGTCGTCAAATCAAAAGGATAGATGACGGGAGATTTGCAGAAATCCATGAAATTACCAAAGCTTTGCTGGTCATTTACCATCAGCAAAAGAGAACTGCAGCAAAAGGTAGTGCAATAACCGAGAGAGAAAAAAATCCTACAAAGCAGTTGGAGATAGATTGGTCACATTTTTTGCAGGCCTCCATCCAGTACAACAAGATTTTCCCTCTTTCGAAAAGCGACAAAGAAGAAAAAAAGAGGCTGAGCAAGAAACATTTGGTGCTGTGACCAGGAGGCAGATGTGAAAAAAAAGTTGGAGAAGCTTGCCTAGAACTGGGATGCTTGGAGAAGCTTGGTTTGTGATCTATGCGCAAAGTCGAGTGACAAGATATTTAAGTAAACTTAAGTTTCTAGTGGTACAAAATTTTATTAAATCAAAGAATATAGACGTTTATGCCATTTTTGGGGGGTGGAATGAAATTGAAAAGTGTAAAATCGAGAGAAAAAAAACCCCAAAAACAATACATGAATATACTAAGCCAGCTTTCGTCCGTACTCATCAGAGTAAATATGTGGAAATAATTCAAGCATTACGACTAAAAACTTTAAAAAGTAGAATGAAGAACAGTGACCAGGGCCGACTAAATAATTTAGTCAACACATCTAGGTCAACTATTGCTGCCCATCTTATAAATAGCGCCGAATGTGCATCAGCTTACAATAGTGACTGGTTTTCTGTCATAAGTAGATACCATTCGTTATTCCACCTTAAAGTTCTGGAAGCAATATATATTAAGTCATTTAAACCCTCCCTTTGTAAACAAAAGGAGTGGCTTCTAGGACTCAATGTGATCCACTTGTGACCCTCCTCCCCAATTTTTTATTTATTTATTTTTAAAATTTTATTTTCCTAAACTTGTCACTGGTCTTCATTCAACTTTAAGTTTTAGATGTAATGCTTGAATTATTTCCACGTATTTACTCTGATGAGTGTATTTTTTTGTTTGTTGGGTTTTAACGACCTTTCAACCCTTATAAGGTCATCTTAGGTCAAAATTTTTTATTTTTTTTTTATTTATTTATTTTTTTAAATTAAATATTATTGTACAAGTTGGTTTCTTTGAGAAACCCTATTATTTGAGACGCGGCTATATTTTCAAATAATTTTTTAATATTAGTTGCTTTGTAGTATTTACTGCGTATATGTTTCTATTTTTTGCATTTAAGTAATATTTGTTTTATTGTTTGTCCTTCATTGCAGTAGTTACACCGAGGCTCTTCCTCTCCTCCCAGTAGGTGCATGCGTGTGAACGAAAGCTGGCTTAGTATAATCATGTCTATTTTTTTCATTTAAGTAATATGTGTTTTATTGTTTGTCCTTCATTGCAGTATTTACACCGACGCTCTTCCTCTCCTCCCAGTAGGTGCATGCGTGTGAACGAAAGCTGGCTTAGTATAATCATGTCTATTTTTTTCATTTAAGTAATATGTGTTTTATTGTTTGTCCTTCATTGCAGTATTTACACCGACGCTCTTCCTCTCCTCCCAGTAGGTGCATGCGTGTGAACGAAAGCTGGCTTAGTATAATCATGTCTATTTTTTTCATTTAAGTAATATGTGTTTTATTGTTTGTCCTTCATTGCAGTATTTACACCGAGGCTCTTCCTCTCCTCCCAGTAGGTGCATGCGTGTGAACGAAAGCTGGCTTAGTATAATCATGTATATATTTTTTTGTTTTTCCCCCCCTCTCGTTTACATCTTTCAATTTCATTCCACAAAAAAAAAAAAAAAAAAGAAAAGAAAAAAAAATGTCACAAACGTCTACATTCCTTGCTGTAATTAATAAGTTTCCTTTTATTTAAATGGGTTCGAGAAAAGAACAAAAAAATTCAATTAATAAAAGAAAATCTAATAACCGTGCTAATACTGTGTAAATTGTTTTAATCCAGTGTCTAGAAAAAAAAGAAGGCAACCATTCCATGCAAAACAATATATGTCAAACATATCGAAATAATCTCAAAATTAAAATGTATTGTAGGAATTCTTCATGCCGTTTACTAATAACAGAAAAACAACTTGTACGAAGAAATTCTAATAACGGCAGAAATAACTAGAATTTGTTAAAAAAAAATAAATAAATAAAAAAAAATAACAAGCCGCGTGTGCGTGGTCCCCCTCTGTATGTGACTCGATGTGGCGAGTGTAAAATACAAAAAATTTGGGAAATTTGGGGCATTTTTGACCCCGCTTTGACCCCTTGGGGGCGCGAACCAGAATTTTTCTGAGGTCAAGGATGCTCATTTTATATCCAGAACAATTGCCTCTATATTTTGGCCAAGTTTCAGAAAAATTGAATGGATGGATCAAACGTTATGGGAGAAAAGGGTCATTTTTTGCCATTTTGGGGACTTTTGACCCCCTGGGGGTGTGAACCAGATTTTTTCCAAGGTCAGCGATACTTATTTTCTATTAGGAACAATTGCCTCCACATTTTGGCCAAGTTTCAGAGAAATTAGATGAAAAGTTATGGGGGAAAAATGTCATTTTTTGCCGTTTCAGGGCCTTTTGACCCCCTGGGGGGCTAACCAGATTTTTTTTTTAAATCGGAGAATGTCACTTTCTAACCTGACCAAAGTTACAACTTCATGCTAAATTTCAGAGAAATTCAATGGATGGTTGCGGAGAAAAATCCGGACGGACGGTCATGCCTCAAAACATAAGTCCCCCGATTTATAAAATCGGGGGAGTGTGGGGGGGGGGGGGGGGGCGGTTTTGACAAATAAATCAAATTCTAATAACGGCAGTATGTCTCCTTAAATAAGAAATAACTAGAATTTGCTTACAAAAAAAAACAAAAAAAAACTTCATTATACGTCTATCCCTTCCAAAAAAGTTTATCCTTAAACTCTTGTTAAAGAAATAGAAACAAAAAAGAAAAAAAAAAAAAAAGAAAAAAGTATCACTTACAATTTGTTAATAAAGAAAACACTCCATCTATAGAAAGAAAAAATTAAAAAAAAAAAAAACAACGGAAAAAAAAATTAAATTGTATTGGGAATATCAACATAATACTGTGATAAAAAATATCTCTTTAAAAAAAAATTTAAAAAAACGGAATTAAAATATATCCTGAATATCAGAATTATTAACACCGGATAATTAAATTAAAAAAAAAAAGTATCTAACCAGTCATTAAAAAACAAAACTGATTTTCTGCAATACATATATCTACCTATCTATACACACTATATATATATATTAAAAATATACACACTATATATATATTAAAGATATACACACTATATATATTAAAGATATACACACTATATTAAAAATATACACACTATATATATATTAAAAATATACACACTATATATATTAAAAATAAAAAACAAGTATAGTTTTACTTTGCAATTAAATATGGTTAAAACACATTTCTGAATAAAATACAAAAGTGAAAAAATGAAAAAAAAAAACGGAAAAAAAAATTAAATTGTATTGGGAATATCAACATAATACTGTGATAAAAAATATCTCTTTAAAAAAAAAACAAAAAAAAACGGAATTAAAATATATCCTGAATATCAGAATTATTAACACCGGATAATTAAATTAAAAAAAAAAAGTATCTAACCAGTCATTAAAAAACAAAACTGATTTTCTGCAATACATATATCTACCTATCTATACACACTATATATATATATTAAAAATATACACACTATATATATATTAAAGATATACACACTATATTAAAAATATACACACTATATATATATTAAAAATATACACACTATATATATATTAAAGATATACACACTATATATATATTAAAAATATACACACTATATATATATTAAAGATATACACACTATATATATATTAAAGATATACACACTATATTAAAAATATACACACTATATATATATTAAAAATATACACACTATATATATATTAAAGATATACACACTATATATATATTAAAGATATACACACTATATTAAAAATATACACACTATATATATTAAAAATAAAAAACAAGTATAGTTTTACTTTGCAATTAAATATGGTTAAAACACATTTCTGAATAAAATACAAAAGTGAAAAAATGAAAAAAAAAAACGGAAAAAAAAATTAAATTGTATTGGGAATATCAACATAATACTGTGATAAAAAATATCTCTTAAAAAAAAAAACAAAAAAAAAACGGAATTAAAATATATCCTGAATATCAGAATTATTAACACCGGATAATTAAATTACAAAAAAAAAAAAAAAAAAGTATCTAACCAGTCATTAAAAAACAAAACTGATTTTCTGCAATACATATATCTACCTATCTATACACACTATATATATATTAAAGATATACACACTATATATATATTAAAGATATACACACTATATATATATTAAAGATATACACACTATATTAAAAATATACACACTATATATATTAAAAATAAAAAACAAGTATAGTTTTACTTTGCAATTAAATATGGTTAAAACACATTTCTGAATAAAATACAAAAATGAAAAAAAAAAAAAACTGAGAAAGGGGGAGGATACCAAGAGATTGTCACATGGGCAAAAAAGGGTCCAATACCCTGAAATATATATATTGGGTGGGAGCATAGTGTTTTATATTAAAGGCCTTCTCATCATACTATCACTATACTCACGGTTTTAATAGTTCTCAGTTGAGAAAGTCTTTAATATAGAATGCCATAGTTACCCATACTGTATTACTGTACCCTAAAGTCATTTTCTATGCGTACAACATATGTATTAGAATTGACAGAGAGTGGAACAAATTTAAAGGCAAAATTAGACAGATAAATACAGTACTCACAGTTCAGGTAATAATAATACAGTACAATTCAGTAATAATATGCAATTAAAAACATTATTAATACACGGTTACAAAAAATATGCACTGTACATACAGTGGATGCATTTATAAAAAAATACGTACTGTATTGCAATAATAATTGAAAACAAATTTAATATTGTTTGTGCACTCTCCAATAATAAATGATAATAAAATGATGAAATTTGATGTGCCATACGATGATGATGATAACACTAATGTACAGTATGGCACAGCTTAGCTGCTGCTTTACAGCACTTTAGGTAATTACTCGAGTGGCTGTTCAAAACTGCTCTCTGTTTACGTTTCACTACTAGGCAAGGGAAGCAACTCCGGTTGAACTAATCCAAGGGGGATATATCATCTCGCGACTTGATACGCTCGTGACAGAACCTAACAGGCAAATATGCGGGGCAGCGAATGGGGAACCGCGAATAGGTGAGGGTATATATATATATATATATATATATATAAATTTGGGAAAGTTCATTTTTTTTAACATCTTTAAAATTTTAAACTTAAAGAAAGAGGCAAAATGCCTTCAAAAAACGATGTGTTAGATGCAGATATTTTTATTAAAATCAAAATAAAAAAAATATTGTTTTGATAAAAATATCTGCATCTGGTTTTTTGAAGGTATTTTGCCTCTTTCTTTAAGTTCATATATATATATATATATATATATATATGAAGTTAATCCAACAAAAGATAAAGATTTTTCGTTTTTCGCTTTTGGACAGTCACTCAATACTTGGATCAATCTTCAATTAACCTCTTGGATATCTTTCCTGAATATGTTTTAATTTGTATGACTTGGATGGATTTTATAACTTTAACAAATAAGTATGTTTTTGGCTTGATATATTTGATGTGTTATGTACTCTTATGTATTTTTATCACCTGCAGTAAGGTCACTGCAGTAATGGTCCTCTGAGGAGAAGAATTATCTTTGAAAACTCATGAGTTAAGGACGTTGAGATACTTTGTCTGAATTTTAAATTCTAATAAAAATTTGATTCGCACCTTATTTTATTATTTCATTTTATATTATGCTATATATATATATATATAACCAGTTAGTATGTTGAATTATATATATATATATATATATATATATAAATTCAACGTACTAACTGGTTAGTTACTGTTCGCAGATTCATTGGGGTGTAAAAGAATAAAAATAAGTCATATTGTGAACGTTATAATTATAAATATATGCAAAAACAAAAAAAATTTAAGCAAAAGTTTTTTTTCTCAGCTTTAAGGACGCAAATACATATATACACGGTGATGCCAAAGTTTGGACCCATAAACAATTTACTATATAACAATGGACAATTGATAATACGAGTTCGAATTGATGCCCACCTTTCAAGCACTTTCTTACTCAGGAGACTGTCTTCATTCATGGGAGGAAAAGACGAGACAAGAGATTGTTTGTCATTACCAGGGTCAACACGCATCGTTGGTATTAAAAAATATGTCACACCTATTCGCACTTCGATATAAGCAGACCCCGCCTAATAAACTGGTATTGTCTGGGCCTTTGGGTCTGGATTTACGCCCGTCTATTGGGGGTTGTGCAGTTCTAGGAGGTGCACCCTCCCAGGCTTTGCCTCCCCTCTTTGGGGAGGAGTAAGTTTTATTGCTTACTGTCTGAGGTGCCCCTACCGGGGAATGCCGACGGGGCTGCACAGGCAATTTTTAAATGGCCAGAGTGCTCACCTCTCGAGCGCTGGCTTATCTAATCCCACTTTCCCGACCTTGTGCCACATCTTACCTTGTGTGAGGTAGATAAATATCTCGAACTGTACGCAGTATGTTTGTAGATTATTTTTTAGATGAGGATTGATCATTTCATACTACTGTTATCTCGCAACGTTTCGGTCAATGTAACCTCCTCCGACTTTATCCAGGGTTATCTTGTCAAAGTCTGGAAGTCTAGATTTTATTAAATAATTAAATTTAGTTAAATGTTTTAACCTATTGGTCGTTATTTCCTGTGTATTATTTATGCCGCTGTTTAGTAAACTGCACAAGTCTGGAAGTCTAGATTTTATTAAATAATTAAATTTATTTAAATGTTTTAATCTATTGGTCGTTACTTTTGGCCATTACATTTAAATTGCATTTTAAATTAAAAACCCTTACTGGGGTGATGTACGCCGTTCTATTGGGGGTTGCCGGTCCTGTACAGTTCTAGGAGGTGCACCCTCACAGGCTTTGCCTCCCCTTTTTGGGGAGGAGTAAGTTAATTGCTTACTGTCTGAGGCGCCCCTACCGGGGAATGCCGACGGGGCTGCCCAGGAAATTTTTAAATGGCCAGAGTGCTCACCTCTCGAGCGCTGGCTTATCTAATCCCACTTTCCCGACCTTGTGTCACATCTTACCTTGTGGGAGGTAGATAAATAAATTCGATTTAAGCAGCAGATTTTGAGTCCCTATAAAAAATAAACTATCTTGTCCGTGTAGCCATGAATTCCTCTGTTAGACCCGTCAAAGTCGCATTGCTCCCCAGAAGACAAAGCCGCATTGCTCCCCAGAAGACAAAGTTGCTGTCACCACCAGAAACAATTTATCTTCTGTTAAATATTTTCAGGACATTGGACGGAGGATTTCAACATCTAGGCACGAGCCCTGCGAGTCAGCCTGGTTGTTCCAACGCATCTCCCTGGCTATCGTTCGTGGCAACGCTATGTCAGTAACGGCGGCGTCACTTCCGTTCTAAATCGTCATCTGTTGACTCTCTTTCTTTCTCTGACAATTGTTTCAAGCCTTATTGTTTGTTTGTTTTTTTCTCTTTATGGAATAATTGTACGTGAGTAAACAACCGTATATCATTTATCTTCTATTATTGAAAAAAAAAAAAAATAAATAAATAAATAAAATTAAAAAAATAGCGAAGATATGCGACCAGAGCGAGCATATTTTCTCGCAGGTGGCGCCGGCGTCTTCCCTGACCTGCACTAAATCTCCGAATCATGGCAGCCCATGCACAACAGTTCTCGAGTAAGGTTGCACGAGATTGTTAACCAAATGCGATTTCACCGTCGAAGGCTGACCCCCTGTGTACCTGAGATGTTAGTCAAGTTCTCCTTGATGGTGGTCGTCCAGTGTCCGGGTGAAAGCGGTGTCATGAAACCGACTGGATTCGAACCTGGCACACCCAGGTAGTCAGTTCGTATTATTATCCACTTCCTCAAGTTGCAATCAAATAGTCCCTCCTCCACTCGCAGCATTTTTACCGAGACTCTTGGATGAAAATTCAAAAACTATTTATTTGATCAGGCTGAAATTTGGCATGGTAGTTACTGTTAGACCAATACATCAAATTTGGAAAAATGGGAAGTTAAAATTCCGTCATACTTTCAAAATTTTCTAAGTCAATAGCATATAAGATGCGGGACTTCATTTGCTACAATATGGGCCAAGTAGCTAGTCTCTATGATGAACAGAACCGAAGTTATCGTTATAGTTACTTGTGTGAAATGCGATGGTCATATAAGATGTGGGACTTCATTATCTACAATATGGGCCAAGTAGCAAGTCTCTATGATGAACAGAACCAAAGTTATCAACTTTACTGATTCCACCACCCCATATAGCAATCAAATTTTTACCGAGACTCTTGCATGAAAATTCAAAAACTTTGGAAAAAGCGGAAGTTAAAATTCCGTCATACTTTCAAATTTTCTAGGTCAAATGTCAAGGTCAATAGCATATAAGATGCGGGACTTCATTCGCTACAATATGGGCCAAGTAGCTAGTCTCCATGTTGCAAACAAATAACTTTCTCATAGTCTTCAACCCTAACCTCTCCACTCTGAACCCCCTACGACAGTGAAAACTCAATTTATCAGCCACCACACTTTTCTTCAAAGCCAACAACTGCAGAACAGCAGATTCCATAGTCTGCAACAATATCCATTTGTCCAAAACCATCCAATAGAGCAGTAGGGGTCACTTTCCGAAACAAAGAAAGCAACAAGATTTTTTTTTTTTTTTTTTTTTTTTTTTTTAGAATACTTAATTTTTACAATATCTAATTCTATAAACTTTCCACCAGGCAACACCTGGTACCCGCAGCAAGTAATTTAAAACATAAGAAGCAAGAAGTAAACCTACGTTTCGTCTCCATTTCGTCATCATCGATCAATAACGAAACCACTTCTTTCGGTTTTAGCGTATCCGGCCGGAAGTTTCCTCCGCTGATCACCATTCGCTGAATCTAAAACGAACAATTATAGATGGAATTAAATCATAAAATATTAAAACGCAAGGGGAAGGGTCACCATTTTTAGTAAATTGTATCTTAAGATCTTTTCGCTAATATTCATCAGGGGACTAACGCAAGAAAATTAGTTACAGTTTTATAATAATTTGTTTTAAATTAATTTAATTGCAAAAATATCCTCGAGTGGCTTTTTAGCCTCGATAAGTGGTGACTCATTAGTAAAAAAAAAAAAAAAGCGATTAAAATGATAAAATTTAAAACCACTTTTCGTTTGATTAAACGGCATGGCTAATGAACATTATACTGATTTGCTTAAAAAAAGTGGGTCATCTGTAAATTGAAATTAAGCCAAGATTAATTCACACATAAAGGGTTAGGGTTAAGGTTAGAGTTAGGGGTCTGTACACAAAACAATGAAAATTAATTATTTCTTTATAAAAAGGTGCATCTGGTTTTCCTACTGAACAGCAAGACACGATTTCAACATCTATTTGCCAGAAGAAAATTTGGTGCTTATGCTGATGAGCGGCCATATTAAAAATCATGTTTTTTATAAAAACAATATTATATACTTATTCAGCGTTATATTCTTACTCACTGTACAAAAAAGTAGAATAAATTATCCACTAGAACTTTAATTACAAGCATTTTTCCATTCTGCGTATCGTAACAGCGACTCGTTCAGTAAGCCTCCATCTTGATTTTTAAGATTTCAAGGGCAGATAACTGAAATCTTCTTAAAAAACAAGATGGAGGCTTACTGAACGAGTCGCTGTTATGATACGCAGAATGGAAAAAATACTTGTAATTAAAGTTCTAGTGGATAATTTTTTCTACTTTTTCGTACAGTGAGTAAGAATATAATGCTTAATAAGTATATATTATTGTTTTTATATAAAAATATTTTTTTAATACGGCCGCTCATCAGCATAAGCACCGAAAATTTAACACAAATCATATAGAATGAGTGACAACAATCTAATTCAGAGATGCACAATGTGAAAGTCTTTACCTACTTGCCTCCCATGAGGGCAGAGTTAGACATAAGGTCAGTTTTAATGTGGAGAAAAATCCAGTTTCCCAAAATGGCCACTCTGGATTGAGACCAAATTAATTTTTGGTCTCAATCCAGTCTAGAAGGATTTCTGCCCCACTGATCAAGGACAGAAAAAGTGAAATGTAATATCAGAACAGATACTACACTTTGCTCTTAATCTTTTATTATTTGCTCTTATTTACTTGCTTCTCCAAGAAGCTAGTTAGACACAAGGTCAGTTTTTTAATGTAGGAAAAATCCAGCTCCCCAAAAAGGCCACTCTGAATTAAGACAAAAATTAAAATTGCCTCAGTCTAGAATGATTTCTCCTTCACTGATCTGGAGCAGAAAAAGATGAAGTGTATTATCAGAACAGATACTACGCTTTGCTCCTAGCCATAACGGCAGAGTGAGAGTTGGTGTCTTGCATGATTTTAAATAGCGCATTGCAATCCAAGTGATAAAAAAAAAAAAAAAAAAAAAAAAAGTAAAAATATTATAGCCCTATCGTTACACCAAATGTGGTTCTGTATGCCATGGAAACCACTCGGTTGTATCCTGGGCGACTCGGCACCAAATGTAGTCAGATGTCATGAGGACGGCATGCATTCCGACAGGTTGCTCTGTCGATCATTCTCTGCCCACACTATGTTTAAAAGAGCTGAAAAACAGGTTGCTCTGTCGATCATTCTATGCCCACACTGTGTTTAAAAGAGCTGAAAAACAGGTTGCTCTGTCGATCATTCTATGCCCACACTGTGTTTAAAAGAGCTGAAAAACAGGTTGCTCTGTCGATCATTCTATGCCCACACTGTGTTTAAAAGAGCTGAAAAACAGGTTGCTCTGTCGATCATTCTATGCCCACACTGTGTTTAAAAGAGCTGAAAAACAGGTGGCTCTGTCGATCATTCTATGCCCACACTGTGTTTAAAAGAGCTGAAAAACAGGTTGCTCTGTCGATCATTCTATGCCCACACTGTGTTTAAAAGAGCTGAAAAACAGGTTGCTCTGTCGATCATTCTATGCCCACACTGTGTTTAAAAGGGCTGAAAAACAGGTTGCTCTGTCGATCATTCTATGCCCACACTGTGTTTAAAAGAGCTGAAAAACAGGTGGCTCTGTCGATCATTCTATGCCCACACTGTGTTTAAAAGAGCTGAAAAACAGGTTGCTCTGTCGATCATTCTTTGCCCACACTGTGTTTAAAAGAGCTGAAAAACAGGTTGCTCTGTCGATCATTCTATGCCCACACTGTGTTTAAAAGAGCTGAAAAACAGGTTGCTCTGTCGATCATTCTATGCCCACACTGTGTTTAAAAGAGCTGAAAAACAGGTTGCTCTGTCGATCATTCTATGCCCACACTGTGTTTAAAAGAGCTGAAAAACAGGTTGCTCTGTCGATCATTCTCTGCCCACACTGTGTTTAAAAGAGCTGAAAAACAGGTTGCTCTGTCGATCATTCTATGCCCACACTGTGTTTAAAAGAGCTGAAAAACAGGTTGCTCTGTCGATCATTCTATGCCCACACTGTGTTTAAAAGAGCTGAAAAACAGGTTGCTCTGTCGATCATTCTATGCCCACACTGTGTTTAAAAGAGCTGAAAAACAGGTTGCTCTGTCGATCATTCTCTGCCCACACTGTGTTTAAAAGAGCTGAAAAACAGGTTGCTCTGTCGATCATTCTATGCCCACACTGTGTTTAAAAGAGCTGAAAAACAGGTTGCTCTGTCGATCATTCTCTGCCCACACTGTGTTTAAAAGAGCTGAAAAACAGGTTGCTCTGTCGATCATTCTATGCCCACACTGTGTTTAAAAGAGCTGAAAAACAGGTTGCTCTGTCGATCATTCTATGCCCACACTGTTTAAAAGAGCTGAAAAACAGGTTGCTCTGTCGATCATTCTATGCCCACACTGTGTTTAAAAGAGCTGAAAAACAGGTTGCTCTGTCGATCATTCTATGCCCACACTGTGTTTAAAAGAGCTGAAAAACTTTGGGTATGGATATAATTCTGTCGAAGACTTGAGTAACTGGCCTGTCGCCAATTTTTCACTACTTTGGTCCGAGAAAGTGCCGTCTTATTCTATGGGTAGGCTTTTTTGATGCGCTGTGCCCGACTTAGTTTTTGGCCTTGATAAATGGTGACTCGTTCGAAGAAAAAAAAAAAAATCATAAATTCATAACGGAAGGGTCTTCAAATAAACTTACTTCGCTTTTTTCCTTCGCCCTCTGTAAAATTCGCTCTTCGATTGTCCCTTTGCAGATTAGACGGTAAACCGTCACTTGTTTTGTTTGTCCGAGACGGTGAGCTCTGTCCATAGCTTGTTGGTCAACTGTTGGATTCCAGTCACTATCATAGAATATCACCTGCAGGAGGACAGAGAAACCAAGAAATGAATTGACCGTTCTACAAAAAATAAACATATTAAAAGCAAAACATTTATCAAAGGAGAAAGACTACGCATTGACCGTACCACTTGAAGATCAGAGGCTACTGTGATCGGGGGCAGATTTAAAGGGTGGAGAAGATGTTCGTTTAAATTTCTTTTAAATTTCTACATGTTTGTACGGTCGAGAGAGGAGGGAGGGAATTTCAAAAGCAAGCGGTTCGAGAAAAGAAGCTATCAAAGTAGAAAATCTTCCGCCATTTAGAGTGGGATTTACGTTGAGGGAGGAGGGACAATTGCAGTAAGTTCATCGGAGCACATCCTGTGGAAGTACTTGTAAAAATAATTTTCAAGGGCAGATAATAACGCAAAGAAATTGCGGAAAGATATTTATTTACTCCTTCGCTAGGAGTTAGGCACAAGGCCAGGTTTATCTTACTCCCACAAGTAAGATGTGACCCAAGCTCGGGTCGAGCAAGTCGGGTTAAAAGCCAGCGCTCGAGAGGTGAGCACTCTGGCCATTTAAAAATTGCCTGGGCAGCCCCGTCGGCATTCCCCGGTAGAGGCGCCTCAGACAGTAAGCAATAAACTTACTCCTCCCCAAAGAGGGGAAGCCTGGGAGGGTGGACCTCCTAGAACTGCACAGAACAGGCGTGCAGTATCCATCGGAACAGATACTACACTTTGATCTTAGCCAAAAGGCCGAGAAATTGCGGAAAGATACCCAGTTACAATTTAATTAGATTTACTTTTATTTACTTTCATTTTAAATATACTCATTAGAATAAATTATGTTTTTCATCAATGTAGTTATTTTTTTTTTTTTTTTTTAAATGCGGATTATCTGCCCTTGAATTGTGTCCAACGAAACAAGATGGAGGCATACTCATCGAAGCGATTGCTATAATACGTAAAATGGGAAAATACTTGTAATTAAAGTTCTAGTGAATAATTTTTCCTACTTTTTTCAACACTGAACAAAATAAAATAGCACTGATTAAGCACATAATATTTTTTTCACACATAAATAATTTTTCCATCTCCACGAAACACTGAACAAGCACCCAAATTTAATTTTTTTATCATTCATAAAGCAAGGGAGATAACTGTGAACAAAAAAAATCGTGAAAAAATGTTGCGGAAATAAACAAACTTACAGTATCAGCAGCAGTCAGGTTGATGCCCAGACCTCCGGCTCGGGTACTTAATAGAAATACAAAAATATCGGATCGATTTTGGAAATCTGCAACCATGTCCCTTCTTTCTGAGATTTTGGATGAGCCGTCTAACCTCATATAAGTATGTTTTCGATGCCACATGTACTCCTGGAAAAAAATAAAAATTGTAAGAAAGGATTAGGGTTAGGATTACATATATAAAATCGTTTATCTATCTCTCTACGGACGTTTAAAATAACACATACGGGTCTTCCATTACAAACCATTTACTTAAAAACCCGCTGTGCGCTAGGAATTTTAGCATGGACTCCTTCACCATTCTCAGTCATGCTCATTTGTTATACCATCTCAAAGTCTTGGAGACGATCCACGTTCGTCTTAAACGTCCCTCCCTTTGTAAGCAAAGGGAATGTCTATTGGGACTAGATGTGATCAGTCTCCAAGATTCATCCTCCATTGTACATATAACATAACGCTATTTTATTTTCTGTACTCTCTCTTTTCACCCCGTTTTTTTTTTTTAAATCCCTCGATACAGCCTTTGTTAAGAGAGGGCGAAACTGGTCGGCTGGCATTTTTTTTTTCTTGATTAACGATAATGAATGATAGAATTCGTCTTCCCTTCATGCTTGCGATAATAAAATTTTGTACTCCCCAAAAAATCATGAAATATATATACAGGGTGGCCCAAAAGTAGGTTTACAGTTATCATTTAATATTTGAAGTTTTTTAACTAGGTTATTCGAAAAACTTCAACCATATAAAAAATAGTTTAATTGTAAACCTACTTTTGGGCCACCCTGTATATATAAAAAACGGCGATACCTCAAATGCACTATGCACTCATATGATCTCTTCCGGCCACCACTTCAATACCCATAAGGCAATCCCTATCAAACATATTCATGACACCAAACTTCGACGTCTCACAGAATCCTGTCTGATCCTATGTCATAAGAACACCATTGCCCAAAGACAAGGTTTCTATAATATTGCTTTTCCTTCGGCTAGATCGATTTTATACGAGATGAATCTAAATGAATACGACTCTGGCTAACTTTTAACCTTTGTCTCTCTTCTTCCCCTTCCCCCCTGCCTCCTCCTCTTCCCTTGTTTCGTCCCTCGACGTTCACTGCTCCAATTACTACTAATCCTGTTGACTTTTGACGTTCTCAGCCCGAATTCAATCAGCAGGCGATATCTAAGCACTGATTTTCTCTCTCTCTTTTTTTTCTTCTTCTTCAATAGTTTTCGACAACGACATGTCGATTTACCCTTTCTCACGTTTGCTCTCGCTTTCTCTTCTTCGTTTCGTCTTCTTCAACTGACGTTCTAAAGATACTGTTTGATTGGTATCTCTTTCTTCTTCCTCTTCTTCATCTTCTTTTTCTTTCTCTTTTCATAACATTCCTCGCATTCCTTTTTCTCCCCGTTTTGTTGTTCTCTGCACGTGACATTTTCTTCCAATCGCATTCTCTGTATAAATTTGAAAACTTTTCCGTTTTGAAATAAAGTTTATTAACTGATCGAAAATGGTCGTATCTACGGCCGAAATATCTCGGTGGAACTTTACAACATGAGTTTTTGAGTTTATTTTTGTTAGTTGTTGAATTGCTTATTCTTTATTCCATTTTTATTTTTACATATATAATTTGCGCGTATTTAGGCAGCATTTTCTCATTTATGCGAACATTGTTAAAAATAACAGAATTCGTCTGTTTAATTATACTTTTTTTTTTTCAATTTTTCTGATGGGTCTTTTTTATATCAAACTCAAAAATTAATAAATGTTCCATAGATTACACAAACGTTTTCGATTCTTTGTCGAATCATCCTCAGGTGTCAAAAGCAAATGAACAAAAAAGCTGCAGAAAAAAGAGCATTTTTAAAAAGGCAACGGAGAAACGCGCATAGAACTTTTTTTGCCTTGTTCCGGGAAGTCGTTGTCGATTTTAAATTCAGCAACGCTGGATGGCATCACAGAACAAAATCGCATTACGTTAAGCATTTTAAAATGTTGCCACTGGTTTCATATGTGATGTTGTTAATTTTAGGTTGTTGTGTTTTTATTTCTTTTTTTTTTTTTTGATAATGTAGATTGGGGACAACAAAAACAATGTTGCGAATTATTAATGGTGGTGATTTTGATGTTATCAGAAAATTACATTGCAACACGAAAGTGATTTTTTGTATATGAGCGAAACATAATCTAGCACGTAAAGTCATCGATTCGAAAAAAAATTTTTATTCTCAAATTAAAAAAAAAAAAGTCCCGTTTTTTTGTAGGACAGGGCGAGTATATTTTGTGAATAAACAGTCCGTAATTGACTAACACGATCTAATCTATAGAGCAGAGTGATTTGGTTTATCGAATATAAAGATATTAGATTTAGAGGTATAAACTCACCGCCAAGAAAAAGAACACTATAAGTTCCACGCTGATGTCGTTAAATAATTCCTTCATAATTCCAACATCGTAGTACGTTTGTCGCATACGGTTCAAAATAAACACATTCGAACATAAAGTGTGTTGGAATTGAACCGTTTAAAATTGTTGGCGTTCGATTCGAGTTTTTGGGGGCTATCGACTCCGCATGCCCGATATTTACAGTAAAAAGCGAAATGTATCCTTCAATTTTACTTACCTCTAGAAGGTCAATCATGCGTGTCATTTGTGAATATATCAATACTCTGTGACCGTCAGTCTTCAATCGCTTCAGTAACGTGTCCAAAACGGTCAGTTTACCTGCATCAGTGACCAAAGTTTCTTTATCTGAAACGAAAGCATTACAATTTATGACAACAAACAGATAAAACAAATTCAGAAAGGGAAAGGAGAAAAAAGAAAAGAAAAACGCAATAACCTCTAATGTATACGGTTATTTTGTTTCAGAATTTTTTTTTTAGATGAGGACTGATAATTTGTATTATTTGTATTATTAAGACTACTGATTGTAATAAAAACTGGACGCCGAATATAACTTAAGGATAAGCTTTATTTAACCATTTGTTGCTTAGCTAGACAAATAGTGTTTAACATTCACTCTTTAATATACACGAATGTAGAACATTCCATTATTACTCCAAGGGGGAGACAGGCATCAATTATCTTTGTTACTACATTCTCCCCCATCTATCTTCTTATTCGTAGGGAACAAAATCATCCCATCGACCTGGCCTCCTGCGGGTTCTTTGAGGGCGTCTTGGTTGTTCGTGCCCGACATCCATTTCTAATCTAGGCTCCTCGGGACCTGACGACGTTTCGGGACTGTCTTGTGTGGCTGGTTTAGGGCTAAAATATCTTGCTCCAAATCGCTCTCGTTTTCTACGGCGCTTCGGTCGCTTGGTGTCTGAAGATTGAGTATCTGTCTCAGATATTGGGTGAAACCGCTTTCGTGGTACCCATCTGTCGTCCGAACTAGAGTCAGAGACGACTCTGTTAGTATATTCAGATTCGTTTTGTTGGGACTCTGAACTTGACGTATCTGGCACACGATCACCTAAGAGGGTCGGACTTGTTCCACGAACCGGAGCTCTATATCCATCTGAAGCAGTTCTACGTTCATATACATTTCCTGCTGGGGCTAGATCCCTTAAGGAGACAGTAGATTGCCTTCCTTCTGAATTTCTGACCAGTGCATACTGAGGGTTCGCTTCGATTAATTGTACCTCGCTTACCAATGGGTCATGTTTACTATGACGAACATGACGTTTTAATAAAACTGTGCCAGGTTGTGCAAGCCACGAGGGAAGTGATGTGCCTGCTGAGCTTCGTCGTGGGAACGAGAAGAATCTCTCATGTGGGGTAGCGTTTGTCGCTGTACATAATAGAGTCCTAATAGCGTATAAGGCCATGGGGATGAGACTTTCCCAATCGGAGATCGGACTATTGCGATTTGCTGCCGCCAACTGTACTGTCTTCCATATTATGCCATTGTATCTTTCGCACTGTCCGTTTCCTTGAGGATTGTGAGGAGTTGTTCTACTTACAGCTACCCTTCGTTCATGCAGAAACTGCTTGAGTTCGTCCGACATAAAAGCAGACCCACGATCTGAATGTATATATGCAGGCACTCCAAAAACGGCAAAAATGGAGCAGAGGCCTTGAATTACTGTTGCAGCCGTTACGTCTGGGCAGGGGATGACGAACGGAAATCTTGAGTACTCGTCTATTATTGTGAGCATGTATTTATTTTTAGTTTTAGAGGGTAAAGGGCCCTTAAAATCCAGGTTAAGTCTTTCAAAAGGCTGTGTGGCCTTAATGAGTGTTGCTGGAGGAGGTTTGTAGAACCTGGGCTTATTTTCTGCGCATATCCGACAAGAGTTCGTAATTCTTTTTACGTCTTCAACAGAATATGGCAAGTTTCTGCTCCTGACTACGTGAATCATTCTTGTGATACCTGGGTGACACAATTCCCTGTGTATATACTGAAGATCATCTGAGCCAGTTACCAGGCCACACACCCTTGAAAGCGCGTCGACCGCGGCATTCTCCTTACCAGGGCGGTAAGTGACGTCAAAGGAGTAGCAAGAAAGCTCCATTCTCCATCTCGCTATTTTCTCGTTTTTTATTTTACTCGTTGTTTTTGGGTTAAACATAAACGAGACCGACTTTTGGTCAGTGATTAATTCAAAATGTCGGCCGATTAAGTAATGCCTCCATTTTCGTAATGCCTCAACTATGGCGTACGCTTCTTTTTCTATTGCAGAGTGTCGTCGCTCGGATTTCGAAAGTGTTCTTGAAAAAAAAGCTACAGGACGACCGGATTGTCTCAGTGAGGCAGCTATCGCACAGTCGGAGGCATCCGTCTCAACTAATAGAGGGATAAAAGGATCCACAGCAGAAATGGCAGACTGAGCAATGTTCCTTTTCATGTTTTGAAATGCTCTGATGGCGGAACAGGACAATGGAAAAGTAGATACTTGTGTCAATGGGTGTATTTTTTCTGAAAAAGACGCAACCCATTGGGAGTAGTGAGCAAACATACCGAGGGCTCGTCGTAAAGAGGGCATGTTTCCAGGGATTGGTAATTCCATTAGCGGTTTCAGTCGCTCGGGATCCGGCGTCATGGTGCCATTTTTGACAATGTATCCCAATAATTTGATGCTTTTCAAGTTGTAGGAACATTTTTCACTGTTTAAAGTCAGATTATATTTCTTGACGGCAGCCATGAATCGTTTAAGGTTGTGGTCATGTTCAGCTTGGTTATGTCCGCATACTGTGACATTGTCTATATATGCAACAGTACCCTTCAATTTTTCATTGGAGATTATTTCATCTATTACCCTCTGGAAGCTAGCCACACCATTTGTTATCCCAAAAGGAATTCGGCAGAACTGATATAGGCGACCGCAGGCCTCGAATGCCGTGTAGGGCTTATCCTCTGGCTTGATAGGTACCTGATGGTAGGCACTTCTGAGATCTAAAGTACTGAAAGTGTGATATTTTGCAATATTAGAAATCATTTCGTCAATACGAGGCAGTGGATAGGCATCGAGTAATGTGTATCTGTTGATGGTCTGGGAATAGTCAATGACCATCCTTTTCTTGTGATTTTCAGTGGCTGTTACGAGGACCTGTGCTCGCCATGGAGATTCACTTGGCTCTATAATTCCTTCCTTAAGTAGTTTTGTTACTTCTGCTGCTATGAACTGTTTGTCCGTTTCTGAATAGCGTCTTGATTTTATTGCTATTGGTTTGCAGTCAGGAGTTAAGTTTGTAAAAAGTGACGGGTGCCGCACTTTGACAGCTGCTAGTCCACATACGCTTAGGACTGGCTTGGGGCCACCAAAAGGAATTTCAACGCATGAATGTTGTTTTAGAAAATTGTGACCCAAAATCACTTCGCAGCAGAGGTTTTTCATTACTGATAATTTGATCCCTTGATAGGAGTTTCCTTTTAGTTTCAGGTTAACCATGCAATATCCAATTACATGGGACGATAAAGATGAATTTGCCATTGATATTTGGTTGGAACAAGGAAATATTTCCCATTTATTTGCTTTTACAATACTGGCATTAATAAAACTTTCGGAACTGCCTGTATCAATAAGCGCATGAATAGTCAATCCATTGATTTTTACCCTCACGATTGTTTTTGAGAGGCAGCCGGGGAATGCAGCTGATATTGTAATTGGTGCTACAGTAGCAAGAGTAGCCGAACGTTTTTTTTTTGAAGCTGACCGGCAAACTTTCGAAAAATGTCCCTGCTTATCACACTTGTGGCATCTAACATCTCGAGCCGGGCAGGACGAACGAGCATGTATACGAAGGCCACAAAAGTAGCATGTGGATCCAGCTGAGGCGGCAGTGATAAGTTGTTCGTGATTGTTAGAAAGGGGGGTGGCAGCATCTTGGACAATGGAAGAATTTTGAACATGCAGAGGAGGGGCTACGATAGCAGCTCCCAAAATATCGGGTTGTAAATAGAAGACAGACTGCTTCTGTGCCATGTCCAACGTTAGAGCTTGTTCATAAGCTGTTGGTAAGTCTAGGTTTTTATTCTCTAGTAGTCTTTGTCTTATTTGGTTGGACTGTATTCCATTAATAAATGCGTCCCTGATAAAAACATCTCTCGCTTGGTTCGCAGTTAAGGCTGTAAATTCACACTCGCGACTTAACGTCTTTAGAATCTGAAGGTATTGTTCAAGGCTTTCTTCTGGTTGTTGACGCCGGGTAGCAAGTAAATGTCTAGCAAAAATAGTATTTTTTTTCTTGACAAACATGGCTTCTAAAATGTCCACCGCAGTTTCATAATTTTCACATTCAGATAAATTTCTATAAATAGCAGTAGAGACATGATGTAAAAGA
The DNA here is from genome assembly GCA_963556195.1 of Sepiola atlantica. Lineage (NCBI taxonomy): Eukaryota > Metazoa > Mollusca > Cephalopoda > Sepiida > Sepiolidae > Sepiola > Sepiola atlantica. The sequence continues at coordinate 14,781,273 of OY744555.1, forward strand.
AAGGTATATTTCTCAGTACCTGTTAAAGCCGCGTTTGAAGATAACTGTAGAGCTGTAAGGAATCCTTCGAACATTTTTCTCCAATGCCGCCATTTGTCAGTAGATTCCGAGTCGGCCGTATCAAGGTCTAGACGATCGGGTTTCAAGTAACGTTCCATAACGAATGGTTAAATAAATTGTAATAAAAACTGGACGCCGAATATAACTTAAGGATAAGCTTTATTTAACCATTTGTTGCTTAGCTAGACAAATAGTGTTTAACATTCACTCTTTAATATACACGAATGTAGAACATTCCATTATTACTCCAAGGGGGAGACAGGCATCAATTATCTTTGTTACTACACTGATTCTGGAGGGTTGAAGGTTCAATCCTCAGTACGGGCGATACTAAGAAGACGATTACAAATTACTTAAGACTTCCACTAAGTCATGGCTGACGGAATGAGAACAACCTACCTCCATGGATTAAATAAAGGGTTCAGTTCAAAGCAAAATTCCGTACAGATTTCAGAGTACAAGATATGCCTATTCCTTTTTTTGTCAACCAATCACTTTTCTATTTGCGTATAGACTAAAGATAGAAAATGATTATTGCTTTTATTGATTATTAAAGATAGAAATGATTATTGGGTGCAATTTTAGTTAAAGGGCGATGCAGTTAATTATTTTCATGTAAAAGCATTATTTTGTACTTACTCAGTCATATTTTATCTCTCACGCCACGAAAAAGAATTTTAAAATATCAAGCAGAACTTTAATTAGAACGATTTTTCCATTTCGCTGTACAACCTGTATTTGTGCCCGAGCCGACATTTTGGGCTGTGAGCGGTCGGTAGAATAGACAAGGGCATTAACGGCGACACTTATCTGCCCTTAGTTAGCTAACCGGCCACTCTGAAAATGACAGACTCGACATTTCATATCGCCCTTATGAAAATGGAAAAATCGTTCTAATTAAAGTTCTGCTTGATATTTTTAAATTCTTTTTCGTGGCGTGAGAGATAAAATATGACTGAGTAAGTACAAAATAATGCTTTTACATGAAAATAATTAACTGCATCGGCCTTTAACTAAAATTGCACCGATTATTGATTTTTTGGATTATTGCTTATATTGATTTTTTTGATTATTGATTATTAAAAGACAAAAATGATTATTACTTACAAGGAACTGAAATGTTTGACCATCCGTGCAGAGGATACGATGCCAACAGGCCTTCTTTTTCTGGAGGTAAGAAATAAGCACTTGATCTCATTCTGTAAGGACTATCACAATCAACCCCAAATTTCAGAGCCAATCTAGCCTCACGACATCCATTTTCAAGTTCTCGCCGACGATCCCAAGCTCCGCTACGATCCACACAATACCAACTGTGAGAACTTGCTTGAATCTGGAAAAATAAACGGACACTAACTTCACCATCCAAAAATGAAATTTGTACAAAGTTAAAAATATACATTTGAGGCTGTTTATTTCCGAAAAACAGTCTCCCCTCCGTACCCATTATTTTTCCAATTCTTTCAACTATGCCATTCCTATCTGCGGACTCCTTTTTTTTCGCTTCTTCCCTTCTCGTGCCTTCATCATAACATTCCTCCTTACTTCCCTTTTTTACCCACCCACCAATATCCCCCCCTTCCTTTCTGTACACATCTACTTAAGCTTCCACCAATCATTTTGCAACACACCTAACACCCTACTTACAACCAACCTCAATTTCTCTTTCACTTAGCACATTCCTTCAGTTTATCCAGCCACCTCAGGAGCTTGCTTGCATCTTACTACCGCTTCCAACTTTTTGTATATTTAATCTGACTTCTGTTCAATGAATGCTTATTCTTGACAAAGTTTCGTAATTGAAACGAAATATCAAATCAAAAGAAGAATTATTTCCCTTTTCTATTTGTGGTTTGCTTATGAAAATGGGAATTCAGAAGTCTATGACTAGAATCCAAACGTTAAACAAAAAAACAAAAAAAAACACTTCGGTTCAATTCCTGTAGAAGCACAAAAACCCTCTGTGTAATTTTGAGCTCCAATGAACGAAAAATAATTCGGCTCACCGCAGAATCTCACTCGACCCTCGCTTCACCTTCTCCTGATTTTCTTCTCTTTTTATTGGCTGATTTTCCTTCAGTTAATTCCGCTTAACCAATCAGAAAAAACATAATCCGCTGGCTCACTATTTGTCGTCAAGACGAATCCACATATTATTGTGCAGCAACCAGTAGATTTGTTACTTCGAGGTTGCGAGTTCAATCCTCACTAGAAAACTAGTAAGCCAAAACTTATTTCCCCTTTCCATCTGCAAGCCAGGCAAAGGCGGACCCTCTTACTGCGGGGATGAAGTAAGTCCAGGCCATCTCCACCGCTCGATTCTGGCTCAAGATCATCAATTCCGCCACAGCTTATTACCTTAATCCTATCTATATTACCGTATTCCTATGCACACAAAACAAAGTATAAAAAGATATGTAAAAATAAAAATGGAATAAAGGATAAGCTAATCAACAACTAGTAAAAATAAACTCAAAAACACATATTGAATAGTTCTACCAAAATATTTCAATTGTTTATTACATTTTTATTTTTTGTCTGAAACATTGTTTCTTTTATTCCTCATATATATTATATATATATATATAGAAGAAATAAGAGTGATAAACATGTTCGAATGTCCAAATTTATTTCAAATTTCGATTGTTCAATGCAAGGTGTATTCTGTAATAAACCAGTGTTTATTGTTCTTTCCTTAATCCAAGGCTTTTCAAAGATCTAAATCTTATCAGAGGAGAAATACAGATAGATAAGTTGGCTGTAGAAAAAGCCAAAGTTCAAATTTTTAATATTTTTCAAATATTTGAACTTTGTCTTTTTCTACAGCCAACTTATCCATCTGTATTTCTCCTCTGATAAGATTTCGATCTTTGAAAAGCCTTGGATTAAGGAAAGAACAATAAACACTGGTTCATTACAGAATACACCTTGCATTGAACAATCGAAATTTGAAATAAATTTGGGCATTCGAACATGTTTATCACTCTTTTTTTCTTCTATCTTTATAATTGCTCTATCTCGTATATTGAGCTTAACCTTTTCACTATAGGTCCTATTTACTAAAAGTTTACTTTTGGTTTATATTTGATTATATATATATATATATATATACAGCAAAATCCAACACTTGACAAAAAGTAAATGAAATACTAGGTGTTGAGAGTGCGATAAAGCCTGAATGTATACGATTTCCGCTGGACGTCCCTACATCTTTCAGCAGGAATCCGCTGTTGCATATGATGCTGCTCAACAATGTTCCTCACCACGCGTCGCCGGTGTAG
>OY744555.1:14789613-14809613 GCA_963556195.1 Sepiola atlantica
AAGAAAAAAAAAATGGAAGAAAAAAAAAATTGAAGAAAAACAAAAAAAAAAAAAAAAAAAAAAAATGGAAGAAAAAAAAAAAATTGAAGAAAAACATGAAAAAAAAAAAAAAAAAATGGAAGAAAAAAAAAAAAATTGAAGAAAAACATGAAAAAAAAAAAAAAAAAAAAAATGGAAGAAAAAAAAAAAATTGAAGAAAAACATGAAAAAAAAAAAAAATAAAAATAAAAAATGGAAGAAATATAATTATTTATACATTAGTCGTAGCAGTAACACTTGTTAAAGTGATTTCTGTTTATTACGAATTATCTCCCAGAGAACGGAAATTACAATTAACAGATTACTTATGAAAGAAGTTCCGAAATTAAAGTTGTTAACATCTAAACTTATAAGAGGGGGGGGGGGGGGTAACTATTATCAAGAAAAATAAATAAATAAATTAAAGTTCTTATATATACATATATAAGTACAGTCTGTCTATTCATCGTTTATTTTTTTGGGGGGGGGGGGGTAGTAATAGAATAGCTCATATAAATACAATTTTTTTAATTGTTTTTATGTAAACATGATTTTTATTTGAGAATTTTCTTAAAAACTTATTTTTAATATATTTCCAATCAATCTCATACTATATCAAGATCGATATTTTCATTTTGCTTAGTAATAATTCAGAGATATAACATTTAATTACCTCCATTAACACTCATGAAGACTGGGAACAAATTTAGTAAGACGCACTTTTCGGGATTCACCACACCTCATCATAATAGAATTTGTATTTTACAACATTAAAAAAAGTATACATTATAGACTTATTTCTATTCAATAAAAACAAAAACTTTTCTAAAGAAATTTAGACTTAATAATAATTCTTTTCTAAACTTATCCCCAAGCCATGTGATCGTTGATCGAAAGCAAACCCAACAGTGACATGGTATGTATATATCTCGGTCTTTTGGGCAAGATCAAAGTGTAGTATCTGTTCCGATGGATACTGCACTCCATAGACTGGTATTGTCTTGGCCTTCGGGGCTTGATTTCCGCCGGTCTATGGGTCTGTCCTGTGCAGTTCTAAGAGGTCCACCCTCCCAGGCTTTGCCTCCCCTCTTTGGGGAGGAGTAAGTTTATTGCTAACTGCCTGAGGCGCCCCTACCGGGGAATGCCGACGAGGTTGGCCAGGCATTTTTTTGTAGGCCAGAGTGCTCACCTTCTCGGACGCTAGCTTTTCAAATCCCACTTTTGAATCCCTGCTCTCACAGGTCGACTTGAAAAGCCTTGCGGACATCATGCGAAAGAACAGACTGCGTTGGTTGGGTCACATTGAGCGTAGCGATGGCTGGATTGCTAAAGTCCGACAGTTGAATGTGCCAGCAGAGAACATCACTAAGGCAGACCAAAGTTGACTTGGGAGGACGTAGTCAAACATGATAGGAAGGCCATGGGTATGGATTCCATCAAGCCTTGCCAAAGACAGGAGTGGGGAGGAAGACTTAGATTTCGAGAGTAGACAATCAGACCCCACCCTCATCAGAGGATTAATTGTGGCCTGATTCAACAAATAAACCGGTTGATGATGATGATTATGATGATCATATATATATATATGAAGAAGAATGGAAAGGAATTAGAGAAGCAAAAGCCAAATCAAAATTCAATTCAATTGCTCAGAGCAAGGTATATTCCGCAAAAAGGCAATTTATTCAAGTTAAATTTTCCTTAAGCCAGGCTTTTCAAAGATCAAAATCTTATCATCAGAGGAAGTCGCTGGGATAGATAAGTTGCCAAAGACAGGAGTGGAGAGGAAGACTTAGATTTCGAGACTAGACAATCAGGCCCCACCTTCATCAGAGGATTAATTGTGGCCTGATTCAACAAATAAACCGGTTGATGATGATGATGATGATGATGACTTTCCCGACCTTGTGTCACATCTTACCGTTGTGGGAGGTAGATGAATAACTGGTTTGTATATATCTTGCCTATTATTTCGTTGTAATATTAATCGATTCACTGTTGACTGAAATAGGAATTTCTAGGTGATGTTTTTGGTTTAAATAATCTATTCATGCTTGATCGCTTTCAATAATTCTTCTTTTTTTCTTTTATTGGTATTTATTTATTCAAGCATGAATTGATTATTTAAACAAAAATATTACTCAGAAATTCCTATTTAAGTTAGCTAAATAAATTAGAGTCGGTTTCGGAGTTTACAAAGTTAACTCACGGAAAAATTTGGTGGACAAATAAGGCAAAGACTGTTGGATATTCATGACTAAAACTTGGTGGACAAATCAGGCATAGATTAAAGTTTATTTGTACGAAATATGGTTGGATTGCAGAAAGGATTGTGAATTTTATTACCGATTTCATAGGTGGCATTGGGGGGAGGGGCCACCCTGTAAGACAGGTGTCCTTAAATGTGTTACATAGAAAAACATAGGAAGTGCTGCAGTTACATACCGTCCATGGATGAGGCGTCACTGCATAAAAATAACTGAATAATATTTACCGGGCAAGTAATCTGCCACACATTTGGTTTTCTAACTCTTGAGGACTTGTGTCTGTTAACCGGAGGAATGAAAAAGAGCTATATACAGATGAACCTGAAAAGAAAGATGAGAGTCAGAGTGAAATAAAAGTGAATAGAGATTTCAGTTTTTAATTTAAAGGAATCGAATATCCAAAAATACATGTCCTAGACCAGTGCTCTTTAAACTTTTTTTGTCGCGACCCCTTTTTGGAAAAAATTTTTTTTCGTGAATAAATAAAAAATAAGTTAATGGAGTGAAAAAATTCCATAGTTATAATTTTGGCGACCCCCTTTCTATGGTTACGCGACTCCCCTGGGGGTCGCGACCCCCACTTTGAAGACCTCTGTTCTAGATTCATCAAGGGAGATAGTCAGTTTGCGCCTAGGCAAAAGTCTGGTGCTTATGCTGATTAGCGGCCTATGAAAAAATTATTTTTTATATAAAAACAATAATATATACTTATTAAGCATTATATTCTTACTCACTGTACGAAAAAGTAGAAAAAATTATCCACTAGAACTTTAATTACTAGTATTTTTCCATTCTGCGTATCATAACAGCGACTCGTTCAGTAAGCCTCAATCTTGTTTTTTTAAGAAGATTTAAGTTATCTGCTCTTCAAATCTTCTTAAAAAAACAAGATGGAGGCTTACTGAACGAGTCGCTGTTATGATACGCAGAATGGAAAAATACTTGTAATTAAAGTTCTAGTGGATAATTTTTTCTACTTTTTCGTACAGTGAGTAAGAATATAATGCTGAATAAGTTTATATTATTGTTTTTTATATAAAAATAATTTTTTCATATGGCCGCTAATCAGCATAAGTACCAAAAGTCTAAAGAAGCTTTTGATCATTTTATTATCCAGAAGATGGGCGAGTGAGGACTGCACGGGGGTCCCAGCAGTCGCCCCATACAGCATGATGATTTTAACGCAGCTGCTATATACCCTAACCCGATGGTAGTGAGGGGGGGGGGGGTAGCTCGCGATCTGAGGACTGGCAACAGTTTGCAGAAATTACCCCATACTGATTTTACTCTAAGGATAATGCTAAACTCACAACCACCTCCAACACTCAACATATACCAAAGATAGCGAGTTATATATATTAACAGCATGAGTGAAATTTTACGAGCCTCTGATGACATTGTGTACGGTCCTCCTTTACATCTTAATTTTTTTTTTTTTTTTTTTTTTTTTTTTAAACATAGTTCACCCCAAACAAGGCAGGCCACCACTGTAGATGTAAGAGACTACAGAGAAAAAGGGTGAAAAATTTTTTTTTTTTTAAAAACATAGTTCACCCCAAACAAGGCAGTCCACCACTGTAGATGTAAGGGACTACAGAGAAAAAGGGTGAACATTTTTTTTTTTTTTAAAAACATAGTTCACCCCCAAACAAGGCAGGCCACCACTGTAGATGTAAGGGACTACAGAGAAAAAGGGTGAATTTTTTTTTTTTTTTTTTTGGAGGGGGTCAACCTGGTTTTTTACCCAGCCCTCACTCATCCGACCGCAGCGCAATGATGGATATATAATTAGACGGATCAGCAATGTGAAATCTGACCAAACCCGTTACATCAGGTCAGAGGATTTGCTGAAAGCACTATATTTGCCCAGCATTGAAGTTATCCTTCGGACGAATCGGGTACGCTGGTATGGTCATGTAGCGCGTTCATCCTCCTGGATAAACTACTGTAGAAGCATGGACGACTTAAATCGCAGGAAGGTTGGCCAGCCAAGGAAAATTGGAAGCAAGTGATTAGGCAAGACAGCATAGAAAGGAAAGGTGACATTAAATGAATAGAAGTTTAACTTTTTTTTATGGAAATCGCTCCAGACAAGGCATGAAGTCACTTGATGTAAACAGCTAAAAAAAAAAAAAAAAAAAAAAAAAAAAAAAATACAACTTCACCCAGTCCTTTCTTTAACTTTTTTTTATCGAAATCGCTCCAGACAAGGCATGAAGCCACTTGATGTAAAAGAGCTAAAAAAAAAAAAAAAAAAAAAAAAAAAAAATACAACTTCACCCAGTCCTTTCTTTAACTTTTTTTTATCGAAATCGCTCCAGACAAGGCATGAAGCCACTTGATGTAAAAGAGCTAAAAAAAAAAAAAAAAAAAAAAAAAAAAATACAACTTCACCCAGTCCTTTCTTTAACTTTTTTTTATCGAAATCGCTCCAGACAAGGCATGAAGCCACTTGATGTAAAGAGCTAAAAAAAAAAAAAAAAAAAAAAAAAATACAACTTCACCCAGTCCTTTCTTTAACTTTTTTTTATCGAAATTGCTCCAGACAAGGCATGAAGCCACTTGATGTAAAGAGCTAAAAAAAAAAAAAAAATACAACTTCACCCAGTCCTTTCTTTAACTTTTTTTTATCGAAATCGCTCCAGACAAGGCATGAAGCCACTTGATGTAAAAGAGCTAAAAGAAAAAAAAAAAAAAAAAAAAAAAAAAAAATACACCTTCACCCAGTCCTTTCTTTAACTTTTTTTTATCGAAATCGCTCCCGACAAGGCATGAAGCCACTTGATGTAAAAGAGCTAAAAGAAAAAAAAAAAAAAAAAAAAAAAAAAAATACACCTTCACCCAGTCCTTTCTTTAACTTTTTTTTATCGAAATCGCTCCAGACAAGGCATGAAGCCACTTTCTTGCCCGACTGCAACACAATGACAGATTTATGATTAAACGGATCTAAAGTGTGAAATCTGACCAAACCCAACCGGTCAGAGGATTTGCTGAAAGCCCATTTGCCCAGCAGAGAAGAAGTTATTCTAAGGACAAATCGGTTACACTGGTATGGTCATGTGAAGCGTTCATCCTCCTGAAAAAACTGTTGCAAAAAAAATGAATAGAGATATCATCTTCATTATCGTATTTGGTTTAACATCTGTTGGCATGTGTTGGACAGCTTTTAGAAATTGATTTCCAAACTAACCTATTTCGGCCAGGTGCTTACTTCGCCCTCTTTTTCTCAAATCCATCCTTAGCGCTGGCTTTTAACCCCACTTGCTCGACCCGATCTTGGGTCACATCTTACTTGTGGGAGTAAGATAAAACTGGCCTTGTGCCTAACTCCGCGAGGAGTAAATAAACATCCTTATAACTTCCTCCCATGTTCCCCTTGTGTGTATGTGTGTGTGTGTGTGTGCGTGTGCGTGCGCGAGCATGGGGGGGGGGGTCATTCTTTGATGAAAAAAATGTGAACTGAACCTGCTACCTCAACTGTCCTACGTCTACTAACCCAAGAATTCTCATCCATTCTTTCAATGTGGCCAAACCATCAAAGTCTCCTGTTCTGCACACATCTATCTATTCTGTCTAGATTTAATCTTCCTCTGAGGTCATCAGATCTAAGTCTGTTTTTAAGACTCCTATTCTCATTATTTCTCTCCATGCAACGCATGTCCCCAACCCTCACTGACCAGGTTTCACTTTTATACATCATCACGCTGCGCAAACATGCCTGATAGACTTGGTTGATAATGCTCTGCTGGTTAGTAATGACAGAAGTTCGCTGAACTTACTGTATTCACTCCCAATTCTTGCAATCATACTAGTTTCCGGCTCCTTCTGCTCCAATGAGGTGACAAAACTTTTGAACAACCTCAATAGCTTCGCCATTCAAATATATTTTCTCCAGAGAGAGAGAAAGAGCGAAAGAGAAAGAGCGAGAGAGAAAGAGCGAAAGAGAGAAAAAGAGAGAGAGAGAGAATAAGAGAGAGAGAGAGAATAAGAGAGAGAGAGAATAAGAGAAAGAGAGAATGAGAGAAAGAGAGAGAGAGAAAGAGAGAGAGAGAGAAAGAGAGAGAGAATAAGAGAAAAAGAGTGAGAGAAAGAGTGAAAAAGAGTGAGAGAAAGAGTGAAAAAGAGTGAGAGAAAGAGAAAGAGTGAAAAAGAGAGAGAGAGATAAAGAGAGATAGAGAGAGAGAAAAAGAGAGAGAGTGAGAGAGAAAGCGAAAAAGAGAGTGAGAGAGAAAAAGAGAGTGAGAGAGAAAAAGAGAGTGAGAGAGAAAGAAAGAGAAAAAGAGAGAAAGAGAGAAAAAGAGAGAAAAAGAGAGAGAAAAGGCGAGAGAAAAGGCGAGAGAAAAGGCGAGAGAAAAGGAGAGAGAAAAGGAGAGAGAAAAGGAGAGAGAAAAGGAGAGAGAAAAGGAGAGAGAAAAGGAGAGAGAAAAAGAGAGAGAAAAAGAGAGAGAGAAAGCGAGAGAGAAAGCGAGAGAGAAAGCGAGAGAGAAAGCGAGAGAGAAAGCGAGAGAGAAAGCGAGAGAGAAAAAGAGAGAGAAGAAGAGAGAAAGAGAGAGAAGAGAGAAGAAGAGAGAGAAGAGAGAAGAAGAGAGATAGAAAAAAAAAAACTTACCTGAGGGATTATGATGAAGAGACTGGTGAATGTAATGGCAACAATGTACGTACAACATATTATATAAAATTTTCATCTTTCCAGCCAGTGAAACGTTCAGAATACCTACAAAAATAGATAAAACATTTATTAACAGATTTGTTTGTTTGTTGGGTTTTAACGACCTTTCAACCCTTATAAGGTCATCTCAGGTCAAACTTTTTTTTTTTTTTTTTAAATGAAATATTATTGTACAAGTTGGTTTCTTTGAGAAACCCTATTATTTGAGACGCGGCTATATTTTCAAATAATTTTTTAATATTAGTTGCTTTGTAGTATTTACTGCGTATATGTGTCTATTTTTTGCATTTAAGTAATATGTGTTTTATTGTTTGTCCTTCATTGCAGTAGTTACACCGAGGCTCTTCCTCTCCTCCCAGTATTTTGGTCAGTCTTTTAACAGATAATCACAAAAAAAAAAAAAAAAAATAAAGAAAAAAAAAAAGAAAGTGGCAGAAATGGCAAAAAAGCTGAAATTGAGATGAATTTCCCAACCAGCACAAAAGAAAAGCTAAAAACAACTTAAGAGAAAGACACTGTGTGTGTGTGTGTGTGTGTGTGAGGGGGACAGGAAGTCATTCTTTGATGAAAAAAAATGTCATCTAACTTCCTATCACCATGAAATGTTTGAAGTCTTAGCCATAACATTTCCAAAGGGAAAAGGAAATCAAGACAAGATGGAGAGAGGAAGAGAGAAAAAACAGGAAAAGAGAGAAAGGAACAAAGAGAAATAAATTCCAGCCAAATAGCGACAAAAAAAATAAGGAGGTAAGGCTCTAGTGATTTGGCAGATATTAGGTGTTCTTATACTAAAAAAAAAAAAAAAAAAAAATTAAAAATAAAAATTTTGAAAAGAAATGCAGATTTCGACCAAATTGCAGAGAACTCACATTCATGAGACGTTCTAATGATTTAAACTATTTCTGGATTTAAAAAAAAAAAAAAAAAAAAAAAAAAAAGCAAAGAATTTTTACAAAAAAGAAAAAAAAAAAAAAATTAAAATAAAGAAAAAAAAGAAAAAAAAACAATTCTACTAAAAAGTGGAGAACTCTCATCTGTGCTTCTTTAAAAAAAATTTATTACCATTTTTTTTTTTTTTTTTTAATTCGTTGAAGTCAAGATATAATAGAGTGAGGGAGTAACGTTTACGTACTTACCTCTTCGGTAAATTAATTTTGGTATATGATAAGACTCAAGTTTAAAATAGAAAGGAGATCGGACTTCTCTCCTCTCAAATAATTCTGGATGATTGCAAACCTAAAGAGCAAAAAAAAATTTTTTAAATGAAAAGATTTAACATTTTTATGATTTAAGAAACAATTTCTTTCATTATAGAATAAGGAATGGCTTTTAAGTAGAAAAAAGAAAAAGAAAATATTGTCAATTCAGAAAGTATCTAGTTCAAATAATTTTTTAAAAGGGGAGAACAAAATTTTTTTTTAAAAAGGGGTAAGAAAAAAAAAATTAGAAAAAGGGGTAGGAAAAAGAAAATTTTTTAAAAAGGGTTAAGAAAAAAAAAATTTTAAAAAGGGGGTAAGAAAAAAAAATTTTGAAAAGGGGGTAAGAAAAAATTTTGAAAAAGAGGGGAAAAATATTTTTTTTTTTAAAGAGTGGGGAACAATTTTTTAAAAAGGGGCAAAAAAATTTTTTTTAAAATGGCCAAAAATTTTTTTAAATATTATTTTGAATATTATTTTTTTTTTTTTTTTAATTAGTGAATATTTTTTAAAATATTAATATAAAAATTTAAACTAAAAATAAAAAAAGATAAAATAATAACTAAAAAGAGGAAAAAAAAAAAAAAAAAAAAAAAATGGAAGAACAAGAACTAAAAAGAGGAAAAATATTTTACAAAACAAACCAGAATAGGACAATAAAGAAGGTTAAAAAAATTTTTTTTAAATGTAAATAATAAAATGTATTGAAAAGGGGGATGAGGCTACTGAAAAGGGGGAGAAACTTTATTGATTTTTTTATATGGAAATCGCTCCAGACAAGGCATGAAACCACTTGATCTAAGGAGATAATCATAATAATTAAAAAAAAAAGATAAAATCACTTCAAGAAAAACCACGCCCGAAAGAGATCCCACCATCAGCATTCAATCTCCTGGACTCTAAACAAGCTAGCCAAAAAGTCAGCTGTTCAACAGTGAATAATTTTTTGATATTAATTGCTTTGTAGTATTTACTGTGTATATGTGTATATTTCAGAGAAAAAAAAAATTTGTTCATCCATCACCGAAAAATAACTTTTAAACCCGTCCTTTCTCATCTAACCAACTCACTATGTTGATTGTAAAAATAAAATTGGAAAAATAAAAATTGAAAAAAAAAAAAAAATAAATAATTTTTTTTTAAGTAAAAGAAATAAATAAAAATAAAATTTAAAAAAAAAAAAAATTTTTTTTTTTTAAATGTGTGCTAAAAATTTCCACCTGTCTGTCATTATGGTAAGCCACTGACAACTAGCAAATCAATACATGTGTTTTCCTTTAAAAATTAAAGTCAGATTATTTTTAACTTCTTAGGGTTAAAGGAGTTAAGGTTAGGGTATAAGCAGAATATGATCAGTACCAGCACATTCGGTTTAAATTGACTTTCAAACTAATCTATCTCTGGCTAGGTCTTTATTTATCCCTCTTTCTCCCAAATCCATCTTTATCACTTCCTCCCATGTTTTCCTTCTCCTTCCCCTGTGAACAAAACCTGCTACCTCAGCTGTTCTACATCTACAAACCCAAAAATTCTCATCCATTCTTTCGATGTGACCAAATCAACAAAGTCTCCTGTTCTGCACACATCACTCTATACTGTCCAGATTTAATCTTATTTTACGATACACAAGTCACCTAGATATCCCCCTTCATTAAAAAGTTGATTTTTGTTGTTGTTACAAGAGGCTGCAACTGAAAACATTACCTTTCTGAACTGTTTAACAAGTCACCATAGATATCCCCCTTCATTAGAAAGTTGACCTTTTTTTTTTGTTACAAGAGGCTGCAACTGAAAACATTACCTTTCTGAACTGTTTAACAAGTCACCATAGATATCCCCCTTCATTAGAAAGTTGATTTTTGTTGTTGTTACAAGAGGCTGCAACTGAAAACATTACCTTTCTGAACTGTTTAACAAGTCACCATAGATATCCCCCTTCATTAGAAAGTTGACCTTTTTTGTTGTTGTTACAAGAGGCTGCAACTGAAAACATTACCTTTCTGAACTGTTTAACAAGTCACCATAGATATCCCCCTTCATTAGAAAGTTGACCTTTTTTTGTTGTTACAAGAGGCTGCAACTGAAAACATTACCTTTCTGAACTGTTTAACAAGTCACCATAGATATCCCCCTTCATTAGAAAGTTGATTTTTGTTGTTGTTACAAGAGGCTGCAACTGAAAACATTACCTTTCTGAACTGTTTAACAAGTCACCATAGATATCCCCCTTCATTAGAAAGTTGACCTTTTTTGTTGTTGTTACAAGAGGCTGCAACTGAAAACATTACCTTTCTGAACTGTTTAACAAGTCACCATAGATATCCCCCTTCATTAGAAAGTTGACCTTTTTTTGTTGTTACAAGAGGCTGCAACTGAAAACATTGCATTTCTGGACTGCTTAACAAGTCACCATAGATATCCCCCTTCATTAGAAAGTTGACCATTTTTTTTTGTTGTTACAAGAGGCTGCAACTGAAAACATTACCTTTCTGAACTGTTTAACAAGTCACCATAGATATCCCCCTTCATTAGAAAGTTGACCATTTTTTTTTGTTACAAGAGGCTGCAACTGAAAACATTGCATTTCTGAACTGTTTAACAAGTCACCATAGATATCCCCCTTCATTAGAAAGTTGACCTTTTATTTTTTGTTACAAGAGGCTGCAACTGAAAACATTACCTTTCTGAATTGCATAACCAAATTCATGAGGCTACTCGTGGTGGATTGCGCCTGAGAAGAGCTGGCCGTCGAACTGTGTAACAAATCATCGATAGAAATCTTGTTTTTCACGCCTTGATAGAGAAACCTTTGACGAGTGGTCAACGGGCAGTAAACAAGGATTTCAATCTGGAATATACAACAACAAACAAATCAATCACAAAAAAATTAATTTTATTTTTAAGCAATTTTTTTAAAATTCTATATAATACTTGTCAGAAAAGGAGATTAAATAAATTTACTATATTTTCTTGTACATGATGTAATCCTCCACACTATAATAAAGAGCAGTGTGTATTTATTTGTATATTTATCGATATAACAAAAGTGAACGTACGTATGTCAGACTGGCTTCAATAATCATATATGGGAATTTAATTTTCATGAGCAAAGACGAGGATGATTCATGTTAAAACTGATAATTCGGTATAAAGTGAATAGTGAATAGTGAATGTACATGTGTCTGGCGCGCTTAACAGTATGTATATATATATATATATATATATTATATATATATGTATGAGAGAAAGAGAGCAAGAAAGAAAGAGAGAGAGAGGGAAAGAGGGAGGAAGACAGAGAGAGGAAGACAGAGAGAGGAAGACAGAGAGAGAGGAATAGAGAGAGAGAGAGGAAGGGAGAGAGAGAGGAAGGGAGAGAGAGAGGAAGAGAGAGAGAGAGGAAGAGAGAGAGAGAGAGAGAGGAAGAGAGAGAGAGAGAGGAAGAGAGAGAGAGAGAGGAAGAGAGAGAGAGAGGAAGAGAGAGAGAGAGAGGAAGAGAGAGAGAGAGAGAGAGAGGAAGAGAGAGAGGAAGAGAGAGAGAGAGAGAGAGGAAGAGAGAGAGAGAGAGAGGAAGAGAGAGAGAGAGAGAGAGAGAGAGAGAGAGAGAGAGAGGAAGAGAGAGAGAGGAAGAGAGAGAGAGAAAGAGAGAGAGAGGAAGAGAGAGAGAGAAAGAGAGAGAGAAATGGAGAAAGAAAGAGAGAGAAATGGAGAAAGAGAGAGAGAGAGAAATGGAGAAAGAGAGAAAGAGAGAGAGAAAGAGAGAGAGAAAGAGAAAGAAAGAGGGAGAGAGAGAAAGAAAGAGAAAGAAAGAGGGAGAGAGAGAAAGAAAGAGAAAGGGAGAGAGAAAAAGAAAGAGAGAGAAAGAGAGAGAAAAAGAAAGAGAGAGAAAGAAAGAGAGCGATAAAGAGAGAGAGAGAAAGAGAGAGAGAAAGGGAGAGAGAAAGAGAGAGAGAAAGAGAGAGAGAAAGAGAGAGAGAAAGAGAGAGAGAAAGAGAGAGAGAGAAAGAAAGAGAAAGAGAGAAAGAAAGAGAGAGAAAGAAAGAGAGAGAAAGAGATACAGAGAAAGAGTTAGAGATAGAGAAAGAGATAGAGAAAGAAAAAAAATATTACAGTATAAATGTGCCCCCCTCCCTTAAGAAAAAAAACCCAAAAGAAATCATGTGACTGTACATTAGACCGAACGATTAACCCTAAGAAGTTGCTGTTGACTTTCCGATGATGATGAGTGAGAATGAGGCTGAGATTTCTTGTTCACAGCCAGCTGTATGTACAACAAAGAAATGTATTTCCCTGATCTTTATCACAAAATTAAATTGTTCAGCTACAAAGAAGACAGTGAGTATTGATTTACTCCTCTCCAGGAGTTAGGCACAAGGCCAGTTTTTATCTTACTCCCACAAGTAAGATGTGACCCAAGGTCGGGTCGGGAAAGTGGGGGTTAAAAATTGCCTGGGCAATCCCGTCGGCATTCCCCGGTAGGGGCGCCTCAGGCAGTAAGCAATAAACTTACTCCTCCCCAAAGAGGGGAGGCGAAGCCTGGGAGGGTGGACCTCCTAGAGCTGCACAGGACAGATCCATAGACCGGCGTAAATCAAGCCCCGAAGGCCAAGATAATACCAGTCTATGGGGTGTAGTATCCATCGGAACAGATACTACACTTTGATCTTAGCCAAAAGAAGACAGTGAGTAGATCGGATCGACTGTCCTTATACTTTGCTTGAAATGTTGAAGGGGGGGGGGGGGGGAGCATAAAAAAGAAAAAAAAAAAAAAAGGCAGTAAAAGAAAACCCACTCCCCTGATGAGTTTCTGTGTGCATCGTATTAAATAAAATGTGGAAATCTTTTCTTTTTTTCTTTTTTTTTTTTTAAAGGGAAAATGTGAAGTTTTATACGTATAAAAAAATAAAAACAGGTTTTCCCGTGTGAATATCCGATTCCTTTTGCGAGTAAAAAAAAAAAAAAAAAAAAAAGGAAACTAAATGAAGTACATACAAAATGATCCGTGTACGGAAGAATCCAGTGACAAATAAAACGTTTATTTTATTTTGAAAAGTCATAAAAAAAATTTTTTAATTTTTAAAAAGATATAAAAGATGGATAAAGTTTAACTCGAACCGCTGACGGGTTTTCTGTGTGCATTGAAATGCATGGATAAGATTTTACCGCGTATTTGCCTTTCTTAGCATTAGTGAAAACATTCATTAATGATAACCAATAAGTCGTATTTTGTTTTTCTTTCATAGAAAAGATTAGACATGTTTTTCAAACATGAAAACTATATTACATCCATTGGCGAAAAATATATATATATATATAAAATTTTTTAAATAAAAAAAAAAAAAAAATTAAAATGCATAAATAAAAATAAAAAATTAAAAAAAAATTTTTTTTAAAATAAAATTAAACATGAAAACTATATTACATCCATTGGCGAAAAAAAAATGTATATATATATATATATAAAAATAAAAAATTTTTTTTAAAATAAAAACAAAATTAAAATGCATAAATAAAAATAAAAAAATTTTTTTAAAATAAAATTAAATAAATCTAAAAAAAAAAATAAATAAAATAATAACCTACCTTATCTGACAATTCATTTTCAACATCTTTTTTAACACGTCGTAACATAAAAGGTTTTAGTATCATGTGCAACCGAGACAATTGATCTGAAATACAGAAAAGAAATCAATTTTTTAAAAGCTATATAGGTAAAACATAAAAATATGTAATATATATATATATATATATATATATATTTAAAAAGAATATGCGGAAATCTCTCTAAGGCCCTTTCGACTATCATCTCGTCAGGAGAAAATCGATAGTTTTAATTAATAATAACGTCGAAACAAAGAGCAAAATGGGGAAATTGAGTGTGCCAAAATTATCGTTAAAGCGATTAAAATTCAATTTAATGATTTCGATTAAAAGTCGATTAAAAGGCACTACGTATAAACCAGCACATTCCATCAAAAATACGTCAGGGAAGGGTAGGGTCCTTGTGTTTCCCCTCCTCTAATTCTTTGGACTCTGCTATTGGCCAGCATTTGGTTGAACACCCTAGCTGTGCCAGTGGCTATAAAATAGACCGTTTTGAGGTCTTGCATCGAGCAGATTCCAAGAACCATTTGAAAATATTGGAATCTGTCTCTATTGCTATTCGAAAACCTTCCTTGTGCTGGCAGAAGGAATTTGTAAGATCGCTTTGGGGCACTTTGAACTCCTTCCCAATTTTTTTATTTTTTTTTTTATCCCCTAACGTAGTGCCTTTCAATCGACTTTTAACGAAATCATTAAATTGAATTTTAATCGCTTTAACGTTAATTTTGGCACATTCAATTTCCCCATTTTGCTCTTTCTTTCGACGTTATTATTAATTAAAACTATCGTTTTTCTCCTGACGAGATGATAGTCGAAAGGGCCTTAGAGAGATTTCCGCGTATTCTTTTTAAATGTATTTATAAATTTTGTACCTCAAAACATTTATTTATATATATATATATATATATATATATTACTTTTACATGTACTTGAATTAATTTTAGTAAATTAAATACGACATCACGCTATAATTATTTTGTTATGGTAATGTTTTAAGCTCTATTTATAAGAAAGTCCAAATAGGTCAGTTGGGAGAACCTCAGACAGAAGGTTTTGGTTTCCAGTCACGGCATCCGCTTTTTATTGTTGGGAATTTATGATTTACAATTAATCCAATATTGCCCATTTCTAAAAATAGTTAAGATATCTGATATTTCGAAATGAACAAATTCCGCAACGTTGAGTTAGTAAAGTTAATATTAATTTTCATCTCCCCAACTGACCAGTTAACTATGTCGTAGTATATCTTTCTTGTGGTCTCTTTGTCTTACAGGACTCCAAGACAAGAATTCATCTAGTCTGGTGGAGTATCCAGCTAAGTGTTGTTACTTGAGGTAACATCACTAGGAGAAGATGCACTATTCCTCGTATGAGCAAGTGTATAGTCGTATCGAAGAGATCTTATTTGGGCTTGGAATACTATGTTATTTTGAATATTTTGTTAGGGTTTACTTGTAGGGTAAAGTATCCTCATGTCAGGTTGTCCTGACAAACCCTTGTACAGAGAGACCGAAGACACTTGAGGATAGTGTCTAGTAGGTAATTCAAACTCCCCAGTAGGTAATTCAAACTCCCACACACATATATATATATTTTAATTTTCTTATCTGGGGATGGGGCATCATACCGGATGCCAGACATTCACCGGCTATTTCAGACACTCCAGCCGAGAGATCTTTTTAAGATTCTAACTGTCCCTTTAAGTGCAATTGTTTGTATTTCTCTTGCGCTCGGTTCACCGGGTATACTCGCCAGATAGCTCTTGAAATTCTTTTTCATTAGTCCTGTTGCTACTATAATTACTGGGATGGAGATTTTCCTAAGATTTATATATATATATATATTTATAAAATTACATAAACAATATTAGTCTTATGTCAATTAACTAACGTTTCGATGCTACCACATCTCTTCAAAGGCTTAATAGAAATAAAAAGTAAAGTTAGAATCCCGCATTTTATTTATTGCGAATCTCTTGTAGTTGCTAATTAAATAATTATTGTATATTACTAGCAATTTCTTTGATAAAAAAATGTTCTCAATAAGGATTATTTAATTGTAACGCAGATCCTCACAGCCGTAGACTGAAGTTGCATGGTTGCCAGGCCTAATATAGGTATCACCTTGATGCAGTTAGATTCCGTTTTAGCATAATAAAAACATTTACTTACTTTCATCAATGCCCGACTGTCTTTCTACATGACTTTCAATGTCTTTTGAAAACCATTCATTGAATTCTTCATGGGAGTCAAAGAGCGTTGGCATAATGAAATGCAGAAGTGCCCATAACTGAAAAAAAAAAAAATAAATAAAATAAAAAAACAATTTAAAAGGTGAAAGAGAATAAGCCATTTGTAAAAAAAAACATTTAAATAAGATGAATTTAAAAAAAATAAAAACTTTAGTTTTTTTTTTTATAACAGTTAACAGCATAGTTTTTTTTTATCATATAAAGAGCAAACGTCTGTGTGTAAGTGTGTGTGTATGTCCGCAAAAGGCTTCCGTCACACGCGACGGACACCCATCAAGTTGATATTTTCTGAAACAGCGTCAACTCGGACGTATGTTGAAAATTCAGAAAACAAAAAAAAAAAAATATACATTCTCTGAGGGTCAACTGGGTCGGTTTTCGTGAATTCAATGTTATTATGTAGCGATTTGAAAATCAATGTAATATGTAGTCATTTTGCTGACTCATTCTTGCAAGTCATTCTTAAAATTCAACCGGATATGACATCAGAGGGAATATGTGAGGGGGTTTCAAAATTAATCGACGCTAATATTTTAATTCACATCAAGGACAAGTTTATGATTGTAACTCCAGAATCCCAATGTATTACGCCCCCCCCCCCCACAAAACCATTGTTCTTAAAATTATCAATACTTCGATATTTTTTTAACCATGTCTTTACAATTACAAAATTTATGATATACACCTATCTTAATAAAATTATGAGACAACTTCACGTGTGTGTGTGTGTATGTGTGTGTGTATGTGTGTGTGTGTGTGTATGTGTGTGTGTATGTGTGTGTGTATGTATGTGTGTGTGTGTGTGTGCATTTCTTGTGTCAACGTAACTTTGATAATTACATAATTATTATTATTTTTTTTTTTTTTTCTATTAATCAAATATTAAAAATAAAATAAAGCATAATTGAAATTGTTTAAATCCTATTTAAAAAAGAATTTTTTATTATGGAATTAAATCCGCTAAAATGCATTTCAGTTTATTTGTAAACAAGTCAGCCATTTTAATCTTTTGTTAATAGTTAAAAAAAAAAATTTAAAAAAAAAAAAAAAAAAAAAAATTTATGTCATTTAAAATTTTTGTACCTACAGACTTTTTTTTTTTTTTTTTTTTTTTTTTAAATAGAAAAATTCAGATTTTTCTATTTTGGAGGGAGGAAAATCAAATCAAAAATGATCTCCCCACCACATCTCCTGACCAGATTTTTTACTTAGCCGTGTTCATTTTATTTTTGATTCTCTTTTCCTTCCTCGAATATAGGGAACTTTAATGCTATGTTGCCGCAAGAAACACACGCACACACACGTGGGCGACTCCACGTTTCTCAAAGTTCCTAAATTGAGGCCAACAATTAGATATCGTTTAGGGTCATACATGAACGCGATATGAATGGAAAAATAAATCTTACCTCTCCCATGCTGTTCTGAATTGGAGTTCCCGTTAGCAGTAAACGATTTCTACAATGGAAACCAAGTAAGGTTTTCCATCGTGCACTGAAATGGAAAAAAAGAAAAAAAAAAAAAAGAAAAAAAAAAAAAGAAAAAAAAATGTAGCATACATTTGACATTTTAAGAAAAATTATTATTTGCAAAATAAAGTTTAATACACAAGTTTCAAAGTTAAATTCAAATATTGATATCCTATACAAGAATTGTTCAAAAAAGTAATTTGATTCAAAGAATTCGACAATTTTACTAAAGATGAGACCATCATGAAAAAGAAAGACTCCAATAGGTAACAATGGTTTTCAGAAAAGGAAGGAAAGAAAAAAAACAATGGTTTTCAGAAAAGGAAGGAAAGAAAAAAAACAATGGTTTTCAGAAAAGGAAGGAAAGAAAGAAGAAAAAAAAACAATGGTTTTCAGAAAAGAAAGAAAATGAGAAAAAGGAAATGGTTCTCAGAAAAGGAAAGAAAAAAACAAGATGGATAAAAGTTTTTTTTAAGTTTTAAAATGAAAAGGAAAAAATGAAAAATAGAAAAAGGAAAAATGAGAAAAAAGAGTAGAAACAAGGAAAGAATAAAGGAAAAAAAGAAAGGAAGGAAAGAAAAGAAAGAAAATAAGAAAAAAAAGAAAAAGAAAGAAAAGAATTTAAAAAAAAGAAAAAGAAAGAAAAAGAAAAAAGAAAGAAAAGAAAAAGGAAGAAAAAGAAAGAAAAGAAAAAGGAAGAAAAAGGAAGAAAAAGAAAAGAAAAGAGAAAAAAGAAAAAGGAAAAAAAAGAAAAGAAAAAGAAAGAAAAGAAAAAGAAAGAAAAAGGAAGAAAAAAAAAGAGAAAAAAGAGAAAAAGAAAGGAAAAAAAAGAAAAAAGATCAGGAAAGAAAAAAAAAAAAAGAAAAAGAAAATGATCCTACCTGGAACTACTCTTGATGGCCTGCGCTTCATCGAGAACCATGTATTGCCATTTGATTCTTTGAAAATACTTGACGTCCTGGATTACTAATTGGTAACTCGTGATTACCACATGGAATGACGCTTCTTCAGTATGCAAACATTTCTGATCCCAAAACTTACGTAAAATACGTCGATCTTGTGTATTGCCCCAATATGGAACGACCTGCGGAAAAATAATGATAACAATAAAACCTTCAGCTGATAAAATATTTTATATGCAGAATTACACCCTAGAAATGTCACTCAAGGAATCGTTAATAAAATTCACAATCTTTTCTGTAATTTAACCATATTAAGTCACCCCCCCCCCCCCCTAAAAAAGTAAAATTGATAAATGATTTTGTGAATTAAAAGACTGACCTTAAATTTGGGAACAAATCTAGCACATTCTTGTTGCCAGTTGTGCAATGTAGATGCAGGAGCGATTATAAGAAACGGGCCCCATATACCTTGGGACTGGATAAAAAATAAAAATTAACGATTAGTTTTTAAATAAAAACAGGAAAAACATTTTAAAAAGGTAGAAGAAAAAAAAGATAGAATTTAATTTTTTTTTTTTTTTTTTAAATAAAAATGGAACAATAGAATTTAATTTTTTTTTTTTTTTTTTTTTTTTAAATAAAAATGGAACAATAGAATTTAATTTTTTTTTTTTTTAAATAAAAATGGAACAATAGAATTTAATTTTTTTTTTTTTTTAAATAAAAATGGAACAATAGAATTTAATTTTTTTTTTTTTAAATAAAAATGGAACAATAGAATTTAATTTTTTTTTTTTAAATAAAAATGGAACAATAGAATTTAATTTTTTTTTTTTTTAAATAAAAATGGAACAATAGAATTTAATTTTTTTTTTTTTTAAATAAAAATGGAACAATAGAATTTAATTTTTTTTTTTTTTAAATAAAAATGGAACAATAGAATTTAATTTTTTTCTTTTTTAAATAAAAATGTAACAATAGAATTTAGTTGTTTTTTTTAAAGAAAAAAAGAGTAACAAAGAAAAAAGTGAAGAAGAAAGAGTAAAAAATTAAAAGAGATTAAATGAAGCAGTGAAATAAATAGTTTTGCTGAATAGGTTTTTTTTCCCTATTTCCATGGAGTGCGCGTGTCTCCATATTAGCTAATCATTTTACTGAATTGAGAGAGGTAGAGAGACAGAGGGGTAGAGAGAAAGAGGTAGAAAGAGAGAGAGAGACACACGCACACACACAGAGGGGTAAAGAGAGAGAGAGAGAGCGGTAGAGAGAGAGGGGTACAGAGAGCATTTATTCATGAAAATCAGATGGTTTCCGTTCCAGAAGGCCACAATAAACCCTAACATTTTTAATTTCTCATGGTTTCTTCATAATATTAACCCAAAAGCTACATATAATCATTTGAAATTAGAGATACGAAATCTTAATGATAAAAAGTTCATTGCATACGAAATCTTAATGATGAAAATTTCATTGCATACAAAATCTTAATGATGAAAATTTCATTGCATACAAAATCTTAATGATAAAAATTCATTGAATACAAAATCTTAATGATAAAAATTTCATTGCATACAAAAATCTTAATGATGAAAATTCATTGAATACAAAAATCTTAATGATGAAAATTCATTGA
>OY744555.1:14814613-14872113 GCA_963556195.1 Sepiola atlantica
TGTACCGACATGCAGAGGTTTAAAATAATGTGAACAAGTATCCTGCTGCACAGCTCCCAACTTAGGATGACCCCCAAAACTTCCACCCTAATTCTCAGTAGTCTACAGTGGCGACCTGCCTTGTTTGGGGTGAAATATCATAAAAAAGGAAAAAAAGAAAAAAAAGAAAAAGAAAAAAAAGAAAAAAGAAAAGAAAAAAGAAAAGAAAAAAAGAAAAAAGAAAGAAAAAAAAAGAAAAGAAAGAAAAAAAAGGAAAAAAAAGAAAAAAGAAAGAAAAGAAAATAAGAAAAGAAAAAAAGAAAGAAAAGAAAAAAGAAAAGAAAGAAAAAAAAAGAAGAAAAAAGAAGAAAAAAGAAAAAAAAAAGAAAGAAAAGAAAGGTGCAAAGACGATATATCAAAAGTGAATATGGAGAACATTAAGATAGCTTAGTCATATTCAGAATTAATAAAAAGTTCAGATAGAATATCTTTAGCTATTGTGGGAGAAATTGGAAAAACCCGGGACCCTGTTAGATATCATTTCAGGACAGAGATAAGACTTGCTTCTATAAGATATCTATGTTTAGTATCATGTGTTATCATCATCATCATCATCATCATCAACCGGTTTATTTGTTGAATCAGGCTACAATTAATCCTCTGATGAGGGTGGGGCTTGATTGTCTAGCCTCAATCTAAATCTTCCCTCCATTCTTGTCTTTGGTGAGGCTCGACGGAATCCATACCCAAGGCTCTCCTCACGTTTGATCACGTCCTCCCAAGACAACTTGGGTCTGCCAGAGATGGTCTTCTCTGCTGGCACGTTCAACTGCCGGGGCTTTAGCAATCCAGCCATTGCTGCGGCCAACGTGCCCCAACCAAAAAAAAATAAAAGAATCAAATGGATTTGAGGCACCTTAGTGTGGGCAATGACCAAAAGAACACATTTTGCCATGACATGATTTTTTTTTTTAAATTTCGGTTGGATTATGAACAAAAACCAATACAGTGTATATGCACATTTGTAAGTTTGTTATCGCAGATTCTTAAAAAAAAAAAAAAAAAAAAAAAAAAAAAAAAAAAGGGAGGGGGTATAAATTTTTTTTAATTAACAGCCTAATTAAAAAAAAAAGAATCAAATGGATTTGAGGCACCCTAGAGAGGGGGGGGGGGGATTTATAATTTTTTTAACAACCTAAAAAAAAAAATACATAGTTTTATCTACAAGTACGTTTAGTTATACACATATTTTTATTATCATGCGATTAAATTAAAATTTAATGCTCTAATTATATAAAAACAATTATCATTGCTAAATTTAATGCTTTACAAAAATATTAAAAACATACGGGATTGTATTTTTGCTACAAAAAA
Organism: Sepiola atlantica; assembly: GCA_963556195.1. Lineage (NCBI taxonomy): Eukaryota > Metazoa > Mollusca > Cephalopoda > Sepiida > Sepiolidae > Sepiola > Sepiola atlantica. The sequence continues at coordinate 14,815,967 of OY744555.1, forward strand.
TTTTTTAATATTGGATTTTTTAGCTATAAAAAATCATTAAATATTGGATTTTTTAGCTATAAAAAATCATTAAATATTGGATCTTTTAGCTATAAAAAATCTTTAAATATTGGATTTTTTGCTATAAAAATCATTAAATATTGGATCGTTTGCTATGAAAATCATTAAATATTGGATTTTTTGCTATGAAAATCATTAAATATTGGATCGTTTGCTATGAAAATCATTAAATATTGGATCGTTTGCTATGAAAATCATTAAATATTGGATCGTTTGCTATGAAAATCATTAAATATTGGATTTTTTGCTATAAAAAAATCATTAAATATTGGATTTTTTGCTATTAAAAATCATTAAATATTGGATCGTTTGCTATGAAAATCATTAAATATTGGATCGTTTGCTATGAAAATCATTAAATATTGGATCGTTTGCTATGAAAATCATTAAATATTGGATTTTTTGCTATAAAAAATCATTAAATATTGGATCGTTTGCTATGAAAATCATTAAATATTGGATCGTTTGCTATGAAAAATCATTAAATATTGGATTTTTTGCTATAAAAAATCTTTAAATATTGGATTTTTTGCTATAAAAAATCTTTAAATATTGGATTTTTTGCTATAAAAATCATTAAATATTGGATCGTTTGCTATGAAAATCATTAAATATTGGATTTTTGCTATAAAAAATCATTAAATATTGGATTTTTGCTATAAAAAATCATTAAATATTGGATCGTTTGCTATGAAAATCATTAAATATTGGATCGTTTGCTATGAAAATCATTAAATATTGGATCGTTTGCTATGAAAATCATTAAATATTGGATTTTTTGCTATGAAAATCATTAAATATTGGATTTTTTGCTATAAAAAATCATTAAATATTGGATCGTTTGCTATGAAAATCATTAAATATTGGATCGTTTGCTATGAAAATCATTAAATATTGGATCGTTTGCTATGAAAATCATTAAATATTGGATTTTTTGCTATAAAAAATCTTTAAATATTGGATTTTTTGCTATAAAAAATCATTAAATATTGGATTTTTAGCTATAAAAAATCTTTAAATATTGGATTTTTTGCTATAAAAATCATTAAATATTGGATCGTTTGCTATGAAAATCATTAAATATTGGATTTTTTGCTATAAAAAAATCATTAAATATTGGAGCGTTTGCTATGAAAATCATTAAATATTGGATCGTTTGCTATGAAAATCATTAAATATTGGATTTTTTGCTATAAAAAATCATTAAATATTGGATCGTTTGCTATGAAAATCATTAAATATTGGATTTTTTGCTATAAAAAATCTTTAAATATTGGATTTTTTGCTATGAAAATCATTAAATATTGGATTTTTTGCTATAAAAAATCATTAAATATTGGATCGTTTGCTATGAAAATCATTAAATATTGGATTTTTTAGCTACAAAAATCTTTACTTTATTATAAGCGATAAAACCGGAAATAAAAAGTGGTTTAATAATAAAAAAAAAAATTTAAAAAATAAAAAAATTTTTTTTTTTTTTTGAAAGAAATTTTTATTTTTTAATGTTTATTTCTTCTCAACCCTCTATTTGGAAATTATTAACTTTCTCTGCTGCAATTAGTCACTACGGCTTTCAGAAAAAAAAAAAAAATTGTTTCATCAAAGATTTTGATGAGAATAAAATCTGTTAACATACCTTTCGCTGATGCACATTGTATGCTTGCTCAGCATTTGAAAGAGCAAGATTTTGCATTTCAATTGAATCTTTAAAAAAAAAAAGAAAGAAAAAGATTAAAAAAACAAAAAACGATTAAAGGCTATGAAATAATAATAATAAAATAATAATAAAATAATAATAATAAAATAATAATAATAAAATAATTATAATAAAATAATTATAATTATTATAATAATAATAAAATAAGAACATCAGGATCACCCCCACCCCCCCGCTCATCCTCCACCAATGAAAACCCTAACTCTAACCCTAAAACCTACAGACATACAAACTGATGAAACAGATATAATTATCTAGAATGTAGTAAAAAAAAAAAAAAAATAAATAAATAAAAAATTGTTATCGATATCGAATACGAACCAGTTTCCGGGAATTTCGCATTGACAGCGTTCGAGCATGTTAGTAAACACCCGAGAGATGTCGACGCGATTAGCTAAGCAGCTGTCCGACGACATGGAAGAAATGCAGCGTTGGATCACCGAACACGCAGACCGATTGGAAGAATTTTTTTGAGGGAGGTCTGCGAAGACCATTTGTTACAAAATCTTCGTTAGACTGGAGGCACAGGGCATACGGTTGAGATAGACGAGTCTCTGTTTAACCCTAACCCGACTGATTAAAAAAGACAATGCCAAAAAAGTCCCCCCCCCCCCCAAAAAAAAACATACACAAAACAAATTATTTTACAGTTTTAAGAAAAACCCACAAAAAACTACTTTTCAACCAGTTGACTGAAATGAAACTGAAACATTTATCTGTTTCAGTTTCATTTCAGTCAACTGGTTGAAAAGTAGTTTTTTAAATGTTTTTTAAATAAAAATGTATTAACAGTCGTTTAGCATTGTTTTGTTAAAAAATTTTGTTTTGCTATAAATTTTTTTGTTTTGTTAAAAAAAATTTTGTTTTGTTAAAAAATTTTGTTTTGTTAAAATTTTTTTGTTTTGTTAAAAAAATTTTTGTTTTGTTAAAATTTTTTTGTTATGTTAAAATTTTTTTTGTTTTGTTAAAAAATTTTTTTGTTTTGTTAAAAATTTTTGTTTTGTTAAAAAAAATTTTGTTTTAATTATTTATCAACAGTGATTTTGCTATGTTGTGTTCGTTTTTTTTGTTTTGCTATCTTTCTTGAAAATAAAACTGAACAAAAAATATGACGCAGCAATATATCGAAGTTATCGTTTGTCAACATTCGCCTCGACATCTCTCGTGTGTTTACGTAACATGCCCGAACGCTGCCGACGCGAAATTCCCAGAAACCGGTTCATATTCGATATCAGTACCAAAAAATTAGCGTATCCCTATGACTCTTTAATCTTATATAAAAAGTAAAGATGATCCCCCCCCCTCCGTACTTTTACGATTAATAGCCCTTTTTTTTCTCTTTTTTTTCAACCACATTCTAGATAACTATATCCGTTTCGAGATTTACAAAAAAATATATAAAAGTAAAGATGATCTCCCATCGTACTTTTACGATTAATAGCTATTATTTTTTTAAACGACATTCTAGATAACTATATCTGTTTCATAGAGATTTTTAAAAAAATATATATAAAAGTAAAGATGATCTCCCATCGTACTTTTACGATTAATAGCTATTATTTTTTTAAACTACATTCTAGATAACTATATCTGTTTCATAGAGATTTTTAAAAAAATATATATAAAAGTAAAGATGATCTCCCATCGTACTTTTACGATTAATAGCTATTATTTTTTTAAACTACATTCTAGATAACTATATCTGTTTCATAGAGATTTTTAAAAAAATATATATAAAAGTAAAGATGATCTCCCATCGTACTTTTACGATTAATAGCTATTATTTTTTTAAACGACATTCTAGATAACTATATCTGTTTCATAGAGATTTTTAAAAAAATATATATAAAAGTAAAGATGATCTCCCATCGTACTTTTACGATTAATAGCTATTATTTTTTTAAACTACATTCTAGATAACTATATCTGTTTCATAGAGATTTTTAAAAAAATATATATAAAAGTAAAGATGATCTCCCATCGTACTTTTACGATTAATAGCTATTATTTTTTTAAACTACATTCTAGATAACTATATCTGTTTCATAGAGATTTTTAAAAAAATATATATAAAAGTAAAGATGATCTCCCATCGTACTTTTACGATTAATAGCTATTATTTTTTTAAACTACATTCTAGATAACTATATCTGTTTCATAGAGATTTTTAAAAAAATATATATAAAAGTAAAGATGATCTCCCATCGTACTTTTACGATTAATAGCTATTATTTTTTTAAACTACATTCTAGATAACTATATCTGTTTCATAGAGATTTTTAAAAAAATATATATAAAAGTAAAGATGATCTCCCATCGTACTTTTACGATTAATAGCTATTATTTTTTTAAACTACATTCTAGATAACTATATCTGTTTCATAGAGATTTTTAAAAAAATATATATAAAAGTAAAGATGATCTCCCATCGTACTTTTACGATTAATAGCTATTATTTTTTTAAACGACATTCTAGATAACTATATCTGTTTCATAGAGATTTTTAAAAAAATATATATAAAAGTAAAGATGATCTCCCATCGTACTTTTACGATTAATAGCTATTATTTTTTTAAACTACATTCTAGATAACTATATCTGTTTCGAGATTTACAAAAAAATATATATAAAAGTAAAGATGATCTCCCATCGTACTTTTACGATTAATAGCTATTATTTTTTTAAACGACATTCTAGATAACTATATCTGTTTCGAGATTTAAAAAAAAATATATATAAAAGTAAAGATGATCTCCCATCGTACTTTTACGATTAATAGCTATTATTTTTTTAAACGACATTCTAGATAACTATATCTGTTTCATAGAGATTTTTAAAAAAATATATATAAAAGTAAAGATGATCTCCCATCGTACTTTTACGATTAATAGCTATTATTTTTTTAAACGACATTCTAGATAACTATATCTGTTTCATAGAGATTTTTAAAAAAATATATATAAAAGTAAAGATGATCTCCCATCGTACTTTTACGATTAATAGCTATTATTTTTTTAAACTACATTCTAGATAACTATATCTGTTTCGAGATTTACAAAAAAATATATATAAAAGTAAAGATGATCTCCCATCGTACTTTTACGATTAATAGCTATTATTTTTTTAAACGACATTCTAGATAACTATATCTGTTTCGAGATTTAAAAAAAAATATATATAAAAGTAAAGATGATCTCCCATCGTACTTTTACGATTAATAGCTATTATTTTTTTAAACTACATTCTAGATAACTATATCTGTTTCATAGAGATTTTTAAAAAAATATATATAAAAGTAAAGATGATCTCCCATCGTACTTTTACGATTAATAGCTATTATTTTTTTAAACGACATTCTAGATAACTATATCTGTTTCATAGAGATTTTTAAAAAAATATATATAAAAGTAAAGATGATCTCCCATCGTACTTTTACGATTAATAGCTATTATTTTTTTAAACTACATTCTAGATAACTATATCTGTTTCGAGATTTACAAAAAAATATATATAAAAGTAAAGATGATCTCCCATCGTACTTTTACGATTAATAGCTATTATTTTTTTAAACGACATTCTAGATAACTATATCTGTTTCGAGATTTAAAAAAAAAATATATATAAAAGTAAAGATGATCTCCCATCGTACTTTTACGATTAATAGCTATTATTTTTTTAAACGACATTCTAGATAACTATATCTGTTTCATAGAGATTTAAAAAAAAATATATATATAAAAGTAAAGATGATCTCCCATCGTACTTTTACGATTAATAGCTATTATTTTTTTAAACTACATTCTAGATAACTATATCTGTTTCGAGATTTAAACAAAAATATATATAAAAAGTAAAGATGATCTCCCATCGTACTTTTACGATTAATAGCTATTATTTTTTTAAACGACATTCTAGATAACTATATCTGTTTCGAGATTTAAAAAAAAAATATATATAAAAGTAAAGATGATCTCCCATCGTACTTTTACGATTAATAGCTATTATTTTTTTAAACGACATTCTAGATAACTATATCTGTTTCATAGAGATTTAAAAAAAAATATATATATAAAAGTAAAGATGATCTCCCATCGTACTTTTACGATTAATAGCTATTACTTTTTTAAACGACATTCTAGATAACTATATCTGTTTCGAGATTTAAAAAAAAATATATATAAAAGTAAAGATGATCTCCCATCGTACTTTTACGATTAATAGCTATTATTTTTTTAAACTACATTCTAGATAACTATATCTGTTTCGAGATTTAAACAAAAATATATATAAAAAGTAAAGATGATCTCCCATCGTACTTTTACGATTAATAGCTATTATTTTTTTAAACGACATTCTAGATAACTATATCTGTTTCGAGATTTAAAAAAAAAATATATATAAAAGTAAAGATGATCTCCCATCGTACTTTTACGATTAATAGCTATTATTTTTTTAAACGACATTCTAGATAACTATATCTGTTTCATAGAGATTTAAAAAAAAATATATATATAAAAGTAAAGATGATCTCCCATCGTACTTTTACGATTAATAGCTATTACTTTTTTAAACGACATTCTAGATAACTATATCTGTTTCATAGAGATTTAAAAAAAAAAATATATATAAAAGTAAAGATGATCTCCCATCGTACTTTTACGATTAATAGCTATTATTTTTTTAAACGACATTCTAGATAACTATATCTGTTTCGAGATTTAAAAAAAAATATATATAAAAAGTAAAGATGATCTCCCATCGTACTTTTACGATTAATAGCTATTATTTTTTTAAACGACATTCTAGATAACTATATCTGTTTCATAGAGATTTAAAAAAAAAATATATATAAAAGTAAAGATGATCTCCCATCGTACTTTTACGATTAATAGCTATTATTTTTTTAAACGACATTCTAGATAACTATATCTGTTTCGAGATTTAAAAAAATATATATATAAAAAGTAAAGATGATCTCCCATCGTACTTTTACGATTAATAGCTATTATTTTTTTAAACGACATTCTAGATAACTATATCTGTTTCGAGATTTAAAAAAAAATATATATAAAAGTAAAGATGATCTCCCATCGTACTTTTACGATTAATAGCTATTATTTTTTTAAACGACATTCTAGATAACTATATCTGTTTCAAGATTTAAACAAAAATATATATAAAAGTAAAGATGATCTCCCATCGTACTTTTACGATTAATAGCTATTATTTTTTTAAACTACATTCTAGATAACTATATCTGTTTCGAGATTTAAAAAAAAATATATATAAAAGTAAAGATGATCTCCCATCGTACTTTTACGATTAATAGCTATTATTTTTTTAAACTACATTCTAGATAACTATATCTGTTTCGAGATTTAAAAAAAAATATATATAAAAGTAAAGATGATCTCCCATCGTACTTTTACGATTAATAGCTATTATTTTTTTAAACTACATTCTAGATAACTATATCTGTTTCGAGATTTAAAAAAAAATATATATAAAAGTAAAGATGATCTCCCATCGTACTTTTACGATTAATAGCTATTATTTTTTTAAACGACATTCTAGATAACTATATCTGTTTCATAGAGATTTAAAAAAAAATATATATAAAAGTAAAGATGATCTCCCATCGTACTTTTACGATTAATAGCTATTATTTTTTTAAACGACATTCTAGATAACTATATCTGTTTCATAGAGATTTAAAAAAAAATATATATAAAAGTAAAGATGATCTCCCATCGTACTTTTACGATTAATAGCTATTATTTTTTTAAACGACATTCTAGATAACTATATCTGTTTCATAGAGATTTAAAAAAAAATATATATAAAAGTAAAGATGATCTCCCATCGTACTTTTACGATTAATAGCTATTATTTTTTTAAACTACATTCTAGATAACTATATCTGTTTCGAGATTTAAAAAAAAATATATATAAAAGTAAAGATGATCTCCCATCGTACTTTTACGATTAATAGCTATTATTTTTTTAAACTACATTCTAGATAACTATATCTGTTTCGAGATTTAAAAAAAAATATATATAAAAGTAAAGATGATCTCCCATCGTACTTTTACGATTAATAGCTATTATTTTTTTAAACTACATTCTAGATAACTATATCTGTTTCGAGATTTAAAAAAAAATATATATAAAAGTAAAGATGATCTCCCATCGTACTTTTACGATTAATAGCTATTATTTTTTTAAACGACATTCTAGATAACTATATCTGTTTCATAGAGATTTAAAAAAAAATATATATAAAAGTAAAGATGATCTCCCATCGTACTTTTACGATTAATAGCTATTATTTTTTTAAACGACATTCTAGATAACTATATCTGTTTCATAGAGATTTAAAAAAAAATATATATAAAAAGTAAAGATGATCTCCCATCGTACTTTTACGATTAATAGCTATTATTTTTTTAAACGACATTCTAGATAACTATATCTGTATCGAGATTTAAACAAAAATATATATAAAAAGTAAAGATGATCTCCCATCGTACTTTTACGATTAATAGCTATTATTTTTTTAAACGACATTCTAGATAACTATATCTGTTTCGAGATTTAAACAAAAATATATATAAAAGTAAAGATGATCTCCCATCGTACTTTTACGATTAATAGCTATTATTTTTTTAAACGACATTCTAGATAACTATATCTGTTTCGAGATTTAAAAAAAAATATATATAAAAGTAAAGATGATCTCCCATCGTACTTTTACGATTAATAGCTATTATTTTTTTAAACGACATTCTAGATAACTATATCTGTTTCGAGATTTAAAAAAAAAATATATATAAAAGTAAAGATGATCTCCCATCGTACTTTTACGATTAATAGCTATTATTTTTTTAAACGACATTCTAGATAACTATATCTGTTTCATAGAGATTTAAAAAAAAATATATATAAAAGTAAAGATGATCTCCCATCGTACTTTTACGATTAATAGCTATTATTTTTTTAAACGACATTCTAGATAACTATATCTGTTTCGAGATTTAAAAAAAAATATATATAAAAGTAAAGATGATCTCCCATCGTACTTTTACGATTAATAGCTATTATTTTTTTAAACGACATTCTAGATAACTATATCTGTTTCAAGATTTAAAAAAAATATATATAAAAAGTAAAGATGATCTCCCATCGTACTTTTACGATTAATAGCTATTATTTTTTTAAACGACATTCTAGATAACTATATCTGTTTCGAGATTTAAACAAAAATATATATAAAAAGTAAAGATGATCTCCCATCGTACTTTTACGATTAATAGCTATTATTTTTTTAAACGACATTCTAGATAACTATATCTGTTTCATAGAGATTTAAAAAAAAATATATATAAAAGTAAAGATGATCTCCCATCGTACTTTTACGATTAATAGCTATTATTTTTTTAAACGACATTCTAGATAACTATATCTGTTTCAAGATTTAAAAAAAATATATATAAAAAGTAAAGATGATCTCCCATCGTACTTTTACGATTAATAGCTATTATTTTTTTAAACGACATTCTAGATAACTATATCTGTTTCAAGATTTAAAAAAAATATATATAAAAGTAAAGATGATCTCCCATCGTACTTTTACGATTAATAGCTATTATTTTTTTAAACGACATTCTAGATAACTATATCTGTTTCAAGATTTAAAAAAAATATATATAAAAAGTAAAGATGATCTCCCATCGTACTTTTACGATTAATAGCTATTATTTTTTTAAACGACATTCTAGATAACTATATCTGTTTCGAGATTTAAACAAAAATATATATAAAAAGTAAAGATGATCTCCCATCGTACTTTTACGATTAATAGCTATTATTTTTTTAAACGACATTCTAGATAACTATATCTGTTTCGAGATTTAAAAAAAAATATATATAAAAGTAAAGATGATCTCCCATCGTACTTTTACGATTAATAGCTATTATTTTTTTAAACGACATTCTAGATAACTATATCTGTTTCGAGATTTAAAAAAAAAATATATATAAAAGTAAAGATGATCTCCCATCGTACTTTTACGATTAATAGCTATTATTTTTTTAAACGACATTCTAGATAACTATATCTGTTTCATAGAGATTTAAAAAAAAATATATATAAAAGTAAAGATGATCTCCCATCGTACTTTTACGATTAATAGCTATTATTTTTTTAAACGACATTCTAGATAACTATATCTGTTTCGAGATTTAAACAAAAATATATATAAAAAGTAAAGATGATCTCCCATCGTACTTTTACGATTAATAGCTATTATTTTTTTAAACGACATTCTAGATAACTATATCTGTTTCATAGAGATTTAAAAAAAAATATATATAAAAGTAAAGATGATCTCCCATCGTACTTTTACGATTAATAGCTATTATTTTTTTAAACGACATTCTAGATAACTATATCTGTTTCGAGATTTAAAAAAAAAATATATATAAAAGTAAAGATGATCTCCCATCGTACTTTTACGATTAATAGCTATTATTTTTTTAAACGACATTCTAGATAACTATATCTGTTTCATAGAGATTTAAAAAAAAATATATATAAAAGTAAAGATGATCTCCCATCGTACTTTTACGATTAATAGCTATTATTTTTTTAAACGACATTCTAGATAACTATATCTGTTTCGAGATTTAAAAAAAATATATATAAAAAGTAAAGATGATCCCCCATCGTACTTTTACGATTAATAGCTATTATTTTTTTAAACGACATTCTAGATAACTATATCTGTTTCATAGAGATTTTAAAAAAAAATATATATAAAAGTAAAGATGATCTCCCATCGTACTTTTACGATTAATAGCTATTATTTTTTTAAACGACATTCTAGATAACTATATCTGTTTCGAGATTTAAAAAAAAAATATATATAAAAGTAAAGATGATCTCCCATCGTACTTTTACGATTAATAGCTATTATTTTTTTAAACGACATTCTAGATAACTATATCTGTTTCATAGAGATTTAAAAAAAAATATATATAAAAGTAAAGATGATCTCCCATCGTACTTTTACGATTAATAGCTATTACTTTTTTAAACGACATTCTAGATAACTATATCTGTTTCGAGATTTAAAAAAAATATATATAAAAAGTAAAGATGATCCCCCATCGTACTTTTACGATTAATAGCTATTATTTTTTTAAACGACATTCTAGATAACTATATCTGTTTCATAGAGATTTTAAAAAAAAATATATATAAAAGTAAAGATGATCTCCCATCGTACTTTTACGATTAATAGCTATTATTTTTTTAAACGACATTCTAGATAACTATATCTGTTTCGAGATTTAAAAAAAATATATATAAAAGTAAAGATGATCTCCCATCGTACTTTTACGATTAATAGCTATTATTTTTTTAAACGACATTCTAGATAACTATATCTGTTTCGAGATTTAAACAAAATATATATAAAAGTAAAGATGATCTCCCATCGTACTTTTACGATTAATAGCTATTATTTTTTTAAACGACATTCTAGATAACTATATCTGTTTCGAGATTTAAAAAAAATATATATAAAAGTAAAGATGATCTCCCATCGTACTTTTACGATTAATAGCTATTATTTTTTTAAACTACATTCTAGATAACTATATCTGTTTCGAGATTTAAAAAAAAATATATATAAAAAGTAAAGATGATCTCCCATCGTACTTTTACGATTAATAGCTATTATTTTTTTAAACGACATTCTAGATAACTATATCCGTTTCGAGATTTAAAAAAAAATATATATAAAAGTAAAGATGATCTCCCATCGTACTTTTACGATTAATAGCTATTATTTTTTTAAACGACATTCTAGATAACTATATCTGTTTCGAGATTTAAAAAAAATATATATAAAAAGTAAAGATGATCCCCCATCGTACTTTTACGATTAATAGCTATTATTTTTTTAAACGACATTCTAGATAACTATATCTGTTTCATAGAGATTTTAAAAAAAAATATATATAAAAGTAAAGATGATCTCCCATCGTACTTTTACGATTAATAGCTATTATTTTTTTAAACGACATTCTAGATAACTATATCTGTTTCGAGATTTAAAAAAAATATATATAAAAGTAAAGATGATCTCCCATCGTACTTTTACGATTAATAGCTATTATTTTTTTAAACGACATTCTAGATAACTATATCTGTTTCGAGATTTAAAAAAAATATATATAAAAGTAAAGATGATCTCCCATCGTACTTTTACGATTAATAGCTATTATTTTTTTAAACGACATTCTAGATAACTATATCTGTTTCGAGATTTAAAAAAAATATATATAAAAGTAAAGATGATCTCCCATCGTACTTTTACGATTAATAGCTATTATTTTTTTAAACTACATTCTAGATAACTATATCTGTTTCGAGATTTAAAAAAAAATATATATAAAAAGTAAAGATGATCTCCCATCGTACTTTTACGATTAATAGCTATTATTTTTTTAAACGACATTCTAGATAACTATATCCGTTTCGAGATTTAAAAAAAAATATATATAAAAGTAAAGATGATCTCCCATCGTACTTTTACGATTAATAGCTATTATTTTTTTAAACGACATTCTAGATAACTATATCTGTTTCGAGATTTAAAAAAAAATATATATAAAAAGTAAAGATGATCTCCCATCGTACTTTTACAATTAATAGCTATTATTTTTTTAAACGACATTCTAGATAACTATATGTTTCGAGATTTAAAAAAAAATATATATAAAAGTAAAGATGATCTCCCATCGTACTTTTACGATTAATAGCTATTATTTTTTTAAACGACATTCTAGATAACTATATCTGTTTCGAGATTTTAAAAAAAAATATATATAAAAAGTAAAGATGATCTCCCATCGTACTTTTACGATTAATAGCTATTATTTTTTTAAACTACATTCTAGATAACTATATCTGTTTCGAGATTTAAAAAAAATATATATAAAAGTAAAGATGATCTCCCATCGTACTCTTACGATTAATAGCTATTAATTTTTTAAACGACATTCTAGATAACTATATCTGTTTCGAGATCTAAAAAAAAATATATATAAAAGTAAAGATGATCCCCCATCGTACTTTTACGATTAATAGCTATTATTTTTTTAAACTACATTCTAGATAACTATATCTGTTTCATAGAGATTTAAAAAAAAATAAATATAAAAAGTAAAGATGATCCCCCATCGTACTTTTACGATTAATAGCTATTATTTTTTCAAACGACATTCTAGATAACTATATCTGTTTCATCAAGATTTTTTTTAAATTTATATGTAAAAAGGGAGCTGGCTTATCTCAATTCAAATCGATTCCCATTACGATATCTGAACCTCAAATGATAATATTATTACACTTTTTTTCTCGGCAGAATAGATCAAACCGTGTCGATTATTTCTCGGGGAGGACAAAATGAATCAAGAAAATAGTTTTTATCTATTTTTCGGACTACTATTCTCATCTTGGGTGCTTTTATCACAACGTTTCGGCCGATGTAACATCCGACCTAAGTTCTAAGTGACAGTCATTTGAAGGTTGATGATTGAATCCTCAGTGCGAGCGATACGAAGAATTGCGAATTACTGAAGACTTCTTCCCAGTCATGGCAGAGCATGCTACCCTCGTGGATTTAAATAAAGGGTTCCGTTCGAAATTCCGTCTAGATTCCTCAGACTTCGACAAGAAAGATTCCCCAGACTTTGACAGAAAGATCCCCCCCCCCCCGAGTTTGACAGAAAGAATCCCCTAGAGTTCGACAGAAAGATGCCTCAGACTTCGACAGAAAGGTCCCACCCCCCGAGTTCGACAGAAAGATTCCCCAGAGTTCGACAGAAAGATGCCTCAGACTTTGACAGAAAGGTCCCCCCCCCCCAGAGTTTGACAGAAAGATTCCCCAGACTTCAACAGAAAGATCTCCAAGTTCAACAGAAAGATGCCTCAGACTTCGACAGAAAGGTCCCCCCCCCCCGAGTTCGACAGAAAGATCCCCCAGACTTTGACAGAAAGATCCCCCCCCCCCGAGTTCAACAGAAAGATCCCCCAGACTTCGACAGAAAGATCCTCAAGTTCAACAGAAAGATTCCCAAGTTCAACAGAAAGATGCCTCAGACTTCGACAGAAAGGTCCCCCCCCCCCGAGTTCGACAGAAAGATCCCCCAGACTTTGACAGAAAGATCCCCCCCCCCCCGAGTTCGACAGAAAGATCCCCCAGACTTTGACAGAAAGATCCCCCCCCCCCTCCCGAGTTCGACAGAAAGATTCCCCAGAGTTCAACAAAGTACACCTGAAGAAAAGTCGGATGTTACATCGGCCGAAACGTTGTGATAAAAACACGCAAGATGAGAACAGTAGTCCGAAAAATAGATCAAATTCCACACGTTTCGATCGATTTACTTACCATAATCATCTTCTTCCACGTCTACGAGCATTCCCCCTTCCACCTTTAAATGCTTTTGAGGTTTTTCTTCGTCCAATTGCCTCAAAATTCTGTCCTTTGTTGCTTCAGTCTCCCCAGTCATTTTACGCGCCATAAAATGCGCATAAAGTTCCGTCTGCGTGATCAAAAAGTTTAGTTTGCGTTGCTGCCTTCGTGCCTTTAAAAAAAAAAAAGGGGGAAAAAATGAGTATTAAACGTCTGTAGAGAAGTTAAGAAACTTTTTAGGTTTTTTTTTAAAATTATATTTTTTATTTGAATTCTCTGAAAGTCAAATTAATTTTATTAAATTATAGTTTGAACATTAAATTAATTGAGTAATTTTTACATTACGTTTTAATTTTTAATTTTTAACGATCATGAACAAATTTTAACATACACAAAGATGTTATATCGTCTGCTGATATATATATATATATATATATATATATAATTTATTTAGATACTGTATATTACACATTTCAGCAATGTACCGCGGTTTCATCCAAAAGGGCAGATTTAGATATCTTTAGTAAAATATGTAATATACAGTATCTAAATAAATCATATTAGCTCTCTTTTATGATCGAGCACTTTATTTGATTTCTTTTCATATACAACCTGACACACACACACACACACATATATATATATATATATATATATATATATATATATATATATATATAAGATAGGAGAAAGAAGAGTGATAAACATGCACGAATGTCCAGATTTATTTCAAACTTCGATTGTTCAATGCAAGGTACATTCTGTAATAAACTAATGTTTAATATTCTTTCCTTAAGCCAAGGCTTTTCAAAGATCGAAATCTTATCATCAGAGGAGATATGCAGATAGATAAGTTGGCTGTAGAAACGCCAAAGTTCAAACATTTGAAAAAATACAATTAAAAATGGAGTGAAAAGAGTTTTTGTAAAAAAGTATATGGTTAGTCCAGATGGTAATTGTCCGTTGAAAGAATGTCCAATGAAAAGGAGATTTTGTAGAAAACGAAAAGAATATTTTCGTAGAGGCATTCCATTTAAGTGCGCTCCATCTACGTTTTGAACTCAACATTCCACCATTGGATTTACTTCATTTTGAACACCTTCTCTATACTGCCTCTACGAAAATATGTTTATCACTCTTATTTCTCCTATCTTATATATATATGTGTGTGTCAGGTTGTATATGAAAAGAAATCAAATAAAGTGCTTGATCATATAAGAGAGCTAATATGATTTATTTAGATACTGTATATTACATATTTTACTAAAGATATCTAAATCTGCCCTTTTGGATGAAACCACGGTACATTGCTGAAATGTGTAATATACAGTATCTAAATAAATTATATATATATATATATATATATATATATATATATATCAGCAGACGATATAACATCTTTGATTTACCTTACCGTGGAGAAAATTGAAAGTGTGAGAAAGAGCAAGTGCACACTAGAACGAGAGTATTTCTGCGTATCGACCACGTGTGATCGGCGTGCTTTGCCATCCTTAAAAGATAGGTTTTACAGAAGTTGTTAAAAGCGTTTTAGCACTCAAAGGGCTAAGATAATAATTCTACAATAGTGATTAGTATTGAAACTGGTGTTGTTGGAGAAAAGTATACCACATAACGGAGTTCCAGTGGCAAACACGTTGTTGCATTGGATACCATGTTACATGGTATACTTTTCTAAATTAACAAAGTCCCAGCAGTGAACATGTTTCCATACAACAGAGACCATCTTTCTCTCATTTTTTATTATTCTGTGCGTGTGTGTGTGTGTGTGTGTGTGTGTGTGTCTGTGTGTTTGCCTTCTTTGGTCAGTGCGTGAGTATGTGTGTCATCTATGTAAGGAAGTGATAGCAGTTTTTATTTTTTTTCTCTTCCTCCAGCCACATAGCCTGGAGGAGGTCTCCGTCAAAGGAGTTTTGTGTCCTCTCTTTTGACTGGCTTTTCTGTCACTGCTTCTGGATTATGGAGTTGAATTTTTTTTTATCAAAAAAAAAAAAAAAAAAAAAAAAAAAAAAAAAAAAAAAAATCACCGGCTCCATGGAGTTGTTTCCCTTTGGCAGATAAAAATTGTTTTAGCCTACAGATGTAATTGTAGACACGTAACGTGAATTGTTATTTTTATAATTTCCTCTTTTCTGTTTCTACAAAATGTGATAGCGTTTTGTTCGATGTAACTTTGAGCCGTGTCTTGTTTATGATCACGCCATTAGTTCATAAATAAACATATGTCGTACTGTAAATTTCGAACAGAGTTGAATTTTCCGAAATTTCGTCGTAAATGAGAACGTCTAATGAAACTAAATATTTTGATCTTGCATGGCGGACGACTTCTTTTATCCAAGGGTGATAACTCTTTCTTTTGATCCAATGGAAATAATTGTTCTGCTTTGTTAGATTGCCCTAACAATTACCTCCCTTAGTTTTACACACATATACAAGAAGAATACCCATGTCGGGACGAGTAAAATTAATTTCCTAAATAAAACAATTTTGCACCACTTTAACGAAGATTAAAATAAATATATAATAATAACCCTAACCGTAACCCTAAATCTTACGTCCAGAAACCGTTAATTTTGATCAAAATCCATTACGATTTTGATTCTAGAAAATGTCTAAATTTTAAGGCTTGAGAGATCTTAAGAAATTGAAATTCAGGAAACATTGCTATGGATCAAATTTAATGCAAATCTGAAATATTTGAATTTTCAAATGGGTAGTTGTGCCCATATTATGCTCCCTAAAAATCTTTTAAAACATTCCAAAGAAACTGAAATTTGGGGGAATATTTATTTATTGACATCTAATAATACCTATTGTAAACATTTCCCAATAATCTGAATTTTCATCACCTAAAACTAGATTAAACTAAACATAGTCCACCCAGCAGTAAATGGGTACCTGACTAAAACTCAGGGAAGGTTCAAGGCTCGGAAGGAGAGGGATGGGCTCCGCCTTCCATATGCTCTGCCCTAGACACGGTGATTCTTAACAAATCACCGCCGCTACGACCATGGGCAGTGTGCGATGTCGGCAACGACACTCGTGCGCGTCCAGGCTATGCGACCTTTACTTTTTACTTTAAGCCCACATTACCCACCCTTACGCCGAGATGTGTTCCAAGATTCACAATGATCGGTTAATTAGTTTAGGAGTGAATCCTTTGCATAGAAATATATAAAGATAGAAACATACTTAACTTTATATAATTAAATTTTGTTTTTTTAGTCAAGAGTTACTTCCCTTGGACTTTTTTTTTTTTTTTTGCAATTTAATTTTTTTTTCTTTTGTAGTCAGGAGTTACTTCCCTTGGACTTTTTTTTTTTTTTTTTTTTTTTTTTTGCAATTTAATTAATTTTTTTATACCTTTGTTCATATTTTGAAATTCATCCCAAGTAATTATATCACATAGTACATTTTTTTTTCCAACAACACTAGTTTCCATACGGATCTCGGAAAAATGTGCTCGCTATTGGAAGTTTAGCATCTGGTAAACTTTTCTCCAACACGGTTTTCAATACGCAACGATCTTTGAGTGCTAAAACACCTTCGCTCAACTTTCGTTAAACTCGTCTTTTATGGATAGCAAAGTACTGATAACACATGATTAATACATATAAATACTCTCGTTCCAGCATGTACATGTTCTTTCTCACATCAAGACAATGTTCTGGCTCATCACGTCCACCACAGGAGGTGAATAATAAAAAATCTAATGTCTACTCCATTTATTAATCTTAATTTGATGGATTAAAAATAAAAAAATAAATAAAACAATCTTCCCGCTAACCTCTCGGAGTTCCAAATCCATTTTTCGTTGTTCTTGAGCTTCTTTCTCCGCTCGCTTACGGTGTTCTTTTTCAACTTTCTCAAACCGCTTCCAATAAATTTGCATCTCGCGTGTTATTCGTTTCGCCCGCTGCGGCGTCTCCTTCATCACCTTTTGCGATTGGAGAGCAGCGCGTCGACAATCCTTCATACACTGTTGAGAAATCTGAAAAAGACAATGAAATCAACATTAGGCGATGCTATTTAATTTTCGACCATTTCAACAATCTTTCTCCCATATGATAAATAATCGAATATAAAGTAAAGTCAGCGATAGATTTCTTCCTCAAAAAAAAAAAAAAAAAAAAAAAAAAAAAAAAAAAAAATCAATATTTAATTCTGGTTTCTCAGTTTTACTTGTGAACCGTTGCAACATGTTAAAAAAAAAATGTCACCCCTCCTTACAGAAAATACTTTTTGGGATTTTTAAAATTATTTTTAAATGGCCGCCATTTAAAAAAAAAAAAAGAGACATAACTATATACAGATTTACTTACATTTGATTGGAACAAAAAAAAAAATATTTTGGAAAAAAAAAAAAACCAAATGCCCCCCCCCCTCCAAAATACTATTTGTTCCAATCAAATGGAAGTAACTCCATATAGACGAATACAAAGTTATTTCCCTTAATTTTTTTTTTTTGAAGACGGCAGCCATTTGAAAATAATTCCGACCCGAACAAAGTGTTTTTTTATGAAAGGAATTAATAAAAGCCAACCAACTGCAAATAAATAAATTACCGGGCAACACCGGGTAGTAATAAATAAATGTTATTTATTACATTTATTTTGTTATATATACAAATTATTCTACCATAAAATAACATTCTTATTAGATTTCAGTTTTTTGTATATAAAAACATTGCCTACCAATTTCGAAACATGCATGTTCCGATTTTGATATTTCGAAACATGCATGTTCCGATTTTGATATTTCAAAACATGCATGTTCCGATTTTGATATTTCGAAACATGCATGTTCCGATTTTGATATTTCGAAACATGCATGTTCCGATTTTGATATTTCGAAACATGCATGTTCCGATTTTGATATTCCGAAACATGCATACTCCGATATTGATATTCCGAAACATGCATATTCCGATATTGATATTCCGAAACATGCATATTCCGATATTGATATTCCGAAACATGCATATTCCGATATTGATATTCCGAAACATGCATATTCCGATATTGATATTCCGAAACATGCATATTCCGATATTGATATTCCGAAACATGCATATTCCGATATTGATATTCCGAAACATGCATATTCCGATATTGATATTCCGATATTGATATTCCGAAACATGCATATTCCGATATTGATATTCCGAAACATGCATATTCTGATTATGATATTCCGAAACATGCATATTCTGATTATGATATTTCAAAACATGCATATTCTGATTTTGATATTTCAAAACATGCATATTCTGATATTTCGAAATATGCATATACCGATAACTTGCATGAAAATACATTTACCTGGCAATTTTCACTGCTGAATATAATGAAGTAGTGCAAAAAAAAAAAAAAAAATGTGACAAAATTGTGAGAAAGAGTGAAAAATATCCACCCGTGCAATGCACTTCAATCGTCACAACTGTCTTATTTTCCATTTATTATCGAGGTATTTAAGGGTTTTTTTTTTGGGGGGGGGGGGGGGGGGGGGGTCTCATGTGCTTTGCTACCGATGGAGGTAGAAAGTGGACCCTGCTTTACTTCCGGCAGCCTCGGAACTCTCGCTTCCCTCCTATTTGATCCTTTAGTCCTCATAACCCATGAGTGATGCTTCCGACAAAGGGGAAATAATTGCTGTTTTCTGGTTTTGCTGTTGTTTTGAGTCGGTTGTATGTAAAGGTTTTCAATCATCTCATAATGTTCATCATCATTGAACTGTCAATCTAGTCATCTCGTTAACCTTTATCCGAGAGTGGCTTTTTAGACTTGATAAGTGGCGACTCAGTTACACACACACACACACACACACTAAAACTGTCGATCTTGCTTGTTTGTTATTTTGTTCCTCGTGCACACTCGATGATGTCATCAAAATAATGGTGTCACTAAAGGATAAGCGGGCACAGTTGATGACATCACAAAATAATAGCAACACCCGTAAAATCAGAGAGAGGGAAAAGAGATCCTTTTATCTCGCCGACCTGTTATCCGAATGATTGTCTACTGGAAGAATGTCTAGACCCCCCCCTGGAAGAATGTCTAGACCCCCCTGGAAGAATGTCTTGACCCCTGGAAGAATACTATAATACTAAAACTCATCACTTTACTAATCGCTGTCGACAGGTCCTCCTAACGGCATCCAGAGTCTTCTACAAGATTGTCATTGTAGGTGTGATGTGGTCTTCCAACCGATGTTTTGCCGCTTAAATGGATTCCAAAATAGAATGTTACTCACAAGTCGTGACTTACTCCTCCAAGATGTGACCAAAGCGAGACCGAGATAGGAGGAAGGTGTCCATAGAGGTGTTTCTTGGTGGTTAAGTGTTTCCTGTAACTGATGTCAAATGTAATCTCGAAAGATTCAAATGACAGTTTACAAATAAAAGTTTGTAAAATTTGAATGCACTTACTTTCTTTAACGTTGACAACATTTCTTTCCGTGCTGAAGCCTTTTGTTTTTGAGCCTAAATTTTAAAAAAAAAAAAAAAAAAAAAATGAAAAAGTATTTTTAATTTTTTAAATATTAAAAATGAAAACATTAAAAAAAAATATTTAAAAAAAAAATTAAAATATTTTAAAAAATATATATTAAAAAAAATTAAAATATTTTAAATAATATATAAAAAAAAATTAAAATATTAAAAAAAAAATTTTTTTTAATATTTTAAATTTTTTAATTAAAATTTTTTTTTTTAAATATTAAAAATGAAAACATTAAAAAATAATATTTAAAAAAAAATTAAAATATTTTTAAAAAAAATATTAAAAAAAAATTAAAATTTAAAATTAAAAAAAAAAAAATAAATAAATAAACAAAATATTTTAAATACAGTTTTTTTAAATTTTTCAAAAAGGAGAGATAAAGAAATAACGGGAACAAAATTACATAAATTTTATTACAGAATGTAGGAGTAAAACGTTAAAACTACTTATACATAATTACTTTAAATATTTAATTCATCATCATATTAATCGGTTTAACGTCTGTTTTACGTTTTTAATTGGACAGCATAGGGAGATGTGTGCAGAACAGGAGACTTTGTTGGTTTAGTCACATTGAAAGAATGGATGAAAGTTCTCGGGTTAGTAGATGTAGAACAGTTGAGGTAGCACGGTCAGTTGGCAAAGGAAAGTTAAGGAAAACATGGGAGGAAGTGATAAGAATGGACTTGAGAGAAGGAAGGATAAATAAAGATTCGGTCAGAGATAGGTTAGTTTGGAAGTAACATTTTTAAAGCCGTCCAACACATGCCAGCATGTAAAACAAACGTTAAACCGAATATGATGATGAAAAAAATGGATGAGAATGCTTGGGTTAGTAGATGTAGAACAGTTGAGGTAGCATGGTCAGTTCACAGGAGATGGTCAAGTAAAACATAGGAGGAAGTGATAAGGATGGACTTGAGAGAAAGAGGGATAAATAAAGACCTGGTCAGAGATAGGTTAGTTTGGAAGTCAATTTCTAGAAGCCGTCCAACACATGCCAGCATGTAAAACAGACGTTAACCGAATATGATGATGAAAAAAATGGATGAGAATGCTTGGGTTAGTAGATGTAGAACAGTTGAGGTAGCACGGTCAGTTGGCAAAGGAAAGTTAAGGAAAACATGGGAGGAAGTGATAAGAATGGACTTGAGAGAAGGAAGGATAAGTAAAGATTCGGTCAGAGATAGGTTAGTTTGGAAGTAACATTTTTAAAGCCGTCCAACACATGCCAGCATGTAAAACAAACGTTAAACCGAATACAATGATCAACTAATGGATAAGAGTTGTTGGCTTAGCAAGCAGCACTTTTGGTCGACTGCGTGATCGAGTGAGCTGCTATCGTCCCCGTCCTGACCTACGGCTGTGAGACGTGGACGCGTTACTGCAGATATGAGCGACGGATTGACCGATTCCACACAAATTGTCTTCGGAAAATCCTCCATATCCGATGGCAGGACAAGATCCCTGACACTGAGGTTCTGTCCAGAGCCGGAATGTTCAACGCATAAACCCTCCTGTGAGAAGCCTAACTGTGTTGGTCAGGCCACGTTTCCCCGCATAAGCGAGGAGAGAATCCCGAAGCAAGTCATGTTCGGTGAGCTCAGCCGCGGCAAACGAAACGTTGGCCGACCTAAAAAGAGGTACAAGGATAGCCTGAAGGAAACGCTAACCAGCTTCGAAATAGACCACCGAACATGGGAAGAGACTGCCGCAAGTCGAACTGGTTGGGGGACAGTGATCAAAAGAGGCGCTGCGCTTGCCGAAGCCTCTCAAGCAACAAGGGCCCGTGAGAAGAGAATGAAGCGCAAAGTCAAACAGACACCATGACGTACTCGATCTGCTGTCATCGTCATCGTTGAAACCATTTGGTCATTTTCACGCTTGCGATGAGACGAACAACAAGAAGTGTAAAACAGTTGTGGTTAGGAGATAGTTGGTGGGGTTAGGAGATAGTTGGTGGGGTTAGGAGATAGTTGGTGGGGTTAGGAGATAGTTGGTGGGGTTAGGAGATAGTTGGTGGGGTTAGGAGATAGTTGGTGGGGTTAGGAGATAGTTGGTGGGGTTAGGAGATAGTTGGTGGGGTTAGGAGATAGTTGGTGGGGTTAGGAGATAGTTGGTGGGGTTAGGAGATAGTTGGTGGGGTTAGGAGATAGTTGGTGGGGTTAGGAGATAGTTGGTGGGGTTAGGAGATAGTTGGTGGGGTTAGGAGATAGTTGGTGGGGTTAGGAGATAGTTGGTGGGGTTAGGAGATAGTTGGTGGGGTTAGGAGATAGTTGGTGGGGTTAGGAGATAGTTGGTGGGGTTAGGAGATAGTTGGTGGGGTTAGGAGATAGTTGGTGGGGTTAGGAGATAGTTGGTGGGGTTAGGAGATAGTTGGTGGGGTTAGGAGATAGTTGGTGGGGTTAGGAGATAGTTGGTGGGGTTAGGAGATAGTTGGTGGGGTTAGGAGATATTTGGTGGGGTTAGGAGATAGTTGGTGGGGTTAGGAGATAGTTGGTGGGGTTAGGAGATAGTTGGTGGGGTTAGGAGATAGTTGGTGGGGTTAGGAGATAGTTGGTGGGGTTAGGAGATAGTTGGTGGGGTTAGGAGATAGTTGGTGGGGTTAGGAGATAGTTGGTGGGGTTAGGAGATAGTTGGTGGGGTTAGGAGTTAGTTGGTGGGGTTAGGAGTTAGTTGGTGGGGTTAGGAGTTAGTTGGTGGGGTTAGGAGTTAGTTGGTGGGGTTAGGAGTTAGTTGGTGGGGTTAGGAGTTAGTTGGTGGGGTTAGGAGTTAGTTGGTGGGGTTAGGAGTTAGTTGGTGGGGTTAGGAGTTAGTTGGTGGGGTTAGGAGTTAGTTGGTGGGGTTAGGAGTTAGTTGGTGGGGTTAGGAGTTAGTTGGTGGGGTTAGGAGTTAGTTGGTGGGGTTAGGAGTTAGTTGGTGGGGTTAGGAGTTAGTTGGTGGGGTTAGGAGTTAGTTGGTGGGGTTAGGAGTTAGGGTTAGTTGGCAGGGAAAGGCTAAGGAAAACATGGCAGGAGGTGATAAGGATGGATTTAAGAGAAAGAGAGATAAATAAATACCTGGCAGAGATAAGTTAGTTTGGAAGTCAATTCTTTTTAGTCTTAAAGACAGGCTTGGATCTGATAATCACGGAGGAAGATTAAACTTGGACAGTATAGATAGATGTGCGCTGAACAGGAGGATACTCTGTTGGTTTGGTCACATTGAAAGAATGGAGGAGAGTGCTTCGGTTAGTAGATCATATCCGAGGCAATGGCTGAATCCTTAGAAAACGACCTCCAGGCTGTAGTGGATTAGGGTCATAAATGGTTGGTAACTTTTAATGCCGCAAAGACAAAGCTCCTTTCCTTCAATAAGTTCAAAAAACCTCTTCAATCACCAATTGTCTTGGCAAATAACACCCTACCTGAGAGTTCAACATTCAAACTCCTCGGCCTAACCTTCACAGGCAACATGAATTGGAATAAATACATTGAAGACATTGCCAAGGCTGCCGCAAAGAAGGTGGGCTCCCTCTACCGTGCTAATAAACTCCTAACACCTGCCATTATCCTGTATCTCTACAAAGCCACCATCCACCCATGCATGGCGTATTGTTGCCACATCTGGACTGGTGCATCATCTACTAGTCTCTCCCTCCTTGACAAGTTCCAAAATAAGTCGCCAACCTAATATGTCCCTCGCTGTCAACCAAGCTCTAGTCACTGTCCCATCGCCGCGATGTAGCATCCTTGTGCTTGTTTTACAAATACTTCAATGGATTGTGCTCTGATGAACTGGCTACTCTGGTGCCCCCTCGACGTAAATTAACTAGACCAACTCGACAATCAGCTAAATCGCATCCATTCACTGTGGAGGTCCCCAGATAGCCCTGTTTATTCTGTGGACCCATTTTGTTGGTTCTCTTGTTTTCTGTATGATGCCTTGTTTCCCCATATCCTCTAGCTCGGCTTGGATCTCATCTCTCATGTGGATGGGACATTTCCGGAGGTGCATGGATTACGGGATGACTGTCTGGCTTCAGGTCGAAGTTGCGTATTCAATCAAACTGATCCGGATGCACTTTTACAAGTTCCGTTGCTGAGCTTATTCGTGCTCGGGTTTTCTGGATGTCACAGTGCAAAGTTACCAAGGCCAGGTCTTTGAGAGAAGGTACTTCAATCGATTGTGCTCTGATGTACTTGCTGCTCTGGTGCCCCCATGACGTAAATTCACTAGACCAATCTGACAATCTGCCAGATCCCATCCATTCACTGTGGAGGTCCCCAGATGCCAGAGAGCCTTCTACTCCAGCAGCTTCTTTCTTCGTGCTGCCGGCCTCTGGAACTCCCCCCCCCCCTGCCTCCTGTTTCCCCGACTGTACCGACATGCAGAGGTTGAAAATTAATGTAAACAGACATCTTGCTGCACAGCTCCCAACTAAGGATGTCAACCTAAACCTACATCCTAATTCTCAGTAGCCCCTTACGTTTACAGTGGCGGCCTGCCTTGTTTGGGGTGAAATATGTTTAAAAAAAAAAATGTAGAACAAGTCAGTTAGCAGGTGAAGGCCAAGGAAAACAGGAAGGAAGTGATTAAGGATAGATTTTAAACAAAGCCATGGCTAGAGAGAGGTCAGTTTGGAAATCAATTTCTAAAAGCTGTCCAACACATGCCAGCACGTAAAACAGACATTCAACCAAATATAACGATGATTAAATGAAATATTAAGACACAACGGTCGGTAATAAACTGGAAAAAAAAAGAAAACAGTGATGAAGAAACGGCAATGATAAAGAAGCAACTTCGGTGCTTGTATAATAAAAAGCCGAAAAAAGTTTTTTTTGTCTTTTAGTGTTGGAGAGGTAAATAAGGGGCAGGTAACTCTTCACAACAGCTCAAGCTTTCGAACAATATTTTTCTAACCCTAAACCCAACCCTAACCCTTTTATGTCTAATCGATGTTCTCCTTGCACAGTAGCCACATGTGCAACGCCAATTAAAGCCATCAGTTTTGATTACTGGAAAATTGTGTTTAAAATTTGTTGTAAGAGTTACCTGACCCTTACTTACCTCTCCAACACAAAAAACTTTTTGGGGGCTTTTTATTATACAAGCACCACAACTTGATTTACAGTGAAGTTGGTAGTCTCCCCTTAACATTCAGCCGTTTTTTTTTGTTACCTTATTCCTTATAGTGTTATGTCCTTTTTGGACATGTGTTTTGTTTTTGACTCTTGGACGATGATGTATTAATTTGTCATATACGTTATACCTATGTAAAAGTGACAGAGTTATTTCCCTTAAGGGAAAATTAGTTTCATGCTTCTTGATAAAGAGAGCGTTAGATCGTTAGATTTGTTAGATCGCTCGACTACTAAAACACTGAATCTTGTTTGTCCCTGTGCACAACGGATGATGTCATGAATTACATCATCCATTAAAACAGAGATGCTGGATAGCTAACAGAGCATAGCGGATGATGTCATCTATCAAACGAGAGAGAAATGTGGTTAAGACATGGCCATCCCTACTACAGGCCAGGCAATCGTGCAACTGGGGTCTTTTACTGGGGGCCATGTGAATTTTCTTAAATATTCGATATAGAAGTTGCAAACTATATCATCAACTGGTGCGGATCCTTTTTTTCTTTTTAACCACAATATACAAGTAATGATCTTTTGACATAAGTACAAAATCTCTAAAAAAAAATCCAACATTAAAACAAAAATTCTTCATTGAAATATGCATTTGCCTTTGTTTATTCAAAATTACCTGTCTCTTCATTTATAGGAATTTGTCAATAATTGTCAAATTTATCAATTAGCTCATTGTGGTTCTTATTATTTGGTATGTAAAACACATAAAAACATCAAACTAATCTCACAGAGGAATTTTACCTTTGTTTGCAACTTCTATATCGAATATTTAAGAAAATTCATATGCCCCCCAGTAAAAGACCCCAGTTGCACGATTGCCTGGCCTGTAGTAGGGATGGCCATGGGTTAAGATCATCAAAGCCCCTCCCGAGTCGTAATCTTGACGACTCATCTAGACCTCTAGTATATCACTGAACATATCATTTCTTAACTTTAACGTTGGTTGATAAATCTGCTATTACCATTCATCTTTTATGACCTTATCCATTTTCTTAATCGCGCAGTGTGCCCGGTGACAACTTGTGTCACATCCTGTCCACGTGGGGAAGTTAGTGGATAGGGAGAAGCAAGCAAAACAGAATACATATAACGTTAAACCGATAATGATAATATAATCAACCAAGCTCCAGTCCCTGTCCCATCGCCGCAATGTAGCATCCTTGTGCTTGTTTTACAAATACTTCAATGGATTATGCTCCGATGAATTGGCTACTCTGGTGCCCCCCTCGACGTAAATTCACAAGACCAACTCGACAATCAACTAAATCCCATTCATTCACTGTGGAGGTCCCCAGATGCCAGAGAGCCTTCTACTCAAAAAGCTTCTTTCCTCGTGCTGCTGGTGTCTGGAACTCCCTCTCTGCCCCCATTTTCCCCCGACAGTACTGAATGCAGAAATTTAAAACTAATGTGAACAGACATCTCGCTGCGCAGATCCCAAGTTAGGTTGACCCCCCCCCCCCAACCTTCTCCCCTTTTCTTTCTTCTCAGTAGCCCCTTACGTCTACAGTGGCGGCCTGCCTTGTTTGGGGTGAACTATGTTTTAAAAATAAAAAAATAAATAAAAAATAAAAAATCCTTTTTGAATTAAAGAATCTAACACAAACCATGAAGGGAATTCAAACTAACAAATATCGAAATAACATTTATTTTTTTTTAAGAGGGGGGTCATCATACCTTCGGTATTTCCTTCTTTGCTATGGATAACCATATTTTCCGCCGTTTCGTGTCTGCCTGTTCGGGCGTGAGCTTTTTGTTCTGTTTCCCTTTACCGTGCGATTGCCTTGGATGGAGATAGGCTTCTAAAAGCGACGTGTCTATAGAACCATTCTAAAAATAAAAAGCAGAAATGCTAAATTGTGTATTATATATATATATACATATATATGTTATATATATATGAGAAAGGAAGGATGATAGTAATCTGACGTAATGGGAAATGAAAAAGGAAAAAACCAAGAGATATTTTTTTTTTATATATATTCATCAACGTTTCGTCTTTATTGTAAGACTTCCTCAGGATGATAAATTGAATAATTTGTACTTGCATGACATTTTTCTTCAAATTATCATCCTGAGGAAGTCTTACAATAAAGACGAAATGTTGAATATAAAAAATATCCCTTGGTTTTTTCCTTTCCCATATAATATAAATATATACACACACACACAGATATATATATATATATATATATATATATAATGTGTAATGCATATCTGTTTTAATATATATATATGAATGAAAGACAGAAAGAAAAAACAATTAAGCACAGGAAGAAATAAAAACAAACAGATTTGACAGGTTTCATTGTTTTGTTTTTTTAAATTTTTTCAAATGTTTAATTGTTTTTCTTTTCTGTATCAACAACTTTTCATGACTATATATATATATATCTGTTTCCATATATATATATATCTCTATATGGAAACATACACACACACACACACACACACACATATATATGGAAACAGACACACACACACACACACATATATGGAAACAGATATACACACACATATATGTGGAAACAGATATACACACACATATATGTGGAAACAGATATACACACACACATATATGTGGAAACAGATATACACACACACATATATGTGGAAACAGATATACACACACACATATATGTGGAAACAGATATACACACACACATATATGTGGAAACAGATATACACACACACATATATGTGGAAACAGATATACACACACATATATGTGGAAACAGATATACACACACATATATGTGGAAACAGATACACACACACATATATATGGAAACAGATACACACATACTAATATATATATATATATATATAGTTTAATATTGGTAGGGTTGTTAGTTCATAGGAGTTAATCCGATGAAGCTAGAGTGTTTATAAAATAGTGCTCAATAACAAGTAGAGCTATATTTTAGTATAATTGTTTTTATTTATACAAACATGGTTCATGTAGCCAAAACTGTGTGTATAAATAAAATTAATTATACTAAATTATTAATATATATTTTGGTACAGAAAAATTAGTACAACATTCGTACCGTCGGTTTCAAACACGGAAGGACTTAGCCATCCGGCTCTCTTCAGCTTCTGTATGACAACAGAAGCTGAAGAGAGCCGGATGGCTAAGTCCTTCCGTGTTTGAAACCGACGGTACGAATGTTGTACTAATTTTTCTGTACCAAAATAAGTATATATTAAGCTCTTAATTTTTAACTTTAATTCTTAATTAATCGAGCACTCTGCTGGGACTTTTCCTGCTATATTACAAAGGTATATATATATATATATATATACATATATATATATTGAAAGAGATACGGAGATACACATATTCTAATTAAAAGGTTCATAATACAAGTTTAAAAGTTACTATTACTTACTTCACTGTCGCCATTTTCAAGGGCTCGTTTTTCTTTTAACCGTCGTAATTTTGCTGAAAACAGAAAAGTGAAAATTCTGTAGAAGTTGTTAAACATACACAACAAAATATCAACTGTCTCACAATCAATATGCAAGATCGTTAGCTGTCCCAATCAGCCTTTGAGTATTGGAAAACTGTTAGGTCAACCTAACAAATAAAAATCGAGTTATTTCTCTTGAAGTAAAAAGTAAGGGTTATCACCATGGCCATCCCTACTACAGGCCAGGCAATCGTGCAACTTGGGTCTTTTACTGGGGGCCATGTGAATTTTCTTAAATATTCGATATAGAAGTTGCAAACTATATCATCAACTGGTGCGGATCCTTTTTTTCTTTTTAACCACAATATACAAGTAATGATCTTTTGACATAAGTACAAATTCTCTAAAAAAAAAATCCAACATTGAAATAAAAATTCTTCATTGAAATATGCATTTGCCTTTGTTTATTCAAAATTACCTGTCTCTTCATTTATAGGAATTTGTCAATAATTGTCAAATTTATCAATTAGCTCATTGTGGTTCTTATTATTTGGTATGTAAAACACATAAAAACATCAAACTAATCTCACAGAGGAATTTTACCTTTGTTTGCAACTTCTATATCGAATATTTAAGAAAATTCACATGGCCCCCAGTAAAAGACCCCAGTTGCACGATTGCCTGGCCTGTAGTAGGGATGGCCATGGTTATCACCCATCGCTTAAAAGAAAGTCGTCTGCCAGACAGTGATAAGTAAACAGAACGGTCTCACAATCAAACAAGCATCTCGCGTTCAGCAGTTTTCTACATTTAATTTAATCAGTATGTTGTGTAAAATAAATCTGTTAACGGTTCTACTTCGTACCTCCTTCATTTTTCTGAGTTGTAGTTGAACCGAAACGTATAAACATCAAGACGTGACCCTAACCCTAAACTCTGCAGCGGAAAGGGACATCAAAGGAACTGCTAAGCTTTGTTTTAATCTTAATCGAGACAACCGAGTGATCAGAGGATCCCAGTGGAGACATGACAGTAGAAAGCTTGCAAAATGCCATCAGCATCGGGTACGCCTGTGGGCTTGTCAACAATTTGAGCAAACTCATATGCAAGGGAAAACATTATGGTAGAACCTCCCTTTATCATCGGTCTCGCTCGAGTGGACTAGCCATTCAACATTGGAAATCGCCACAGACATGAATGCTAACAGAAGGATGATCAGTCAGCATCTTGTCTATTTAGTTAGAAATTTGCTCAATGACAGCCATTCCTTCGGTGAGGGGACAATAATGAAAACGGTATTGTGAGCAAGTGCAACACATATAATAAGGCGAATAAGGGTCTTCTTTGGAAGTGTCTCTACCACATAGAAAGCGTCCCTGATCTAAGCAGAGATTCCATAACCATGGCGATGTTAGGGGGGTCGGGTTTTGAGGTCATGTTTGATTAATCTATGATCACAAAGTTATCTATAGAAACTGACGGGTCAATGCAGGTTTTGCACAAAAACAACAAGTCCGATTAGATCTCCTGTAAATGGATTTCAACCTCTTGAAGGTTGGAACAGACCCCTTAATGTTGGAGAAAGAAACCTGGTAGAAGTTAGGGGTTAGGGTTGGGGTTGGGGTTGGGGTTCTGTTTTGCTTTTTTGAGTTTTCATAATGGCATTGGAAGTTTTGTGAAAGAGGTCAGCAAGACACCTTTGCTAAAGCAATAAATTCTACCCAAATGTTATTAATTGAATAAAGAGTATTTTCATGCTAGAGAATTTATTGGCAACTGAAAAGAATCCCATACCTTTCATTCTCTTTTCCATTTTTTTCTGTTCCCTAGAGATCCTTTTCTTTGGTCCGAGTATCAATTTCTGATGGTCATAGTATCGATCATAACTGGACAGCAGACCCGTGCTGTAGTACTGATACTGATGTAGCTGTGAAAATACAAAACACGCATGAATATTTCAAAGTACATCATTTACATAAAAAAATTACAAATTATATATATATATATCTATCTATTAGAGTTTGTTTATATATGTGTGATTCTTGATATATAGATAAGATATTTATACTGAAGTGAGTTTGTAAAACTGGGTAGGCTAAAGAGTTTAAAGAAACCCAGAAAGTAGTGAGCAATAAAATAAGGATAGGAAAAGGTGATGGAGACGCCATAAAGGGTAATAAAAGGGACAACCACTAGCAAAAAAGGTCAGCAAGTGGAATAGGTAATCCGATACTAATTCATAAGAAATAGAAAATGACTAAACCCCAAAATAATTTATTTAGGAGAGAAAATTCTTCAAATCCATCCATTTCTCGAAAATTCTTGGTCTGATGAGGTTGACTTTCTGTGAAAAGTGCAACCGAAACATGTATGCACATATGTAACCAATAATGTTTGTATAAATAAAAATTTATACTTATAAACAGCTCTACTTGTTATTGAGCACTTTTTATAAACACTTCAGTTTCTACGGATTTACATTTACAGAAACTAATACAATACATGTACGATATATATATATATATATATATATAAAATTTAGGGTTCATATTTTTTTTTTTAAGCATCTAATTGAAATTTAATAGGGAATAAGGTAAAATAAATACCTTTGAAGCATTTAAAGATGCGATATCAATTTTAAAAGAAAAATAAATTGAAACCGATTTTTTTTTTCTTTTTATAAACTTCCATTTTTTTTTTAGTTTATAGTGATACAAATAATTTCGCCAATTGAAAACTTGGCCTCTTCAGTGTGTCTATATATCCTGATCTTATTGGATTTGGATTTTCCCGGCTTCTGTTGGTGTAAACGGGCTTAGTGGATGTTATTTGACCTTATTCTTTATTAAATTTCAATTAGATGCTTAAAAAAAAAAAAAAAATATGAACCCTATCTCGTGTGCATTCACGATCTCATATTTGAAAGTGGAAAACAACAACATCCACTAAGCCCGTTTACACTAACAGAAGCCGGGAAAATCCAAATCCAATAAGATCAGGATATATAGACACACTGAAGAGGCCAAGTTTTCAATTGGCAAAATTATTTGTATCACTATAAACTAAAAATTAAAATTAAATAGAATAAAATAAAGTGAAAAGAGGGAGATATAATAAAAAGGATTGAATAAAAAGATAGATAAATAGATAGATAGATAGATAAAAATAAAGTTAAGTGAAATCGAGGGTTTTTTTCCAACCTCGGCAAATAGCTATAGAAATCTCAGTTTACAATAGCTGTTGATCGATAACATCAACATGCCAGTGTCGCAGATTTTGAACATGTCTGTGTAGATAAAAATCATATATATATATATATATATATATAATATTTGTGTGTGTGTGTGTGTGTAAGAGTGTGTGTATGTGTGTAAGAGAGAGAGGAGTATTAGAAGGCTATCACAATGCAAGAAATGGAAATATGTCGGCGTTGAGAAGTAAGACAAAAACAAATGATTTTTATATATATATATTTTTTTTTATTCATTTTTTTGTATAGCAAATCTTACTTGATTAGGCAAGACCTCAACACTGATGTAATGTGTGTGACCGTGTTCCATAATATATTTCGAGGAAGACCTCTTTATCAAAAGGTGGCGGTTTCAAATCTCTAAAACACGTGTGGAATGGTAATATTATTCTTATAACGCAGTATATATTAATATCCGCAGAAAATGAAATTTATTTGGAGTTTTATTCCATTTGCTGCGGATATCGCTAGATAGAGTTTTGAGATGCCCAAAAATAAAGATAAATAAAGTTTTTTTTAAATAAATCTATAATAAAGATAAATCGTTCAAATTAGGGTTGGGTAATGAATTTTTTTTTTTTATTAAATCAAAAAATGAATTTCACCCCAGATTGGAAAAAAAAAAAGGAAATCCAACAAAAAATAGAAATATTTGATCTTAATGAAATTTTAAGTATTTCTTAATTAATAGATGAATGTTAATAAAAAAAATATTTTAAAAAAAAAGAAAAAAAAGTTTTTTTAGATCACTTAAATTACTTTATCCTATCTTCATTTCAACGATGAAATATATCTTATACCCATAGTGTAGTATCTGTTCTGATGGATACTATACCCTATAGACCGGTATCGTCTTGGCCTTCGGACCTTGATTCCGCCGGTTTGTGGGTTTGTCCTGCACAGTTCTGTGAGATCCACCCGCCCAGCCTTTACCTTCTCACCCTTTGAGAAGGGGTCAGTTTATTGCTAATCACCTGATGCGCCCCTACCGGGGAATGCTGACGGGGCTGCCCAGGCAAATTTTAAAGGTCATAAGTGCTCTTCCTCTAGGGTGCTGACTTATCAAATCCCACTTTCCGACCTTGTGTCACATCTTACTGCTGTGGGAGGTAGATAAATACTTTGAAACTTAGTGACAACTTGTAAAAAGAAATAATACCATGAATGGCGGTTGAAAAAAATTGTTCCTTTTTTTTTTTTTTTTTTAAAGAGAGCTTGTATTTTAAGTCCTGAAAACATTCATTTTTACATAAAATTTTTTGATTTTCGAGTCCCATTTTCTACCGAGAACTGCCTTTAAAAATTATTTTTGGTGCTTGTACAGATTAGCGTGCAGATTAAATTATCAAAAATTAATTAAAAAAAAAAAAAAAACAGTATTATATATTTACGCAGCACATTTAAAAAAGTATCGTCATTAAAAAGTAGGAAAAATTATCTAGTAGAAATTTAATTATAAGCAAAAACCATTTTTCAGGAACAGTCGAATGACATCTTCGAACGCTTTCATCTTAAGGTAATCCGGAGACAAAATCAGGGGGGGGGGTAAGCACGTTTGGCATAATTGATTTCAATTAGTTCCAATTTCAAAAAGTTAGACTGTTCCCGAAAAATGGATTTTGCTTATAATTAAATTTCTACTAGATAATTTTTCCTACTTTTTGGTGAGGATACTTATTTAAATCTGCTGTGTAGGTATATAATACTGTTTTTTTTTTGTGGTATTGATAATTTAATATGGACGCTTCTCTGTACAAGCACCAAATTTTTTTTTTTTCATTTTTTATTCTCCTCTGCAGGATGTTATCTCTTTGTAAAGTTTCAACTGAGTATAAGACGTATCTCATCCTTGAAACGAAGATAGGAATAAAGTCACTTAAGTGAACTAAAATAAAAATTTTTTTATCTGTACGATTTCTTGTTTTGTTTTTTAAATAGATACTTTATATTAAAATTGCATTTAATAAATAAATACTTAAAATTTCATTAAATTCAGATACTACTGATTTTTCGTGTTGATTTTTTTTTTTCAACCCAGAGGTACTCAATTTTTTTTTTTTTTTATTAAAAAAAAAAAAAAAAAAAAAAAAATTAATCTGTACGTTTTCTTTAGTTTTAATTAAATACTTTATATTGACATTCATTTAAATAAATACTTAAAATTTCATTAAATTCAGATAATTCTGACTTTTTTGTTAATTTTTATTCAATTTTTTTTTAATTAAAAAAAACCCAAAGGATTTTGATTTTCATCGACCGTCCTAGTTTCAATTCAATAAAAGACAGTTTCTTCAAATACTTCTAAAGAGAGAAATTCTAAAAGCTCTCGTTACTCACCTCCGCGTCGCGATAAAAGAACTGTCGATGTTTCTTTTGCTGTTTGTGCATCTTGAGCATCATTTGAAACTCTTCGTTGGAAATGGTGCCATTGTCAGTGTCTTCATCTGAAGAACTGTCGCTCAGCAGAATGTTCTGGAGAACAAAAAAAATTTTTTTTTTTTTTTTTTTTTTAAATATTTAACCAGTTCCACATGATCATAACCTCCACTATAATAAAGACCAATGTGTATTTATTTTTATACATTAGACAATAGAAAAACAATGTTGATCTTGAGATGAATACATATGTGTTTTGGCAAAAGAATGTTTTCTAAAATTTTCAATTGGGGGGGGGGGATATATTTTTCTGATGAATTATTGTCTGAGAAAATTCAGGATTTTTAAAAAATTCTTATGGTTTTGACATTTTAAATTATATATCACTTTTTTATTGAATCCTTTAAATTTTGTTCAATATATATGTACTAGTGGGTCCCGTGGATATTCCACTATGCCTTTTACACCAAATCTGTATAATGCACTGTTAATCATAATATTCCTTTCGATATAATAAATGTCTGTCAGGGTTAATACTATTTAAAAAAAAAAAAAAAAAAAAAGACTTCTTTCACAAAAAATAATTTTTCTTGTCAGCTAAATATTCTTTAAATAAATAAATAAATAAATAAATAAAACGAATATGCCTCTTTATTTATTTAAAAATTGTAGCAATTAAATTCTTTTTAACACAATAAATATTCTCAGTCTTCTTGCCGTAAAAATAATTGTCAGCTAAATATTTTTTTAAATCAATTCAACGAATGTAACGTTTTAAAATGTATTTAAAGTTGTATCGTTTTAGTCAACAAGACGACATAATTTGCTTTTGGAACATTCCATTTTAAAATGGGTACAGTTGGCATTTTTTACTTTTGCAACATCAGATTAATTATCAATCTGAATGAACTTGCTGTTCTGGTGCCCCCACGGCGTAAATTCACTAGACCAACCCAACAATCTGCCAAATCACATCCATTCACTGTGGAGGTTTCCAGATGCCAAAGAGCTTTCTACTCCAAAAAGCTTCTTTCCTCGTGCTACTGGACTCTGGAACTCCCTCCCTGCTTCCTGTTTTCCTGACGGTACTAACATGTAGAAATTTAAAACTAATGTAAACAGACATCTCACTGCACAGCTCCCAATTTTAAGGTTGAACCCCCACCCCCCCCACCCCAAAAAAAATAAACAAAAACTTTCACTTTTTTTTCTCAGTAGCCCCCTATGTCTACAGTGGCGTCCTGCCTTGTTTGGGGTGAACTATGCTAAAAAATAAATTTTTTAAAAAATAAAATAAAATAGAATTAAAAAAAAAAAAAAAAATTTTTAAATTAAAAACAAAATATAAACAATAAAAAATAAAAAGAAAAAAATCTTTGCTGATCGGAAATTTTTTTTTAATTTTTTTTTTTTAATACGTGTGAAAGGTGATAACATATGTTCGAACATGAAATGCCATAGTGTATCATTATATAAATATTGAATTCAAAATGAGCCTTGAAATAAATAAAGTCGTGGAAGAAGATTTATTCAATGAAAGTCTGAGTAAGAGTCGAGCGTTTGAGATACTGACTGATCCCTCCAACCATGTTTATCTCGATCCACATCTGCGAGGGCTTATTAGAAAGTTTTTGTTTTTTTTGTTTTTTTGTTTTTTAAATTTGACTGAAATTTCCCAAAGATCAAAATATTTTTTATTATCTTACCTTCAACCATTTGCGACTTTTCTTTACTTTACTGAAATTGTAAAGCCTCATCTTATCAGCTTTTTTTTCTGAAATTAAATATTTTGAAAAAAAAAAATTCTTAAGTCTCCTTAAATTGTAAACATTTTCTAGAATCAAAATCATGTAATGGGTTTTGATCAAAATTGGAATAAGGATTCTAGACATAAGGTTTAGTAGAATTATATCTTGATTTTAATCTTTGTAAGGTGACATAAAACTCGTGCAGAATTATTTTATTCCGGAGGAATTAATTTTACCCATTCTGGGACGGGTATTCATCTATACGCACACATATATAACTCAGTAGAATACAAAGGTTATGACATAATAAATAATTTGTAATCATGCTCCGAAAAATATATATGTTACAGAAAAAAAAATATGATTGTGTATATATGTTACAGAAAAAAAATATGATTATGTATATATGTTACAGAAAAAAAATATTATGTATATATGTTACAGAAAAAAAATATGATTATGTATATATGTTACAGAAAATAAATATGATTGTGTATATATGTTAGAGAAAAAAAAATATGATTGTGAATATATGTTACAGAAAAAAAATGTTTGTGTATATATATATATGTTACAGAAAAAAAATGTTTGTATATATGTTACAGAAAAAAATGTTTGTGTATATATGTTACAGAAAAAAATGCTTGTGTATATATGTTACAGAAAAAAATATGATTATGTATATATGTTACAGAAAAATATGATTGTGTATATATATATATATATATATATATTACAGAAAAAATGTTTGTGTATATATATATATATATATTACAGAAAAAATGTTTGTGTATATATATGTTACAGAAAAAAAGATGCTTGTGTATATATGTTACAGAAAAAAAATATTGTTTATATATGTTACAGAACAAAAAGATGCTTGTGTACATATGTTACAGAACAAAAAGATGCTTGTGTACATATGTTACAGAACAAAAAGATGCTTGTGTACATATGTTACAGAAAAAAAATATGATTGCGTACATATGTTACAGAAAAAAGATGCTTGTGTACATGTTACAGAAAAAAAATATTATTACGTACATATGTTACAGAAATTTACGGTCCATAATGTCATCTTCAGCACAAAAATTCTTTATCAATTCGTTACAGGCAAAACTAACAATGGAATTGTTAAATGATCCTAATCATATAATAAAAAAAAAAAATCCAGAAAACTTTTTTTTTTCTCCTTTTATGTCAGGCTAAAATAATTGGATTTAAAAGAAAAATGGATATATTATGAGAAAAAAAAATGCATGAATCCTTCAAAGAAGGTAGATAGTGAAAGATTATAAAAAAGTTCTATCAACGATCACATTTTAATAAATGATACTTAATTTCTAAAAAAAATAAATAAATAAATAAATAATTAAACAGTAAATAATTTTCAATATATATATATATATATATATATAATATTTATAAATAAATATTAAATTATTTATACCTACAGACGCTAGCGTTTCAAGCTTATTGCTCTCATCAGTGCAGGGAAGTAACAATTTCAGACGGTCGGGAGGCGCGAACCCGGTACACAGAGTCAGCCATATCCACTCGGCCCACAAAAACTGTCACGTAATATAGGGAAATTAAGATCTATATGTACCTAGAAGCGGGCACAGATAGAAGACTAGTCGAGAGTGTTCGACGAACGTATTCGGAACTTTGCATTAGAGCTTTTTGACAGTCTATTTTTAACTTCCCTGAGAGTGCTCAACTTTAATTTCTTAAAGGGGCTTAGTATAATATTTATAAATAAATATTAAATTATTTATACCTACAGACGCTAGCGTTTC
The DNA here is from genome assembly GCA_963556195.1 of Sepiola atlantica. Lineage (NCBI taxonomy): Eukaryota > Metazoa > Mollusca > Cephalopoda > Sepiida > Sepiolidae > Sepiola > Sepiola atlantica. The sequence continues at coordinate 14,854,471 of OY744555.1, forward strand.
AAGCTTATTGCTCTCATCAGTGCAGGGAAGTAACAATTTCAGACGGTCGGGAGGCGCGAACCCGGTACACAGAGTCAGCCATATCCACTCGGCCCACAAAAACTGTCACGTAATATAGGGAAATTAAGATCTATATGTACCTAGAAGCGGGCACAGATAGAAGACTAGTCGAGAGTGTTCGACGAACGTATTCGGAACTTTGCATTAGAGCTTTTTGACAGTCTATTTTTAACTTCCCTGAGAGTGCTCAACTTTAATTTCTTAAAGGGGCTTAGTATATATATATATATATATTAAAAACTTAGTATAGTTCAAAACATCTAAGCTAAAATCTGGTTTTAAATTAATGAAAGCTAAGATTCTAAACCAATACAGTTACAGGGAGAGATTGGACAAATTGGGATTGACTCATGGCCATCCCTACTATAGGCCAGGCAATCGTGCAACTGGGGTCTTTTACTGGGGGGGCCATGTGAATTTTCTTAAATATTCGATATAGAAGTTGCAAACAAAGGTAAAATTCCTCTGAGATTAGTTTGATGTTTTTATGTGTTTTACATACCAAATAATAAGAACCACAATGAGCTAATTGATAAATTTGACAATTATTGACAAATTCCTATAAATGAAGAGACAGGTAATTTTGAATAAACAAAGGCGAATGCATATTTCAATGAAGAATTTTTATTTCAATGTTGGAGTTTTTTTTAGAGAATTTGTACTTATGTCAAAAGATCATTACTTGTATATTGTGGTTATAAAGAAAAAAAGGATCCGCACCAGTTGCTGATATAGTTTGCAACTTCTATATCGAATATTTAAGAAAATTCACATGGCCCCCAGTTGCACGATTGCCTGGCCTGTAGTAGGGATGGCCATGGATTGACTACTTTGCTGGAGAGAAGAATGAGAGGTGATATGATTGAGACTTTCAAGATAATAAATGGCAGTTCTAACTAGGGTGGGCATTTTTTTTAGTATTTCTCCTAGATCTGGAAGGTTATTGTCAAGGCAGTTTTAAAAAAATAGATTTGTTAACCAGTTAAGTTTTTTGGCTCAAAGAGTAATATGTTTTTGGAATAAGTTGCCAGATCGGATTAAAAACAGCAATAAGCGTGGATCAGTTTAAGATGAGGTTGGATGAATTCAGAGAAAGTGGTAGGAGGGAGAAATTGAGGGGCACTTTTGGGAGTTGTCAAATGAAATATTTGACACAATTTGATCTAGATATCGATACTATACTAAGAGTTAAATTTTTTTCCTTTTTTTTTTTTCAAAAAGTTAAATTGAGAAGATAGTTAAAGGAGAGATACCCAAGGAGGCATAACAAACAAATAATAATAATAACAAGCCGCGCGTGCGTGGTCCCCCTCTGTATGTGACTCGATGTGACGAGTGTAAAATGCAACAATAAATTCGGGCAATTTGGGCATTTTTTACCCCCCTTTGATCCCCTGGGGGCGCGAACCAGAATTTTTCTAAGGTCGAGGATGCTCATTTTATATCCAGAACAATTGCCTCTACATTTTGGCCAAGTTTCAGAAAAATTGAATGGATGGATCAAACGTTATGGGAGAAAAGGGTCATTTTTTGCCATTTTGGGGGCTTTTGACCTCCTGGGGGCGCGAACCAGATTTTTTCCAAAGTCAGCAATACTTATTTTCTATTAGGAACAATTGTCTCCACATTTTGGCCAAGTTTCAGAGAAATTGAATGGATGGATGAAAAGTTATGGGGTAAAAAATTTCATTTTTTGCCATTTCGGGGCCTTTTGACCCCCTTTGGGCAACCAGATTTTTTTTCACAAATCAGAATGTCACTTTCTAACCTGACCAAAATTACAACTTCATGCAAAATTTCAGAGAAATTCAATGAATGGTTGCGGAGAAAAATCCGGACGGACGGACATGCCTCAAAACATAAGTCCCCTGATTTTATAAATCGGGGGACCAATAATAATACCTATATTGTCGAGATTACAATTTAATTATCCTCTGAGGTCATCAGATCTAAACCTATATTTAAGACTCGCATTACACATCCATCATATAATCCTCTCCATGCAGTACATCCCCTCAACGGGCAGCTTTCACTTTCAGACATAATTCCACTGCACCCACGTGCCTGATAGACTTTTCCCTTCGGTCAAGTCAATTAATTTTTAAGCAATTAATCGGTCAATTAATTTTTAAGCAATTAATCGGTCAATTAATTTTTAAGCAATTAATCGGTCAATTAATTTTTAAGCAATTAATCGGTCAATTAATTTTTAAGCAATTAATCGGTCAATTAATTTTCAAGCAATTAATCGGTCAATTAATTTTCAAGCAATTAATCGGTCAATTAATTTTTAAGCAATTAATCGGTCAATTAATTTTTAAGCAATTAATCGGTCACTTAATTTTTAAGCAATTAATCGGTCAATTAATTTTCAAGCAATTAATCGGTCAATTAATTTTCAAGCAATTAATCGGTCACTTAATTTTTAAGCAATTAATCGGTCAATTAATTTTTAAGCAATTAATCGGTCAATTAATTTTCAAGCAATTAATCGGTCACTTAATTTTTAAGCAATTAATCGGTCACTTAATTTTTAAGCAATTAATCGGTCACTTAATTTTTAAGCAATTAATCGGTCACTTAATTTTTAAGCAATTAATCGGTCACTTAATTTTTAAGCAATTAATCGGTCACTTAATTTTTAAGCAATTAATCGGTCAATTAATTTTTAAGCAATTAATCGGTCAATTAATTTTTAAGCAATTAATCGGTCACTTAATTTTTAATCAATAAATCGGTCAATTAATTTTTAAGCAATTAATCGGTCAATTAATTTTTAATCAATTAATCGGTCAATTAATTTTTAATCAATTAATCGGTCAATTAATTTTTAATCAATTAATCGGTCAATTAATTTTTAATCAATTAATCGGTCAATTAATTTTTAATCAATTAATCGGTCAATTAATTTTTAATCAATTAATCGGTCAATTAATTTTTAATCAATTAATCGGTCAATTAATTTTTAAGCAATTAATCGGTCAATTAATTTTTAAGCAATTAATCGGTCAATTAATTTTTAATCAATTAATCGGTCAATTAATTTTTAATCAATTAATTAGTCAATTAATTTTTAATCAATTAATTAGTCAATTAATTTTTAATCAATTAATTAGTCAATTAATTTTTAATCAATCAATTAGTCAAGTAATTTTTAATCAATTAATTGGTCAATTAATTTTTAATCAATTAATTGGTCAATTAATTTTTAATCAATTAGTCAATTACTTTTGAATTAATTAGTCAACTAATTAATTAACTAAAATGAATTAATTAATTTTTAGAAAAAAAAAATTTACTTTCTTACCTGCTTTTGTTAGTGTTAGGCCATTTTTTAAGTTATGCCGATCGCCATTTTGAGACGATCGAAAACAATCCAAGAAGTCATCGTCACTGCGAGAAAGTAGAAAGAGAAAATAAATATTAACGCCATCAACTACAACAATATACATTGTAAAAGAAGAACTATATATATCAAAAATCTCACCTCTCCCACCCTTTTGACTATTTCTTTCACACTCTTACCCACCCCCCTGCCCATTTTCAAGTTATCTTCATTTCTTCAAATCTATATAATACTAAAAGTCTATTGTTCTTGTATGTTTGCAATCAGCTTTCCGGTTTTCAACATCCGGTTGCGCATGCGTAAATAGCATCGTCTTCAATCTGTTATTCCAATTCCGTTATTCTCTATTATGATTAACGAACGCATGAAATTTTTCATTCTGGAAATTTTTAAACAATTTCATTTAATTTCATTAAATAGTTTATTTGTTTTCTTCACGGCTAAAAACATTCAACGGGAGGACTTCGTAAAGTCTGTCGCAGTTTAAAAAAAACTCCTCCCTTTTAAAAAACAAAAACAAACAAACAAAAAAACAACACTCATTATTAATATCAGCCATACTAGCGGTCGGTGAACGAAACCACCTCCCACTTTCCCTCTCATAGATTTCACCACTCCTACTCCCTCTGTTTTCGTTACGTACGCGAGAAAGCTAGCTGTACCCCCTTCCTTTCTCAAATCGCCCTAACCAACCACTTATAATTCAGTAACTGTAATTAAAAAAAAAAAACAATTATAATAAACAGAACGACTCATAGAAATCTATCTATATTCTTTTTTCATTTTAATATACTTTCATAGAAATGCTTCTGTTATGTAAAAAAAAACTATTTTCTTTATGCCACAAGTGTCACGCTCATACATGAATTCCATAGCTAATATAACAAACTGACCCAACGGGTCACGGGTGGTCTAGTCTTTTTCTAAAACTATGATACCACCTGCATGCTAAACACAGTTTTCCCCTTCCCTCCTCTTTCCCCAGCCTCTCAAAATCCATGCCACACCTCACGACAAAAATCTCAATCCCTCCCCCCTTTTCATCTCTCCCACCCTAAGGCAAATTTACTAATATTCTCACCCTTCCCCCATTTCACTGCTGCCTTAATGGTACCCACTCAAAGCTTTCCATATTCATTTCATTCTTTGCCACCACTGACTTCTCGCAGCCTGGACTCTCCTCCAGCGCGCACAGTAGCCACGGCTACTACTTTCCTTTATCTCTCCATCATGTCAACATAAAATTTCGATGTACTTGCATGACATTTTTCTTCAAATTATCATCCTGAGGAAGTCTTACAATAAAGACGAAACGTTGATGAATATATAAAAGAAATAACTCTTGGTTTTTTTCCTTTCCCATTACGTCAGATTACTGTCATCCTTCCTTATATATATATATATATATATATATATATATATATATACACATGTATACTTAGGCAGCAAGTCATTATCCAAGCAAGCGTTGTTGAACGTCACAGAACTTTCATTTGTAAAGCTTCTTCGTGAGGTTCTCAAATGGCCGAATTAAGAACAATCGGGGAAATACTTTACGGACTGCCACCTGAAACCAGAAAGATAGCTCGACGGTTTGAGAACCTCACAAAGAAGATTCACAAACGAGAAAGTTCCGTGATGTTCAACAACGCTTGCTTCGATACATACATATATATATATATATATATATATATATATATATATATTTCTCTTTTTTTTTCTTCTTATCTTTCGTTTTTGCTGGAATGGGGCATCCTACCGGATGCCAGACATTCACCGGCTATTTCAGACACTCCAGCCTAGAGACCTTTTTAAGATTCTAACCATCCCTTTAAGTGTAATTGTTTGTATTTCTCTTGCACTCGGTTCACCGGGTATATTCGCCAGATAGCTTTTGAAATTATTTTTCATTAGTCCTGTTGCTCCTATAATTACTGGGATGATGGAGATTTTCCTAAGATTCCAGTTTCTTTTCATGTCGTAGATAAGACCTTGGTATTTCGTAATCTTTTCCCTTTCTGCTCTGTTTAATCCTGCATCATTAGGGACACTGACTTCAACTAGGGTTGCTACTTTCTCCCTTTTGTCCCATATCACGATGTCAGGTTTAACAGCTCCGTATATATATATATATATATATATATATATTGTTAAATATAACAGACAACTTATGTCTGGATATCCTTTCGTAGATCCTTTCCATTGTCTGAATCAGAATCTTTGTTGGGGGGGCGGAGGTTACAGCGGCCAAAACGTTGTGGTGATACCACTCAAGATGAGAAATGTAGTCGGCATAAACATTTCTGTTAACTTGAAGAAATTTTTATATGTATATATATATATATATATATCTAGACAGCATCTTTTCTTGAAGGCAAGTATTGTTAAATATAACAGACAACTTATGTCTGGATATCCTTTCATAGATCCTTTTCATTGTCCGAATCAGAATCTTAGTTTCGGGGAGGGGGGGGGGGGATTGGCCGATAAACCTGCCATAGTTTTCATTTGTGTCCTAAGTACTTTCAGACCCATCCGTGTCCATCTTCAGGGGAATGAGGTTAATCAGGTAAAGACCATGTGTTCATATTATAGATGGTTTGGGCAGGAATTATGTAATAAGTACGAAACTATAGTTAGCATTATCGACATTTTAGTATATTATTGCTGGTATGGAAGTTAATTCTGTTAATTATGGGGAAAAAAAACAACCCCATAATTAACAGGATTAACTTTAACACCAGCAATAATATATTAAAATGTCAATAATGCTAACTATAGTTTCGTACTTATTACATAATTCCCGCCAAAACCATCTATAATAAGAACACATGGTCAGTACCTGATTCACCTCATTCCCCTGAAGATGGACCCGGATGCATCTGAAAGTACTTGGAAATCAAATCAAAACTATGGCAGATTCATCAACCAATCTCCCCCCCCCCCGAAACTAAGATTCTGATTCGGACAATGGAAAGGATCTACGAAAGGATATCCAGACATAAGTTGTCTGTTATATTTAACAATACTTGCCTTCAAGAAAAGATGCTGCCTATATATATATATATATATATACATATAAAAATTTCTTCAAGTTAACAGAAATGTTTATGTCGACTACATTTCTCATCTTGAGTGTTATCATCACAACGTTTTGGCCGCTGTAACCTCCGGCCTTCTTCAGGTGTATCTCTTCGAACTTGGGAATCTGGACGGAACCCTTTATTTAATCCACGGGGGTAGCATGCTCTTGTTCCGTCAGCCATGACTGGGAGAAGTCTTCAGTGATTCGCAATTCTTCGACCCGTGGTGAAGTGGATATAGTACTAAGTTTAATTCAGTTCTAAGTGATAATCATCTGAAGGTTGAAGGTTCAATCCTTGGTGTGGGCAATACGAAGAATTGCAAATTACTGAAGATTTCTTAAGCCTAGTTATACCCCCCTGAAACTGAATCCAGGTCAACTTCTAGATCAGCTGCATATTTCAACTGATCCGAGGGAGATGGGCAAGAAGCAACACCAGAATATAGGTATCATCAGCATAGATGTTAATTAATTTTCTGAATAATATTCCCCGGAATCAACAAATGCTTACAAACTACACGAAAGACATATCGAAAAGTATTACATATCAGACTTACCTGTCCTCATCTATAGGTGTGTTCAGAATCTTAGTTAAATACGCCAAAAATGACTCCAAATATAAAGCCTTTTCCAAGCGTTGAATATGAAGTGGTTGGCATAGTTGCTGTCCATAATTGTGTTCTATGGAGGTCTTTGAGGACATCCTGCTTTGTCCTGAAAAAGTAAAAATAAAATTTAAGTAAATAGAGATCATTGGAAATTACATTTGAAATTAATGGGAAATTACATTGGAAATTAATGGGACAACGAAATACGGGAAATTAATGGGACAACGAAACGCGGGAAATTAATGGGACAACGAAATACGGGAAATTAATGGGACAACGAAACGCGGGGAAATTAATGGGACAACGAAATACGGGAAATTAATGGGACAACGAAATACGGGAAATTAATGGGACAATGAAATGCGGGAAATTAATGGGACAACGAAATGCGGGAAATTAATGGGACAACGAAATGCGGGAAATTAATGGGACAACGAAATGCGGGAAATTAATGGGACAACGAAATGCGGGAAATTAATGAGACAACGAAACACGGGAAATTAATGGGACAACGAAACGCGGGAAATTAATGGGACAACGAAATGCGGGAAATTAATGGGACAACGAAATGCGGGAAATTAATGGGACAACGAAATGCGGGAAATTAATGGGACAACGAAACACGGGAAATTAATGGGACAACGAAATGCGGGAAATTAATGGGACAACGAAACACGGGAAATTAATGGGACAACGAAACACGGGAAATTAATGGGACAACGAAACACGGGAAATTAATGGGACAACGAAATGCGGGAAATTAATGGGACAACGAAATACGGGAAATTAATGGGACAACGAAATGCGGGAAATTAATGGGACAACGAAACACGGGAAATTAATGGGACAACGAAACACGGGAAATTAATGGGACAACGAAATGCGGGAAATTAATGGGACAACGAAATGCGGGAAATTAATGGGACAACGAAACACGGGAAATTAATGGGACAACGAAACACGGGAAATTAATGGGACAACAAAATGCGAGAAATTAATGGGACAACGAAATGCGGGAAATTAATGGGACAACAAAATACATTTCTTTTTCACTATCAAGACCTGACATACAACCGACTATGTTGTTAAATAAACAAAAATGTATCTTGAATAAATGCGTTAATAAATATTTAATCCGGTTCTAGATTTCATTTTTTCATATTGTGGTTTATTTCCGGACAGTTTTGCTTTTCCAGCCTGATCAACAAGCAAAAAAAAAAAAAAACATACTTTGAATTAAAGATGGCGCCAGAGAATTGAGTGATCAAAGCATGGGACAAAATTAATAGGCAAGCGGCCAATATCAAACAAATGCACCAGTCGATAGAATGTAAAAAAAAAAACAAAAAAAAAAAACGCTTTAATATAACCAATAAAGTTCCCCAAAATAAATATTTGACCAGAATGGATTGATAACATGGCCATCCCTACTACAGGCCAGGCAATCGTGCAACTGGGGTCTTTTACTGGGGGGCCATGTGAATTTTCTTAAATATTCGATATAGAAGTTGCAAACAAACGTAAAATTCCTCTGTGAGATTAGTTTGATGTTTTTATGTGTTTTACATACGAAATAATAAGAACCACAATGAGCTAATTGATAAATTTGACAATTATTGACAAATTCCTATAAATGAAGAGACAGGCAATTTTTAATAAACAAAGGCAAATGCATATTTCAATGAAGAATTTTTTTTCAATGTTGGATTTTTTTTTAGAGATTTTGTACTTATGTCAAAAGATCATTACTTGTATATTGTGGTTAAAAAGAAAAAAAGGATCTGCACCAGTTGATGATATAGTTTGCAACTTCTATATCGAATATTTAAGAAAATTCACATGGCCCCCAGTTGCACGATTGCCTGGCCTGTAGTAGGGATGGCCATGATTGATAACCATTTAAAGAAGATGCAGCCATCTTCAAAAATGGCCTCTCACGGTCAGTGAAACAGTGATAGTAATGTTTTTTTTATCATTAAATTACATTTTTATTTTGGTGCTTGTACAGAGAAGCGTCCATATTAAATCATCAATAACAGAAAAAAAACATAATTATATACTTACGCAGCAGATTTAAATAAGTATCCTCACCAAAAAGTAGGAAAAATTATCGAGTAGAATTTTAATTAAAAATAAAAATCAGTTTCATCGTATTTTGATGACTGCCATTGATTTATTACTTGTTAATATGACAGACTGAGTTATCTCCCCCTGAATTTCGTGTTTTTCGTTCGAATCAATGGTCGAACCCGATTAAACGGATTTTTATTTTTTATTACAATTCTACTCGATAGTTTTTGCTAATTTTTGGTGTACAAACCTATTTTTGTTTGATACATAATTATTTCAAAGAGTTTTCCGGTTAATTTAATTGGAACTGCGATTTTCAGCGTTTTTTTCATATGTACGCTCATCTGTAGAAGCACCCTTTATTTTTTGTTAAAAAAAAACATTAAATATAACGGCTTTATACGATAATATGGTGTTTTGTAATAGTTCCGAGCCGCATTATTTTTAGGGTTCTTCTAAAGTCGATATTAAACTAAAAAAATATCAACTTGGGGGGGGGGGGGGGGGGTACGTTAAACTTAAAAATACAAAATACAGTTTATAATCTATAGGAGATTCGGTGCTTAAAATTGATAGTATCTACTTGGATTTTTTTTTTTTTTTTAAGTTGGATAATTTGAAATGCGTCGAATACAAATTAATGGTATTATTGTAGATTCACACCCTCTGCTGCATCACCCCCCCCCCCCCAAAAAAAATGCGATTCTACTTTGTTTAGGCGATTACGTGCGAACACCCTGAAAAACTTGTCGGAAAAGAATGAAAAAACAAATTACTATAGAATTTAGAGCGAATGGGGATCAGTTTCGTATATAAATTCAATGTAAAATGATCCTCCATTTCGAAGCCATTCTTATTTTAGGGCAATTAACCAAATTCTTTCACCATTAACTCGAAGTCCGATTGGCAAGGTCGTAAAATCACACGTAATAGCCTACAAAAGTAGAACAACCCCCCCCACTCTAAAAAAAAAACAAAAAAACGCACAGAATTTATCTCCCATAGCAAACAAAACAAAAAAACATTAGACTGGCTCGAAAATGGGGGATCATTTTATGGTAAATTTTTATGCGAAACTGATCCCCCATTCTATAATTATTTGTTTTCTTTTTGCCAAGTTTCTAAGGGTGTCCAAACGTAATCGCCTAAAAATATAAAATCTTATTGTGGCGGGGGTCAGAGCAGGGTGTTAATCTACAATATATCAAATCGGTATTATTGTAGATTAACATCCTCAGCTGAATGACATACACACGCCATCAAAAAGAGATTTTACTTTTTTGGACAATTATTTCAAAATTTACAGTGGTTTCGCACATAAATGTAACGTAAAGATCTCCCATTTCGCAGTAATTCTAGCGTTTTAAGGAATTTAACCTTTTGCTAGGGGGGGGGGGATAATTAATGTGCGTTTTTTTTGTTTATTATTTTTTAGGAAGGATGGGTCTACATTTTTTTTAGATAATTAAAAGTGGTTTTACGAGCTTGCCAGTCGGACTTAGGGTTAGTGGTGAAAAAAATTCGGTTAACTGTGCTAAAAAGCCAGAATAAGGGCTCATTTTAAATTTGGTAATGGTAAAGATCGACGGTCTGAACAGTTTCCTCTAAAAATTCGAATAAAATTAGCGGGTCCTTTTGTATTACAGGCTGGTGATACCAGATCAGGCTGCCCTGTGGCTCCCTGAGACGAAATTCACCTACATTGACGTTTTTTTTTTTTTTTTTTTTTTTTTTTTTTGTAAAACTTAATTATGTTCTACAAAACCAAAAACAAAAACAACAGCCCCTCTCCCTTTCTCCCTCCCCTTTTGTATTTTTATTTTTCCTACCCTACTCCCGGTCCTGGATATGACCTTAAACTACATCCGATGGTGAGATCCGGCTTACGGACTTTGGGGAATGTGGAGCCTCCTCTTAATTACCATTGCTCCCAGGTCCACCCTGACCCGGAGTGGTAGTACCTGTTAGGGTCCCAACTATGGGTTAAATAGAAACAGATATTAAAAGGGGAAAGAAACAAAAAAGAGAAGAAAACAAGACCAGATTCGGCATTAAATAACCCAAAAAGGGTTGATATGCCGTAAAACAAAACTACCAAACCACCGTATTACAGGGCCGAAAAAACAAATTATCTTTAACTTTTAAATGACAGGGGGAGATAATTCAAAATGTTCCCCCAGGATGTATCTTCCGATTTTAATTGACTTAACGTACACACGTAAAAAGATTATTTAGGAATAAAACAATCAGAATGCTTTATGGTATTCGGTAAAAGATTTTTATTAAAATAAATCAAGCATCACAGAAAGTAACAAAATAGAAAAATACGTAAATGAAAGGAAAAATACATGAAACATAGGAGATCAATTTTTTTTTTTTTTAAATAAATGAAATCTCCGCACCAGAAATGAATCTGTGCGCTTGCAAGAAAGTCTATTATTTTGTCATTATCTCTGGTTAAATATAAAATACCTTGCAAGTTCAGTGTGTTAAAATCAATTTTTGGGAATCTTTTACGAGACTCAGCAGAGTAAAAACGCAAAAAAACAAATTACAACAAATAAAAGTAACTGTAAGCTGTAAAAGTTAGTTTCAAACTTGCATGTGCTATTTGTTTGTATTTTAAACCCGTTTGAAGTGCTATTTATTAGAAATCAATAGTTTTGACACCGTATCTTCGAAAAAAAACATGGCCGATTTGGGGGGGGGATTACTAACAAATGCACTAGGAGCGCCATATTGTTTTTGTGAAAACGGTGGGGAAAAAAAAACAAGAATTTGTTTTTTTTACATCTAATGAAAACCCATTTATAATACGTAAAAATAAAAACAAATTACATAGGTAAGTAGAAAAATATCTATTCTCGTCGTAGGTCAACTTCACTTGTTGCAAATTTATGTTTTTAAACCCTTTCTCGTTCTTTTTTTGGACCCCGTTCGCGCCTCTGCTGAGTCTCGTAACATATACCCCAATTTTTAGATAAATCCTAAGGGAACACTTTGAATTATCTCCCCTTATCATTTGACTCTTCAAAATTAAAGATTAAAAAATAATTTCTCGGCCCTATAATACAGGAGCACCAAGATGGTGATGATATAATTTATATATATATATATATATATATATATATATATATATATATATATATATAAAGATTATGACACCAAGAACGTTTCGGAGTTAGAATGAAAGTGTTTCTGTGGAACGAACTGAATTCGAACCGGCACCCCCAGATGTTCACGTCGCTAACCACTTAACCACAATGTATTATAACGTAGTAACAGAAAAAAAAAGACGTTTTAATACTTTTTTCGTCTTGAGCTATACAAAAAAAAAGACTCCATTTTGTGAAAATCACGATTCTTGTAGGATATTTATACGTTTCAAACGTTCCGATTACATGCTTAATACTAAATAGATTTTAATTCAAAATGTTTTCTAATATTAAAAAAAAATTAAAAACATTTTTACCGCCTATAAACAATTTTTTTATCGTATTATGTTTACACTGTCGATCTTTACTTTTATTTTAAATTTATATACGAAACTGATCCGGTGATTCCCGACTTAAAATTCTAAAATAATTGTTTGTATGTTTTTCTTTCCGCAAAGTTTTTCAGGGTGTTCCTCAACAATCTACATTATAAAATTATATAAACACTTCGTATGTGTTTTTTGTTAACTACATAATTTACAAATTTGTTTTCGTTTTTTTTATATTTACTTATTATTCATCAAATATTTATTGGAATAAAAAATGTACAAGCGTTAAAAAAATATATTTTTAAATACTATTTTAAAAAATAATTTAATGAAGAAATTAAATCTACCAAAATGCATTTCGTTTTTTTTTGTTGTTTTTTTTTTTTAAATATTAAAGAAATTCATTTTTTGTTTTCATTTTTTTTTTTTTTTTACTTCGAAATTTGAAAGTATTTAAACTCGAAAAACATTTAAACTTTCTCAACTTTCAATCTTTTGACACATGAGGATTTACTAAGAATTTTGAAACCAGTTTAAATGTCTTTCGACAGTTTAAATACTTCTAAATTCTTTTCAAATTTCCAAGCGTTTTAATAAAAAAAATTAAATTAAAAATTAAAAAAAAAAAACGGATTTGTTTTAAAAAAAACGAAATGCATTTTGGTAGATTTAATTTCGTTATTAAATTATTTACTATTAATCGAATATTTATTGGAATAAAAAATGTACAGGCGTTAAAATATATATATATATATTTTTAAAAATACTATTTAAAAAAAATTTAATGACGAAATTAAATCTACAAAAATGAACTTAGTTTTTTTTTTTTTTTAATTTAAAACAAATACATTTTTTTTTTTACTTTTATTAAAACCATTCGAAATTTGAAAGGAATTTAGAAGTATTTAAACTGTCGAAAGATATTTAAACTTGTTTCAAAATTCTTAGTAAATCCTCATGTACCAAAAGATTGATAGTTTGGGAAGCTATATCAAATTATTTAAAAAAATAGAGATTAAAACAAAATTACCTCAACGTTATTATATTTTATAATTTTATAACAATTTAGTTCAATTATAATTTAATTTTCAAAATCCTATTTAAAAAATTAATTTGGTAAAAATAAAACGACTTAGTTTAAAAAAATAAAATAAAATAAAATAAAGACGATACAAAAAAAAAAATTGGGTGCTTATGCAGTTTACAGACCGAGCTTTTTCTTTTCAGATATGATTTTAAAGTTAAATTCAATTTTGACGGTATCTTTTTGTTTATTAAATAGTTAGGTGAAAGTACAGAATAGTTAACAAAGTCAATCCCCTCCCCACGTTAAGAATAGGTCGTTTCTAAATAATAACGTTATTATTTCAGCCCGGTCCGTAAACTGCACAAGTACTCAAAACTGAAAGTAAAAAGACGGTGCTTATTTACAACAGGGTCCCTGGAAAAAAAATATTTTCATGTAAAATCAGTATTTTATACTTACTCAGGCATAGTTTCTCACTCACGGTACGCAAAAAAAGAATTTAAAAATATCAAGTAGAACTTTAATTAGAACGATTTTTTCCATTTCCATAAGGGCGATGTACAACGTCTATTCGCCGACATTTTGGGTGTGAGCGATCGATGGAATAGCCAAGGGAAATAAGCACCTACATTTTATTAATCTATAAAATTATATCGTGGAAAGTACCCCGGTGAAGAAATCAAAAATAATTATTTAATTTTCATTTTTTTTTTTATTTAATAAATATATATTTTATTATTATTGCATTATTAGTGTTTCTTTCTCTTTTAAATTCTAACAATAACAACGGGGTTATTGCCTTGGCTATTGCATCGATCGCTCACACCCAAAATGTCGGCGAATAGACGTTGTACACCGCCCTTATGGAAATGGAAAAATCGTTCTAATTAAAGTTCTACTTGATATTTTTAAATTCTTTTTCGTACCGTGAGTGAGAAACTATGCCTGAGTAAGTACAAAATACTGATTTTACATGAAAATAATTTTTTTCCAGGGACCCCTGTTGTAAAGAAGCACCAAAAAGACTCCCGGGCAACGTTGGGTATATACAGCTTGTTATAGACACATGAACTGACTGGACTAGACATCATAATAATTTGGTGGAGAAAAAAAATGTATCACGATGTTTATTTCAACTGCGCCCATATATAAACAAGGTTGATCTACCCAAGTTAAGAAGGTACCCTTAATTAAAATATATATATATATATATATATACAAAAATAGAGGGTGCAGGAGAAGCAAACATCTAATCTTCAATTAATCCCTCACCCCACAAATGACGGTTTAATCTGTGGGAGGATGGGGAGGGGGGGGGCACTGTGTCTTTCACCGATCAGGGTCGCCCCACCCCCTTCCCCAGGAGGGCAGATTTAGATACAAGGTCGTTCGTTTTTTTTTTTCTTTTTAATGTTAGGAAAATCTGAACCGGTATAAAAAAAAAAAATATCAAAAATAATCTTTATAATCAGTAGATTCGACCACTCCCTCATAAATGAGGGCGCCCTAGGCGACAGGTAATATAAAACGAGGAGGGAATGCCTGGGAAGATCGCTCCCCCCCCCCCCCCCCCCGTCTCAGATATTACAATTTGATCCAGCATAAAACGACAACACGGGAATGTAGTCCCCCAGTGTGTCCCCTATTTTGGGGAAGGCACTAGAAGAGACGGGACAAACTATAGACACGGGTACTACGCTTTGATCAGAGCCTCTTCAAACGGCTCAGATTATATATATATATATATATATATATATTATATATATATATTTATTTATATTCATAATTTGTATTGAGAATTTATCAACAAGGACATCCTACATTTTATTTCGACCACACTTTTCCATTAAAAAAATAAAAATTATTTAATTAATATGTTGTTGTTCACGCTTTTTTTTTTCTTTCTTCAATGCAGTATAGTATAATTAATAGAAAAGTTATAAAAGGACAGCTTTTAATAGTCTGGTCGTTTGTCCTTAGAATACCATACAGACAGCGACTGTTTCTATGTTACATTGTTAGGTAATAGGTCATGTTTTATGTTTATCAGGAGATAAATGACTTGTTTAGTTATTGAATATTACAGAATATTGATTACTGAAAAAATAAATAAATAAATAAAAGTAAATGTATATCTAATTACATTAGATATACATTTATTTATCGTAAAGGTCATGACTATATATTAAACATTTAAAAAATATATTTTATTAAAAAAAGAACAAAAAAAAAATAGATTTTATAGCATGAAAACAGTCGGGCAAGATAAATGATTTGGTTTTATTTGAAATAAAATTGGTAGTTAATTAATGGTGCTTGTACAGAGCCCGTATTATCAATATCACACAAAAAAACAGTATTATATACTTACGCAGCAGATTTAAATAAATATCCTCACCAAAAAGTAGGAAAAATTATCGAGTAGAATTTTAATTAAAAATAAAAATCAGTTTGATCATATTTTGATGACTGCCATTGATTTATTACTTGTTAATATGACAGACTGAGTTATCTCCCCCTGAATTTCGTGGGTTTTTTTTCGCCCGATTAAACTGATTTTTAATTTTTTTTATTACAATTCTACTCGATAGTTTTTGCTAATTTTTGGTGTACAAACCTATTTTTGCTTGATACATAAGTATTTCAAAAGGTTTTCCGGTTAATTTAATTGGAACTGCGATTTTCAGCGTGTTTTCATATGTACGCTAATCTGTATAAGCACCTAATTAAGTCATTAAAAAACTTTTTTAATTTAAAAAAAAAATATATTATTTCTGCTTAAAATCTTTAAAAAAAAAACAAAAAAAAAGAGGAAAAATTAAAACAATTTTATTTTTAAATAAAAAAAAATATATAACTAAAATAACTGTTTTGCAGTATAGCACACGAGCATACATGTTCTAGGAGTTATACAAGTCTGAGAAGCAAGTATGTAAATAAATAACAGATTTATTTAAGTAATTAATAACATTTTTGTCAGCCCTCAGACACCGAAAAGCGACAGAAATAAAAAAAAACCGACGATTTATTTAATTAATCCTTTTTTCTTGGGTTGAAAAAAAAAACGATTACTAATCGACACACACAAAAAAAAAAGTAACAATGAAGGATTTAAAATACAACAAAAATAAAAAGAAACCCCGGCATCTTCTTTATTTTGTGTCACCACAAAACACACGTAGGATCATCTGGACAGGAGATGGATGAAAGATTAATGAAAAAAAATCCTACCTTCGTGGTGGATTCCTCCCTGTAAACTCTGTCTACATCGAGAGCGATGTTGCTGGAATAACAATTCCCAATATGGCGAACCGAGTGCGTTTCAATGTAATGTCTGGTCGCGGCGAATAAAACCTCACTCATGACTTCCCTCTTGCTAAGCGGGGGGGAGCCCGCCATTTTTCGTGATTACGGAAACACACGAACACACGCTCGGCAGCTAAACGACTTTTTAGTTTTTTTTCGTAATCATTTTACAGCGATGTAATTTTATTTAAAAAGTTTATCATTCTGTTATTAATTGAATAAAAATAATATGTATATAAAAATAAACGCCGATTAAAATTAAAAACAAAACAAAAAAAAAAACAAGTACAGTTTATTTCTATTTTTTTTTGTTTTTTTTTAAGAAAGCTTTTCCCGCCTTTTTTACTGGTTATCTGAAAAATAAATGAAATTGTTTGGGTTTTTTTATAATAATTAAATTTTATATTTTTGATCCGCCCTTCGAGTTGATATCAAAAAGTAGTATCTGTTCTGATTGCGATACCGAAATCCTTCGAGACTGAGGCATTTTTTTTTTTGTCTCAAATTAGAATGCTCTTATTGGGAGAATTGTATTTTCCTCTATCTTAAAATTGCCTTCTGACATATTCAGGCCCTGTAACAAGATGATTAAATTTTAATTCAATATATTTTTTTAAATATATTTTATCAAATTAATATATTATTTTTTTAAGTATA
>OY744555.1:14877113-14927113 GCA_963556195.1 Sepiola atlantica
GGAGGTCATTTTCTAAGGATTCAGCCATTGCCTCAGATATGATCGCGTCTGTTTTGCCAACATGGCGAGAGTAAAGCGTCGTGTCGTCAGCAAATAAACCAATCTCACACTCTATGTCATCAGGGAGAACATTTATATAGATCAGGAACAACAAGGGTCCAAAGATAGATCCCTGGGGTACACCAGCATTTATGTCATGATGCTTAGATGAACAGCCATCGAGGACAACCTGGATTTTTCTTTTAGTTAGGAAGGATCTAATTATATTAAGTAATTGTCCAGTAATACCGTATGAGCGTATTTTCAGGAGAAGCCCTTTATGCCATACCTTGTGAAAGGCCTTGGATATATCAAGCGCTACTGCCCTAGCTTCTCCTGCCTTGTCGAGTGTATGATAGATGCATTCAGAGATGACCGTTAGGATGTCTGCAGTAGATCGTGTTTGTCTAAATTCATACTGGCGGTCAGAAAGAAGTTTAGCATGAACTAGGTGCCGTACTCTTGCTAGATCGATTAAGGATTCAAAGATTTTAGCAAAGATCGGCACTAGACTGATTGGGCGGTAGTTCTGAGGATCGGTTCTATTCCCAGAATTCTTGAAGACTAGTACCACGGAGTCAATTTTCCAGCTATCAGGGAAGCAAGATTCAGCAAGGCATTTGTTGTAGAGTTTGGAGAGTACACGGGCCAGTTCAGCAGAGCATTTCTTTATTCCTATTACAGGTATAAGATCAGGCCCACAAGCTTTGGAGGTGTCAAGGTTTTTTATGATGTCTCTGACCTGGGATGGGGTGATGACCAGGTTATCAAGTGTGGCTTCGGTCCACAAAGGGAATTTGGGGAGGGGGTGGTTATCTGAGTCCAAAGTGGAGTTAGAAGCGAAATGCTGGGCAAGTAGTTCAGCCTTATCAGTGGCTGTGCAAACGACATAATTGTGGTTTGATAGTGGGGGAATCGTTGATTGACCATTGTTCACTACACTATTGTAGATTTTCCAGAAATCACGAGTACCTAGTTTCTGTGACTGAATGCGTTTTTTTGTTAACTCATTATACCTTCTCTTTGCTTCGCCTATCACGGCCTTGCAATTATTTCTTGACTCTATAAATTTATGTCTATTAGTAGCTGACTTATGGCGGCCGAATTTACGGAATGCTTGTTGCCTCTCAGCAATGGCAGCTGCACATTCCGAGGTGAACCATTGGGGAGAGTGGGGCTTGCTAAAAAATTTTCACATGGGGACATAGGCTTCAATGCCTGTTTTGACCCATTCAGTTAATTTATTTGCACACTGGTCGGCAGGGAGTGAGAAGGTTTCCCTCCATGGGGCGTCGCTGATGTGATCTCTGATTCACTCAAAATCAGCCTGCTCATAGTATCTCGTTGTTTTGAGCAACGGTTCATCAGCTTTCGGGCGACTTTTTAGAGTGATATGTATCATTAGCACAATGTGATCAGCATTCCCGAGTGGGCTATGAGCTTTCGTCACACAAGCCTTGGAATTGAGGTCAAGAAGAGGTCTAGAAGTGAGGCTTGTTGGTCTACTCGATCGGGGATGCGGGTCGGAAAATCGACAGTCTGAGAGAGGGAGTGGGCTAAGGAGAAATTATACGTAGAGTTGCCGGCTGCGTCAGTAAGGCTGGAGAATCCCAACCAGTCGCGGTAATGGGCATTAAAATCCCCAAATACATGTATCTGGGCATCTGAGTCAATTAAGACTGCTCTATCTATGCTTCCAGAGACAGAGTTTAGCAGAGTACAGTCCTGGGTCGACGGGGAGCGGTATAAGAAATATAAGTAACTGACACTGTGATGTAAAGTCAATCTAAAGCACATGTAGTTTTGGCCATCTGATTCCAACCTATGTTCTCTAGTCAAGGGGAGGGTGCTCCGAACATAAACTCCTAGCCCGTGCATATGTTTGTCAGAGTCTTTACAGTAGAGTGGGAGGTAGTCAGTCATGTCAAAGTGGTGAGAGGAAATTGAGGATTGAAGGTTAGTTTCACTTAGAGCTAGGATATCCGGGGAGAAAGGTTTCTACGTCGTTGATGTTGGTTCTAAGTCCCCGGATATTTGTGAATGCGAGCCTCAAGGGTGGAGGCGAAAGTGTTTTTTGTTGGGTGTCTCCAGTTCCTGTCCCATCGCCGCAACGTAGCATCCTTGTGTTTGTTTTACAAATACTTCAATGGATTGTGCTCCGATGAATTGGCTACTCTGGTGCCCCTCGACGTAAGTTCACTAGACCAGCTCGACAATCAACTAAATCCCATCCATTTACTGTGGAGGTCCCCAAATGCCGGAGAGCTTTCTACTCATATAACTTCTTTCCTCGTGCTGCTGGACTCTGGAACTCCCTCCTTTGCCCCCTGTTTCCCCGACAGTACTGACATGCAGAAATTTAAAACTAATGTAAACAGACATCTCGCTGCGCAGATCCCAATTTAGGTTGACCCCCTCCTTCCGAACCTTCTCCCTTTTATTTTTTCTCAGTAGCCCCTTACGTTTACAGTGGCGGCCTGCCTTGTTTGAGGTGAACTATGTTAAAAAAAACACCAAAAAAAAACAATATAATAAAGAAATCTTTAAAAAACAAAAAAAATTATCAAGAAATAAACTAGACATTAAAAATTTTTTTTACTCCCTCCCACCCCGGTAAGATGTGACACAAGGTCGGAAAGTGGGATTGGAAAGCCAGCGCTCGAAAAGATGAGCACTCTGGTCTATAAAAAAAATTCCTGGGCAGCCTCGCTGGCATTCTCTGGTAGGGGCGCCTCAGGCGATTAGCAACAAACTGACCCCTTCTCAAAGGGTGAGAAGGCAAAGCCTGAGAGGGTGGACCTCCTAGAACTGCAGAGGACAATCCCTGAGACCGTCGGAATCAAGGCCCGAAGGCCAAGACGGTACCGGTCTAAGGAGTCTAACATCCATCTGAACAGATACTACGCTTTGATCCCAGCCTTTTGTTACTTCATCATTTATGACATCATAAAGGATCTTCCAGGTGTATTCCACCTGTTTTATTAAATGATGTAACTGACACTTTGTGACGTAATCGCTTTGTGACGTCATCCCTTTGTGACGTCATAATGGATATTCCCTGTCACTACTGTTTTAATGGATGATATTATCTCTTTGTAACGTCGTTTCTTTGTGACGTCATCCATTTTTCAACTAGTGCAAAATGGATGACGTCACAAAGAAATGATGTCGTGAAGAGATTACGTTACTTAACGATACCGAGCTAACCTCAACACTACTTTACGGAGACCCTAGATTCAAAGGGTAAAAAAAGGTAACGGTCGCATAGCCTGGACGCGCACGAGTGTCGTTGCCGACATCGCACACTGTCCATGGCCGTAGCGGCGGTGATTTGTTAAGAATCACCGTGTCTAGGGCACAGCATATAGAAGGCGGAGCCCATCCATCTCCTTCCGCTGCCTTGAACCTTCCCTGAGTTTTAGTCAGGTACCCATTTACTGCTGGGTGGACAGGGGGAGTTTTCAGACCCGAAAATTCGCATGCCGTGAGTGGGATCGAACCCCGGGTCGTCCAGCCCAAAGACAAGTGCTATAACCACTCGTCCACAGGCCCTCCCTAGATTTAGCCACGCCCAAAACCATAATATTCTATTGGAAAACAGAATGCTTTGGCCATTCGGTATTATAGTAGAAATGTGGTATAGTCTAAGTTGGTCGTGAGTTTATTCTCGCCTCTCATCGCCATGATGATGGCGAGAGGAAATGCCAGTCTGCCTTGATTGACGTCTCGACTCGAACTGTCTTGTATTGTGCGCGAATAAATAAAAATCTTACAGGGTGCGTCTTTTTTTTCTACAATACGTTTTAATAAACACAGAAGATTCTATTTTTCATGCTGCGCATTTTAAGAAAAATGAATAAATATTTAACATATCCCCCTATAAATATTTGGTAAAATAAAGTGCGATATATTCTAATGTCTCTTTTTTTTGCGGAGGTGTATATTTTCTGCGCTTCTGATTGCCTGAAAGATGTTGATATCAAGATATTTCGGGCTTTGTCGTCATCACTCGTCCATTTGTGAAACATCGAAACGTTTTCATATTCCTCATTTAAAAACACCCGACCGGCAGAGAAGGACGTTTGTTTTTTTTACCTGGCGAAAGAAGGAAAACAACGCTTCTGTTGAATTAATAAAAATAAAGAATCCTTTTGAAATATACTCGTGCGATGGTCACCATCGCACGAGTATATTTCAAAAGGATTCTTTATTTTTATTAATTCAACAGAAGCGTTGTTTTCCTTCTTTCGCCAGGTAAAAAAAGAAATATTTAACGACATTTTGGGCACGTCTACTTCACTTATGTGTCACTATTTTGTTCATACAAGTGGAATTCTTGTTTTATACTTCACCAACAACATCTTGATAAGCAACTCACTGGTAATGTATGACATTTGTACATGCTTAAGTGGAAACGACATCAGCCCTAGTTAGATGGGAACGGTGGAGGTCTTGGACTGCCAAAAGTGTTCAAGTTGGTAAAGGATAGGCATCCAGCCGTAAAATTGCCTTAAATACAATGTCTAGTCGAAATACAGCAGGAAAAAAAGAAAGGCAGTGCCAGTAGCACTAATGCTGCTGGTAATGTCTTGGGCTTCGTAGATCCCAGGATTGCTGGATCTTCAGGGCCTATGGATTCCATCAAGCCTTGCCAAAGACAGGAGTGGAGAGGAAGACTTAGATTTCGAGACTAGACAATCAGGCCCCACCCTCATCAGAGGATTAATTGTGGCCTGATTCAACAAATAAACCGGTTGATGATGATGATGATGATTTTCTTGCTTTCGCTATTTATTGCGGAGGTGTATATTTTCTGCGCTTCTGATTGACTGAAAGATGTTGATATCAAGATCTTATCCAATCGAGAGTCAATAGTTTTTAAACACCATTTTCTTGCGTGCAAATAAATAAAAATCTTATAGGGTGTATCTTTTTTTTTTACAATTTTCGTGTTGTATATTTTAAGAAAAATAAATAAATATTTAATATACCCTCCTATAAAAATAAAGTGCGATATATTGTAATGTCTCTTTATTTGCGGAGGTGTATATTTTCTGTGCTTCTGATTGACTGAAAGATATTGATATCAAGATCTTATCCAATCGAGAGTCAATAGTTTTTAAACATCATTTTCTTGCTTTCGCTATTTATTGAACAAGGATCTACAATGTATATGTTATTGAATCCAATTGTTTTTGGTCTTTGATTAAAATATCATTACTCATGAAATAATAATTTTCAAAAATAATCTCTTCTTCCCTAGGTTGCGTCTTTTTTTTTTACAAGACGTTTTAATAAACACAGAAGATTTTATTTCTCGTGTTGTGTACTTTAAGAAAAATAAATAAATATTTAATATACTCCCCCAATAAGATTTTTTAAATTTTATTATGCATTCTGCCCTCGTGGGGAGGCAAGTAAATAGTGACACTAAACATTTTAGAACGAGAATTCTGCAATGTTTCGTTTGATTATTAAAAAAGTTTTGTAAATAAAAAAAAAACGCATCCTATTTAATAAATATTTCTTAACATAAATCTTTCTCTGTATTAAAAAGCAAGCTTTTGACGAAAACCCCCCAAAAATACAGCGTTATTATTTTTTTATTTTTTTATTTTTATTTTTTTTTTTAACATAGTTCACTCCAAACAAGGTAGACCGCCACTGTAGACATAAGGGGCTACTGAGAAAAAGGGTGAGAGTTTTTTTTTTTGGGGGGGGGGGGGTCAACCTAAATTGGCAGCTGTGCAGCGAGATGTCTGTTTACATTAGATTTAAATTTCTGCATGTCGGTACCGTCAGGAAAACAGGGAGCAGGGAGGGAGTTCCAGGGTCCAGCAGCACGGGGAAAGAAGCTTTTGGAGTAGAAAGCTCTCCGGCATCTTGGGACCTTTACAGTAAATGGATGGGATTTAGTTGATTGTCGAGTTGGTCTAGTGAATTTACGTCGAGGGGGCACCAGAGTAGCCAATTCATCAGAGCATAATCCATTGAAGTATTTGTAAAACAAGCACAAAGATGCAGCATTGCGGCGATGGGACAAGGGCTGGAGCTTTGTTGACAGTGAGGAACCTATTAGTTTGGTGACTCTTTTTTTTGGACCTTGTCTAAGAGGGAGAGACTAGTAGATGATACACCAGCCCAGAGCTTGTGTTATAATGCAGTCAGCCCAACGTAACTTGAGTAAGGAAAACGAAAGAAGAGAAATATTTCTAGCATAAGTAGACAAAATTTTTTAAAGATGCTGACCCTAACCTTAAACCCTAACCCTAACCTTAAACCCTAACCCTAACCTTAAACCCTAACCGTAAACCCTAACCCTAAACCCAAACCTTAACCCTAAACCCTAACCCTAACTCTAAACCCTAACCCTAAACCCAAACCTTAACCCTAACTCTAAACCCTAACCCTAAACCCTAACCCTAACTCTAAACCTAAACCCTAACCTTAAACCCTAAACCCTAAACCCTAAACCTAAACTCTAACATTAAACCAAACCCTAATTGTAAACCCTAACCGTAACCCAAACTCTAACTCTAATCCTAAGCCCTTACCCTAAACCAAAGCCTAACCGTAACCCTAACCCTAAACCCAAACCCTAAACCCTAAACCCAAAATGCTAAACCAAACCCAAAGCGTTTTTACGCTCACATGCAAAGAAATAAAAAATTAAACAATCAAATTGTAACTCTCTGTAACTTTCAGCAGCCTCGTAACTCTCGCTTCACTTATTTTGTCTTTTAGTCCTCACATTTCATGAGCGATGTTTCTGACAATTTCTGGGTCGGAATCCATATAACACTTATCGTTAGCTAGCTTTTGATCTTGAAGTGGTATTTTTTTTTTATCTCCTTACATCAAGTGGCTTCATGCCTTGTCTGGAGCGACAAAGCTGACAAAGGGGAAAGAATTGCTGTTTTCTGGGTCGGACTCTATCCATATAACACTTATCGTTGGCTAGCTTTTGATCTTGAAGTGGTATTTTTTTTTTTTACATCAAGTGGCTTCATGCATTGTCTGGCACGATTTCCATTAAAAAAATAAAAACTGAGCACTCGAACTAACAAGCATTTCTCTTTTGCCGATATTTTCGCAAATATTTTCAAATATGATGATGGCAGAGATCCTGCAACGCTACATATGATAGCGCCACCAATGCGACCAATCACCATCACTCAGGACGAGGTCAAGAAGCAGCTTTTGTCCTTGGATATGAATAAGGGCAAGGTCCGGATGGACTACATCCAGCAATTTTACAGACTGTTGCACCTGAACTATTTGAACGTTTAGCAGCCCTTTTCAATCTGCCCTATCTTTATAAAAAAGGACAAAGAAGACGCGATGAATTACAGACCAGTTAGTCTCACCTCTATCGTCTCAAAATCCATGGAAGTTCTACTCAAGCAAGCAATCATGGCTCATCTAATCATGGCTCATCTAATCATGGCTCATCTAATCATAATTCATCTAATCATGGCTCATCTAATCATAACTCATCTAATCATGGCTCATCTAAGCATGACTCATCTAATCATGGCTCATCTAATCATGGCTCATCTAATCATGACTCATCTAATCATGGCTCATCTAATCATGGCTCATCTAATCATGGCTCATCTAATCATAACTCATCTAATCATAACTCATCTAATCATGGCTCATCTAATCATGACTCATCTAATCATGACTCATCTAATCATGACTCATCTAATTATGGCTCATCTAATCATGGCTCATCTAATCATGGCTCATCTAATCATGACTCATCTAATCATGACTCATCTAATCATTGCTCATTTAATCATGGCTCATCTAATCATGACTCATCTAATCATTACTCATCGAATCATGGCTCATCTAATCATGACTCATCTAATCATGACTCATCTAATCATGGCTCATTTAATCATGACTCATCTAATCATGACTCATCTAATCATTAGTCATCTAATCATGACTCATATAATCATGGCTCATCTAATCATGTCACATCTAATCATGGCTCATCTAATCATGACTCATCTAATCATGGCTCATCTAATCATGGCTCATCTAATCATGACTCATCTAATCATGACTCATCTAATCATGGCTCAGATAATCATGGCTCATCTAATCATGGCTCATCTAATCATGGCTCATCTTACATCTACTGCTACCATCTCTCCATCTCAACATTGTTTCATCCCAAAACATTCATATCTCACAAATTTACTTGTGATGGAAGAATGGGTTACGAGCATGGCCATCCCTACTACAGGCCAGGCAATCGTGCAACTGGGGTCTTTTACTGGGGGCCATGTGAATTTTCTTAAATATTCGATATAGAAATTACAAACAACGGTAAAATTCCCTTGTGAGATTAGTTTGATGTTTTTATGTGTTTTACATACCAAATAATAAGAACCACAATGAGCTAATTGATAAATTTGACAATTATTGACAAATTCCTATAAATGAAGGGACAGGTAATTTTGAATAAACAAAGGCAAATGCATATTTCAATGAAGAATTTTTGTTTTAATGTTGGATTTTTTTTTAGAGATTTTGTACTTATGTCAAAAGATCATTACTTGTATATTGTGGTTAAAAAGAAAAAAAGGATCCGCACCAGTTGATGATATAGTTTGCAGCTTCTATATCGAATATTTAAGAAAATTCACATGGCCCCCAGTAAAAGACCCCAGTTGCACGATTGCCTGGCCTGTAGTAGGGATGGCCATCGGTTACGAGTATAATGGACGACGGAGATACTACTGCCATTGTCTTTTTGGACTTTGGCAAAACTTTTGATTCTGTAAATCACTGCTTACTTTTATATAAACTCAACACCTATGGTCTTGATGAATCGGTTATGAAGTGGATACGATCCTTTCTTGTTGATCGTACATACATAAATGGAAGTCTGTCATCTGAAATGGATGCTTGCAGTGGTATTCCTCAAAGCTCCGCCTTCTCAATCAGGATCCCTAGTCCTTGGAATAGTTTTCCAAGAGAAATAATAAATGCGCCAACAATGCAGCAATTCAAGGTGAATTTGGACAGGTGCTGGGCGACTGTATCCTCTTCTGTGTAAATTTCTACCACACTTTCCCTACATGGCAATTTGTGTTCTTCAGAATTATGTGACCTATTCCTCCGCTTCTTTTGTTCCAGCTCGTTTGGCTCGTTAGTCTAGTGGTCTCCACCAATTCACTGTTTTGATATGTCATTCTAATACAGCTTCCTGTTCCAGTAGCTTCTTTCCAAGAAATGCAGGCTTGTGGAACTCTCTTCCTGCTGACTGCTTTCCTCCTACCGATAATCTTGTTTTTTTCAAGGTCAAGAGTCATCTCCTATCTTTGCGATAATCATATTTGCACTGTCTCTCACAGACGTGATCTTGCTAGTCTCGGTATTTTCTATAAATACTATTATGGCATGTTTTTCAGAATTGTGTGATTTATTCCCTGCTTCCTTTGTTTCAGCTCGTTGGTCTAGTGGTCTTCATCAATTCGCTGTTTTGATACGTCATTCTAATACAGCTTTCTATTCCAGCAGCTTCTTTCCAATAACTGCAGGCTTGTGGAACTCTCTTCCTGCTGACTGTTTTCCTTCTATCTATAATCTTGGTCTTTTCAAGACTAAAGTCAATAGGCATTTCCTGTCTTTGCGATAATCATATTTCGTTCTTGTTAGCTCCTTACATCAAGTGGCTTCATGCCTTGTCTGGAGCTATTTCCATTAAAAATAAAAAAAACTTTAAAAAAACTAAAACATGCTTGTTTTATTTTTTCCCCAATTAATTGAATTGAATCAACTTGCTTGCAGGAAGAACTATGTGTCGGTTAATTTAAAAAAAAAAATTCTTCCTATTTCATATGTAATACTGAATTGATTTTAACGCCAATATGTTCAGCATGTCATAATCTTGAAAACGATACAAGTTTCAAGCTACTGCTTACCGATAAAAGTGCAGTGGTCGGGAAACTACATAATTACCCAAACTCAGAGATAGTAAATCTTACAATTAATTTCCACAGTTTAAAAGTATACGGGTCGGTAGAAAATGAAATTTTAATGTGTTTGGTGAAAGTTATTATTAGTTGTACTATCTTTTCTTTTTTTGCACAGAGAGCAAGGGGTGATTCTCTAGATTAGGACCCGAGTTAACTTTGACCCCGTCCGTCGTTAGGGTTGGAGTTTAAGTTATCTCGGGTCCTAATCTGAAAGCTTGGCCTTTTGGCTGAGATCAAAGTGTAGTATCTGTTCCGATGGATACTGCACGCCTGTCCTGTGCAGTTCTAGGAGGTCCACCCTCCCAGGCTTTGCCTCCCCTCTTACTGTCTGAGGCGCCCCTACCGGGGAATGCCGACGAGGCTGCCCAGGCAATTCTCACCTCTTGAGCGCTGGCTTTTCAAACCCCACTTTCTCGACCCGATCTTGGGTCACATCTTACTTGTGGGAGTAAGATAAAACTGGCCTTGTGCCTAACTCCTGGGGAGGAGTAAATAAAACCCGGCAAGGCAAGGGCTTCTTGGCCTTTTGGCTAAGATCAAAGTGTAGTATCTGTTCCGATGGATACTGCATGTCTGTCCTGTGCAGTTCTAGGAGGCCCACCCTCCCAGGCTTTGCCTCCCCTCTTTGGGGAGGAGTAAGTTTATTGCTTACTGTCTGAGGCGCCCCTACCGGGGAATGCCGACGGGGCTGCCCAGGCAATTTTTAAATGGCCAGAGTGCTCACCTCTCGGGCGCTGGCTTTTCAAACCCCACTTTCTCGACCCGATCTTGGGTCACATCTTACTTGTGGGAGTAAGATAAAACTGGCCTTGTGCCTAACTCCTGGGGAGGAGTAAATAAAACCAGGCAAGGCAAGAGCTTCTTGGCCTTTTGGCTAAGATCAAAGTGTAGTATCTGTTCCGATGGATACTGCATGTCTGTCCTGTGCAGTTCTAGGAGGCCCACCCTCCCAGGCTTTGCCTCCCCTCTTTGGGGAGGAGTAAGTTTATTGCTTACTGTCTGAGGCGCCCCTACCGGGTAATGCCGACGGGGCTGCCCAGGCAATTTTTAAATGGCCAGAGTGCTCACCTCTCGGGCGCTGGCTTTTCAAACCCCACTTTCTCGACCCGATCTTGGGGTCACATCTTACTTGTGGGAGTAAGATAAAACTGGCCTTGTGCCTAACTCCTGGGGAGGAGTAAATTAAACCCGGCAAGGCCCACGTTTTTAATTCAATTTCTTTGTTGTTGTCTTTTTTTTATTTAACACAAGTATAACTACTCTTTTATTCACGTTCGAATTTTTAGATAATAAAAATTTTTAAATTAAAAATCACGAAAAATGAAAAAAATAATAATTAAATGATTTAAATAAACGTGCAAATAGGACAACTGGTTCGTTTACTCAGATTACTTCCGAGTTCGGGATTAAAAAAAAAAATCATTATATGACGTCATAGCCTCAAAACTCGAGTGTTCAATTCAAATTACAATTCTACAAAATATCTTTTTTTTTAATAATAGACATATATTCAAGGTTATATTTGAAAATAAAGAGGAAAAATATGCTAATTATTAAAAACTATTAATGTAGAAATTTATTGTTGAAATATTTTAACGAGTCCGTGTTTTGGTGCGCGAGAACCCCGCATATAAACCAACACCATAGACGGCCTTTTTTTATTATTATTATTTTTTTTATATATAAGAAGACATACTTTTCTTTGTTGTTTTTTTTTTTAAATACTAAAATCGTCTTCGTTTCTCCAGAGATACAAATAGCGTAAGTAATATGTTTAAAATGTTATTTTTTGTTTGTTTGTTTTGTTTATGCCCGTGTTTCTAATGTAGAAACAAATTGCGCTATTTTTCGAATACTTTAATTGTGAAAAAGATTCGAATTCGAATCCGTTTCACGTTTGAAATTGATTTCATCACGAAATGTGGAATTCCTGGACTTGGAAGTTCTTAAATGTGTTTATTTGAAAGTAAATATATAAATTAGTTATTTTTATGATAAATATATACATATATATATATTAAAAAAATATATATTTTGATTTTTAAAGAAAATATCTTCATATAGCGATCTAGAAACGTGAAGCCATGTGCTAAAATATTCTTTCTCGCCGCTTTTAAAATAACGCGAAAGATTTATGTCGACTTATATAAGAATATATTACGTATGCATTTTTTTTTCTTCCGTATTTATTTCAATGTTCAAAACCTGAGTAAAGCTTGATTTAGTATAAAAAAATATATATTTATCGCAAACTCGTTCATTGGTATTTATTTGGAGATATATTCTGAAACTACATTCTACTTAGATAAATATATTCCAATTCTATTAAAGAGGGTTTAGAATATTATCTTGCCGGTAAAGGTTTTTGGTATTTGTATAAGTAAGTAAACGTTCTTTTAATATAATTTATATATTTTAAAAATAAAAATTTACATCTAATCTTTGGTATGTGCCCCCCCCCTCCTGATATCGATAAAAAGGAAATACAACTTTATTTATTTATTTATTTTATTTTAATTAATGAAAATTTTAGAAATTAAAAGTAAACGAACTTTTATGGATTCTTCGAATATCTATGTATCCCCTACAGTCTGTGTTAGACCAAGGAAGGGGCCCTTGATTTGAGAACTTCGATTAAAGTAAAATGAAACACACACATATATATATATATATATATATATATATATATATATATATCGTTAAATAGGACAGACAATTTATGTCTGTATTTCCTGAATTTAAGCAAGAACTGGTCGATATACCTGTCATAGTCACTTATAACATAAAAAAACAAACTTTTTATTTTATATAACTTGAAAATTTTAGAAATTAAAAGTATAAAAATAAAAGAAAAATGTTAATAGGTTCGATGCTTGTAGTATACATGGGATCCTCATTAATTACCTTAGAAACGCCGGGTGTGCCTTGAAGGGCGGGTGTAAAGACTATAATAAATCTGATACTTATTTTAGTTATTATTGTCACTTTACTTGCACAATCTGTCACCATATTAATGCTGAGTATATTCTTGGGCCCCACCCCAAAAATTGAATATTAAAACGAAAAAAAAGAGTTAATATGGTGTATGGATTGGCGAAAAAGAAAATTGGGTTTCTCATTCAATGCCGAGCAATGCCGGGTGTTCTTGCTAGTTTAAAAATTTATTGATCACGTACCAATTTTCTGGTGTTTTTTTTTTGTATTTAATTTATATTTTGTATTATGTTTAATACACAAATTTACTAAGAAATTTCCCGCCTAATAAGCCGGTATCGTCCGGGCCTTTGGGTATGGATTTACGCCGGTCTATTGGAGGTTTCCGGTCCTGTGCAGTTCTAGGAGGTCCACCCTCCCAGGCTTTGCCTCCCCTCTTTGGGGAGGAGTAAGTTTATTGCTTACTGTCTGAGGCGCCCCTACCGGGGAATGCCGACGGGACTGCCCAGGCAATTTTTAAATTGCCAGACTGCTCACCTCTCGAGCACTGGCTTATCTCATCCCTGTTTCCCGACCTTGTGTCACATCTTACCTTGCGGGAGGTAGATAAATAAATTGATGTCTTGTGTTTAATATTTTTCGTGACAAATCAAGTTTGCGTGTACTTGAATTGAACTTACTGGCTTTTTTTTTCCAATCTGGGTTTCTTTTTATCGTCATTAAAAAAAAAAAAACAACTGATTTTTAAATCTATAATATAAAATGTCTAATCGATTAAACTTTACTTGATTTTTTTTTTTTATGTCGTGATTAAATCTACCATTCCCGGTCTTATTGATCAATTACGTACGTAGCCTAGTTTTTAAAGAAATGCTTTCACTGATAATGGCTATTTTTTTTTCTTCTCCTCTCTCCCCCCAATTTAGTTTTATCTAAGAAAACTAGTCTCCCTCCCCTCAATATTATCTAAACGATTTTAAAATTAATAAAATTACTGAGTGTGCGTATGAGATAAATATTATATATATATATATATATATATATATATATATATATATATATATATATATATATATATATATATAGCATGATTCGACGAAGAATCGAAAACGTTTGTGAAACCTATGGAACATTTATTGTTTTTGATTTTAATACAAAAAAGACCATCAGAAAAATTAAATAAAAAGGTATAATTAAACAGACGAATTCTGTTATTTTTAACAATGTTTGTATAAATATATATATAATATATATATATATATATGCGTGTGTGTGAAACTATTATCCTGTTTCTTTGTGCTACACGTGGGTAGTAGTCGAAAACGGTTTGGCTCACTGATAAAATAAGACAATTCGCCATGAAAATCATTTTCATTTTAAAATTATTTGAATAGCTTTAAGATTGTATTTTTTTT
The DNA here is from genome assembly GCA_963556195.1 of Sepiola atlantica. Taxonomy (NCBI): domain Eukaryota; kingdom Metazoa; phylum Mollusca; class Cephalopoda; order Sepiida; family Sepiolidae; genus Sepiola; species Sepiola atlantica. Next base: position 14,891,500 of record OY744555.1, read on the forward strand.
TCAATTTTTTTTTTTTTTACTTATATTTGTCAAATATGTTTTACTATGGGGCAACATGAATGTATACTTTTTAATAGTCTAAATCCGATTTTGAACATAACACATGAAACGTCGAAATAACTCCTAGGATTTTTATAATTAGAACGAGTCTAAGGACCCAACTCAAATTTATAATTTTGTAGTTAAAAGACGGAACCTTTTTTTATTTATTTTTTTATCACCTATAAGTATTTCAGTTATAAAATTAAAAAAAAGAAAAGAACCAATTCAAGCAGTAAAAAAAATTAAAAAATTTAATACTTTCATGTATTAAGACCCACGCTAACCTTAATCGTAACCCTAACGACGTGGGTCCTAATCTGTGAAAGACCGAAAATTGTTTTTTGTTTTTACTTCTCAAAATGCGCACGGTTAATATCATTAGATAGACGCTTCTTTCTTTTTTTTTTTTTTTTTTCGCCAGGAAAAACTTATAAAAAAAAATGGGCATCTTTTACGAGACTCAGCAGAGTAAAAACGATAAAAAAAACAAATATACAACAAATAAAAGTAACTGTAAGCTGTAAAAGTTAGTTTCAAACTTGCATGTGCTATTTGTTTGTATTTTAAACCCGTTTGAAGTGCTATTTATTAGAAATTTAAGTTCAACACACGGTTTTCGAAGAATTCAAAATGGCCGCTCTACGTAATAATATAGAGGGACTGGCCGGCATTTTCTTTGAGAAACTAGATGTTTTAAAAAACAAGAAATGTTTTTTTAACATGTAATAAAAAGCCATTTATACTACGTAAAAATACAAACAAATTACATAGGTAAGTAGAAAAATGTCTATTCTAGACATAAGTCAACTTTACTTGTTGCAAATTTATGTTTTTAAACTCTTTCTCGTTCTTTTTTTGGACCCCGTTCGCGCCTCTGCTGAGCGTCGTAACATATACCCCCCTTTTCTTCCTGAGATTCTCATGGAGGAGAAATCGACTCTGAAACTTCTTGGTCTTTCTTTCCTCATTAAATCTTTCTTGGAGTTCATACATTAGATCCATTGTCTCGCACCTGAGACTATTCTCTATCTACAAATCTACTATCAGACCATGTATGGAGTATGTTGTCATATTTGGGCTGGTGAATCTGTCCCATTTGAGGGTTCTTGATAAGGTGCAGAAATGTATCTGTAATTTGATTAGCCCCCCACCCCCACCCTTTTTACTCTGCACTGTCTCATGTTAGTCCGGAATAGGAAGCTGTATTACAATACAGCTTCCTATTCCATTAGCTTCTTTCCAAGAAATGCAGGTTTGTGGAACTCTCTTCCTGCTGACTGTTTTCCTCCTACGAATAATCTTGGTCTTTTCAAGACTAAGGTCAATAGGCATCTCCTATCTTTGCGATAATCATATTTGCACTGTCTCTCACAGACGTGATCTTGCTAGTCTCGGTCTTTTCTATAAATACTATTATGGTATGTTTTTCAGAATTGTGTGATCTATTCCCTGCTTCCTTTGTTTCAGCTCGTTGGTCTAGTGGTCTCCATCAATTCGCTGTTTTGATACCTCATTATAATACAGCTTCCTATTCCAGTAGCTTTTTTTCCAAGAACTGCAGGCTTGTGGAACTCTCTTCCTGCTGACTGTTTTCCTCCTACCTATAACCTTCCTCTTTTCAAGAGGCATCTCCTTGTCAATAGGCATTTTCTGTCTTTGCGATAATCATATTTGTATTTGTTAGCTACTTACATCAAGTGGCTTCATGCCTTGTCTGGTGCAATTTCTATAAAAAAAAAAAAAGAATTTAAATAAAAAGTGTAAAGTTTACTGTAAACTATAGCCCCCCCCCCCCCCCCCCCGTAGAATAAATCGAATTTCGTACAAAAAATCTCAAGATGGATAAGGGGTTTCTTTTCCAGTTCGATAATTTAACTATTTTAAGACGAGGCATTTCGTGTCTTCGCGATAATCATCTTTCGTTCTTGTTAGCTCCTTACATCAAGTGGCTTCATGCCTTGTCTGGAGCGATTTCCATTTTTTTAAAAATCCAGACACGTTGCACTCAAAATAATTTGGGTGACTGAAATAGGATTTAAGTTTTCTGAATATTCGTGGTTATAAGGGCCTCCCCCTCACACACACACACTTTCACAAAAAAAAAATTTCCTTTTTATGGATGTCAGGCACGAATGTTCTCACCACCTCCAAAACAAAACAATATTGTTTCCTCTTTTATCAAAATGAAGTATCCAAGTAACCTATTTCTAAATTGTTAATCGTCCGTGAGAAATGTCATATTTTATGCCACCGTCTCGAATTACTTAATTCAACTTATAGACTTATCTGTGACTCATCGGGCTACAACCACTAACATAATCGGGGGACTTATGTTTTGAAGCATGTCCGTCCGTCCATCCGTCCATATTTTTCTCTGCAACCATCCATTGAATTTCTCTGAAAGTTTGCATGGAGTTGTAACTTTGATCAGGGTAGAAAGTGACATTCTCCGATTTTTGAAAAAAAAAAAAAATCTAGTTAGCCCCCAGGGGGTCAAAAGGCCTCTTAATGGCAAAAAATGACATTTTTTTGCCCCATAACTTTCCATCCATTCAATTTCTCTGAAACTTGGCCAAAATGTGGAGGCAATTGTTCCTAATAGAAAATAAGTATCGTTGACCTTGGAAAAAATCTGGTTCGCGCCCCCAGGGGGTCAAAAGCCTCCAAAATGGTAAAAATGACCCTTTTCTCCCATGACGTTTGATCCATCCATTCAATTTTTCTGAAACTTGGCCAAAATGTAGAGGCAATTGTTCTGGATATAAAATGAGCATCCTTGACCTCAGAAAAATTCTGAAAATCCAGAAATGCCCAAAATTGCCCAAATTTATTGCATTTTACACTCGTCACATACAGAGGGGGACCACGTACGCGCGGCTTGTTTATTCTTTGATTTCATTCGAAAATTCATAAACTGAGATTTTAAGGCCTTCTTGCTTAACAAAGACTCAGATCCTCTAAAATTAGCTGATCCAGAGCCATTTGACTGAGGTCAATATCTTCTGCCGAAGAGATACGCTGGTGGGTAGACGAGATAACGCGTCTGCAGCAGTGTTCTGTGAACCGGCAATATGCCGTATATCGCTGGAGAAATGAAGTCCACATGTCTTGATTCACGAGGGGAATACTTGTCCGGCTTAGCTCAAACATAAGTGGACACTGATCAGTATAAATGGCATATTCCCGACTTTCCAACGCGTGGCGAAAAAATTTTCAAAGCTAAGTAAATAGCCAAGAGTTTATGTCCGAAAAAAACGAAACGACTTTCCGTAGAAGTCAATCTTTGAGAAAAATATGATAACGGTTGAATCTTGTGGTTTTGGTGTAGGACTGCGCCAACAGCTGAACTGGAAACATCAATGACAATAGAAAATTCAGCATCAAGTATGGGATGTGATAGCAATGATGTGTCTGCAAGCTTTTTCTTCGTCTCGTGAAAGGCTTTAAGCTGGCAGGTATCACGTGAAATGAGTTTATCTTTTCTATTTTTCAACAGATCCATCGGGATTGAGTATGTCAGGACAATGTGGAATGAAACGCGTGTAAAAAAAAAAAAGAAAAAATTGACGTAGTGAAGTTGGAGAGTGTAGATCAAGCGGAGCTTTGACTTTTTGCGGGAAGGGGTGAAATACCTTCCGAACTTATTACGTGTCCCAAGAAAACGAGACTTGTGGCGGCAAAAGCACATTCAACAGGGTTCGTCCTAACCTGATAACGCTGCAAACGGAGAAGTTTTAAATGTTCATCCGATGAAGGTTAGCTATAAGAATGGCATCCATATTGTTATACACAAAATCTAAGTAACGGACCACCTCATCCATAAAACGTTGAAACGTGCTCGCTGCATTACGTAAGCCGAATGACATGGTCAAAATTTCAAAAGCACCGAAAGGAGTAGTAACAGCGGTTTTAGGAATAGCAGTAGGATTAACCGGTATTTGATGGTAATATGATGAAAATATATTACAAGCGTGCAAGAATGAAGTGAAATCCTGAATATGGGCATACGGTAATGATTGGGAACATTAGTAGAGTTTGGCCAGCGGAAATCTCCTGTGTGCGCCAGAACCATATGTAAAGGGCTAGATGAGGGTCGAATAATCCCTAGCTGGAGCATGTGGTTAAATTTGTGCCGGAGAGAGGCGGCACGGGTGAACAAAGATAAGAGCAGCAGTTGTTTCAATTAAATTCATCGTAGAATGAACAGGTTTGTTTATTTCAAAATTCAAGTTCGTTAGGTCCGCTGCAGAAAAAATTAAAAAAAATTTTTTTTTTTGATATATAGGACTAATAATCAGTTCAGAAGCTTTTTTGGCTCCCCAGAAGGGTTCGCGATCCCGCTGACTTCCGGTTTATCCTGCAGTAAATTTCAAGTACAGATGATCATAAATGATAAAAAACTTTTCTTTTTTTTTTTTTTTTTTTTTTTTACGGAAAATTTAGAATTGTATTTTTAGTATAAAATAAGTTGTGAACAAAACAAATTATCAAATGTTTTATATTTTTATGAAAATATAACAAATCTTTAATAAAAAAAAAAAAATTTTTTTTTTTTTTTTAATTGATATAAAGTTTTGAAATGCCTAGCGCTGACAATTTCAACAGCTACCTTCAAGAAATTCTCTGGCGGCGCCGAATAAAACAAAATTATTTCAGCAATATTCTTTATTGTATATGCTTTTATTATTATTTTTAAATACTTTAAATTATGTTGCTGTTTCACAAAAGACATTTGCTTTAAAAATTACTATTAAGATACTAAGCTATTTTATTATATTTTCATAAAAAAGCAAAACATGTTTCACAAAATACAAGACATTTCAAAACTATTTATATCAATAAAAAGAAGACATTTCAACATATTTGATTCATAAAAACAGATTTATTAAAGATTTGTTATATTTTCATTAAAAAAAAACAACTTATTTTATTATACTAAAAATACAATTCTAAATTTTCCGTTAAAAAAAAAAAGAAGTCTTATTTATGATCATCCGTACTTAAAATTTACTGCAGGATAACCCGGAAGTCAGCGGGATCGCGAACCCTTCTGGAGAGCCGCTTTTTTACCAGATAATGATAGACTAGTGCTAGAATTCGTCAGTTTTCGTCTGCACATGTTCTCCATCAAGTCAAGTGGTGCAAGAAACAGCATCTAAGATCGGGTGGTAGGGACATAAGCAACGATCTACGTGAAATTTTTGCATCGTTGAAAGTCCAATGATCGTGCAACTTGACTATACGTGGGTATTGAAGAATGGTTTACATGCTGAGGTTTGAAATCGGTAGTTCGCGTGATTTATACGCTGCAGCGAGCGTGGAGCACAAATCGGTGCATGCTGTTGCATGAATAGATAAGTAGAGGTTAGAGAAATGCATGTGCATATGCACTGTTACAAGTAAAAAAAAAAAACAAAAAAAAACATACATACTCTAAGCTCTCTATCTACAATTAATAACATTACTTATGAAACTAGTAACATAATAAAAAAAAAATGCTTGACATAATACAATTTGTCTTGTAACGCTACTTCTGGCGTCCCGGAATTTAAATTCCTAACGCCTGTGCTGGTTCGTTCTTTTTGCCGTCTGACTCGCTTCGTAGCGCGTTCTCTACGGCTTTTTAAAATTCTCTTTTTTTGTTTTTTGTCACCTGAAGATGATTCGCTGAAGAATCAAACGTTTGTGGTACCTCTGGAACATACGTTAATTTATTTTTTATTTTTAACACGAACAAGATTTTTAGGAAAATTTTTAAAATAAAAATGGTACAGGGTGGGCCAAAATAAGGGTCCTATCTTTAAATTTAAATAACTTGAATTTGAATAACTTCCACAAAATAAAAGTTAAACTCACCAAACTTTATGTGTGTGTAGACTGACCCTTTCGAGATTTTTTGAAATAAACAAAACAAATTTTAGCCGAAAAACACTTCTTAAAACTTACAAAAACTAAAGTATTGTTTTTTACACTGTTTTGAGTTTTTTAAGCAAAAATAATGTTTTCTAAATGAGGGTACGTTCCTTAGGGCTAATACGGCTCATGCTTGCTTCGGAAGGGGTCCTTTACTTATTCTAAAAAAAATAAATTAAAAAAATCAATAAATAAAAAAGTTATGAATTTTTAAAAATAGGACCCTTATTTTCGCCCACCCTGTATAAGCAAGCAGCAGGATTCTGTTGTTTTTTAACAAAGTTTGTTTAAATGAAAGAATTCTGCTGGTGAAGCTTAAAGGAGCAGTGACGTAAAACTTTAAAGAAAGTCGATTGTAAATTACATAGTTAAATTCAGTGAATATTACAAAACTAATAAATAAAGTAAAGGAGTTGGTCCATACAGCTGGGTTATTACAACACTCAGCAAATTCATAAAAAAACTCAAATTACATACCTCAACTCAAAAACTTGTACGTTACTCGTACGTTACGAAAAATGTAAAAATCTTTGTAATTAAAGTTCTACTGGATAATTTTTCCTACTTTTTTCAACATTGAACAATAAAATACCAGTGAGTAAGTACATGATATTGTTTTCACACATAAATAATTTTCCGTTTGGCCGAAACCACTAACAAGCACAAAATATCCTATTACAGAATATTTAATTCAACATTAAAATAAATTAATATAGAATGTTTTTTTAAATTTGTTTTTTTGTTTTTTAGATGATTTATTATAACTTTAATTGTTTTATTTTTATTTTTAGCTTGTCGTGGATTTTTGCTGATAACGAAAAGTATCGAGTTTAAATTTCTAATTTAAACATGGAAAATAAGGTACGCATAAGTCGGTTGATTGTCTCAATTAATTTCTAGGTGGCTGTCATCAAAGGACTAATTTTACGTCCGCAGACATGGGTAGTAGCTTTTTGTTGGCTTTTGTTTTTAAACTGTTTTTCCGACTGATTTGAAGCTAAATTATCTCCCCCTTACGTGTCTGAAACCATCAATTGCAAAATGGGCAATAAAAATTGACGGCTTCGTTTTTTGCACATTAATAAGTGTCATCGTCTGACTTTATTATTTACTATTAATATATTTATTGAAATTAAAATAAAGTTAATCTAAAATAATAAAATTAATTAAAAAAAAAAAAAAATTAAATTCAACGGAATATTTTTTTATTTTTTATTTTTTTGTAAGCAAAGAAAATAAATTTTAGACATCGGAATATTTAAATTGTCTATCTTCTATTTAATAGAAGAAAACAATTTTCTAATTTTAAAGTGTAGCATAGGCAATCTTTTTTTTCTTATTTTTTTCTCCAAAGTTTGTGTTTGGTGGTTTGAGATTGTCTTTGTTTTCCTTCCCACTTTCTCGAAAAAAGTATGAAAATAATTAAAGTATTAGTTTTAAAAGAATTTGAAAAATTAAAAAAAAAAAAATTTTTTTTTGCTTTTACAGATGGGCACCAGGGTCTATATTGGCCGGGTCTCGTATCATGCCAGAGAAAAAGAAGTAGAAAGATTCTTCCGTGGATTCGGACGAATTAGAGATATAATGCTCAAAAATGGTTACGGATTTGTTGTAAGTACTTTTGTCGCCTCCTCCTCCTCTTTGTCTCCTCCGCTTTGTCGCCTCCTCCTCCTCCTCCTCCTCCTCCTCTTTGTCGTCGCCTCCTCCTCCTCCTCCTCTTTGTCGTCGCCGCCTCCTCCTCCTCCTCTTTGTCGTCGCCTCCTCCTTCTCCTCTTTGTCGTCGCCTCCTCCTTCTCCTCTTTGTCGTCGCCTCCTCCTCCTCTTTGGTGTCGTCGCCTCCTCCTCCTCTTTGGTGTCATCGCCTCCTCCTCCTCCTCCTCTTTGGTGTCATCGCCTCCTCCTCTTTGTCGCCTCCTCCTCCTCTTTGTCGCCTCCTCCTCCTCTTTGTCGCCTCCTCCTCCTCTTTGTCGCCTCCTCCTCCTCTTTGTCGCCTCCTCCTCCTCTTTGTCGCCTCCTCCTCCTCTTTGTCGCCTCCTCCTCCTCTTTGTCGCCGTCGCCTCCTCCTCCTCTTTGTCGCCGTCGCCTCCTCCTCCTCTTTGTCGCCGTCGCCTCCTCCTCCTCTTTGTCGCCGCCGCCTCCTCCTCCTCTTTGTCGCCGCCGCCTCCTCCTCCTCTTTGTCGCCGCCGCCTCCTCCTCCTCTTTGTCGCCGCCGCCTCCTCCTCCTCTTTGTCGCCGCCGCCTCCTCCTCCTCTTTGTCGCCGCCGCCTCCTCCTCCTCTTTGTCGCCGCCGCCTCCTCCTCCTCTTTGTCGCCGCCGCCTCCGCCTCCTCTTTGTCGCCGCCGCCTCCGCCTCCTCTTTGTCGCCGCCGCCTCCTCCTCCTCTTTGTCGCCGCCGCCTCCTCCTCCTCTTTGTCGCCGCCGCCTCCTCCTCCTCTTTGTCGCCGCCGCCTCCTCCTCTTTGTCGCCGCCGCCTCCTCCTCCTCTTTGTCGCCGCCGCCTCCTCCTCCTCTTTGTCGCCGCCGCCTCCTCCTCCTCTTTGTCGCCGCCGCCTCCTCCTCCTCTTTGTCGCCGCCGCCTCCTCCTCCTCTTTGTCGCCGCCTCCTCCTCCTCCTCTTTGTCGCCGCCTCCTCCTCCTCCTCTTTGTCGCCGCCTCCTCCTCCTCCTCTTTGTCGCCGCCTCCTCCTCCTCCTCTTTGTCGCCGCCTCCTCCTCTTCTTTTTAAACTTTCTTTCTAGTTTTCTATATTGTCGTGAATGTTCCAACTTAATTTTTGAATCCACTTTAAATTTTGTAGGAATTTGAAGACTATAGAGATGCTGATGATGCCGTCTATGAACTTAACGGTAAAGAACTTTGTGGTGAAAGGTAAACATCCAAATTGTTTATTATTAAACTTCAACAATCATAACTGATTCACATCGTCTCCACAGATGGATTAAAAGTGAAGCCTGGTGTGCTATTTTCATATCTAAAATGTTTATAGAATGCATTTCTACCCATTCTTAACCTATTCTTTACCCGTTACTTCGAATCGAGTTAAGTTATGTCTAGTAAAATATTACGTGTGAGTGAATTCTGAGCTTATTCGGTCTTTTTGATGATGCAAACGAAATGACTTGCTATGGGATTTCTTGTATGCATTTACAGTTCTGACGCGCATCTATTGGGACTAATGCTGCCCAGACTGGAGTCTGCTCAGCATTGCAACCACTTGTGGTTGTATGGACATATTGAACAAAGCTCTCGATCGATAAATGACACATCGAAACCAACGTAGATGAAAAGTTTTGTTTGTCCTGATACAAAGTTAACTTTTATGCTTATCCGTCGACTGTCATAAAATACCAACTAGAAATTTGGTTCGAACTTGTTTCTTTTTGTACATAAATCTTAAGTTTTTGTGTAATAAAATTCTGAAACAAATATCTGGTGCTGGAAATAAGCAATGATTAAAACATGGAATTAAATATATACAGGGTGTCTCAAAAAAATGTACATACTCTTAGAATGGCAAAATGTGCAGAAGATGTCGAGTTTGCACACAAAATTGTGTGGAGCGATGAAGCAAAGTTTTCTCGTCATTCTACAAGTGAGTACATTTTTTTGAGACACCCTGTATATTTATAAATAAAATTTAAATTTTTAAGACATTGGGGATTTGAACCCTAGAGTAAATGTGGTATTGTGGTGACTAATGATTCTAGCAAAGAGCAAGATACAGGATGACGAACGACATTCCACTCTCCACACTTGATTTGGAAGGCTTTTTTTCTTTTTTTTTCTTTTTTTGCAATAAAATAAGTGTAATATCTATTCTGATATTACACTTTGTCTTTTCTGTCCTTGGTCATTAAAGGTTAATGAGAAATTCTTCTAGACTGAGGCAATTTTAATTTTTCTCCCAATCCAGAGTATCCTTTTTTGGGAGCTTGATTTTCCTCACTGAAGTTTTGTTTTGTCCTTGAGACAAGTAAATAGAAATAGTAAATAATAATAAAAAAAAAATAAAAAAAAATTCATGAAACAGCGTTAACACAACTTAACTATTCTTTTTGAATGTTTTTTGTTTTTTTTTATACAGGGTGGGCCAAAATAAGGGTCCTCGGGATCATCATTGGCCAAATCCTGGAGTCGCATAGCGTACTCAAGTCTTTTTTCATTATCTCGAGGTTGAAGTTCTTGAACTAGCTGCACTTTATATGGAAAATATCCTCTTTCTCTTAGCATTCTCCGAAGTGAGCTTCGAGAAATGCCAAGTTCTTTTGATCTCCTCCTTGTGGATGTGGATGCATTCTCCTCCAAACTTCTCTCCAATTCCTCGAAATTTTGAGCTGTTCGTACAGTACGAGGCCTACCACTTCTCGCCATGTCGGATATTCCTTGTTGGTCCCTAAAACGAGCAATAATTCCTCGGATTGCTTTTGCCGAAGGAGAGTTTCTCGTGTTGTAATGACGCCGATAGATGAGTTGAGTCTCCGAAATCGACTCATTGGATTTAAAGTACCACTCTATTATGAGGGTACGTTCCTTAGGGCTAATACGGCTCAGGCTTGCTTCGGAAGGGGTCCTTTACTTATTCTAAAGAAAAAATTTTTTAAAAAATTAATAAATAAAAAAGTTATGAATTTTTTAAAATAGGACCCTTATTTTGGCCCACCCTGTACATATATATTGAATAAAGTTCACTTTCAGTGTAAATCTAACCATGTTTTTTTTGTTTTTTTAATGCAATTTTAAAAGCTTACTTTTAAAAAAAATTTTTAATAGGATTTAAAAAATTGTTTCCTTACACTATTGCGTTTTTTTTTTTATTTATTTATTTTTTTCAATAAAAATCCAATTTATAGTAAAAAATATAATTAAATGTAATTATCAAAGTTAAATTGATGCAAGAAATACATATTAAGTTCTCAATTTTATTAATATAAAGATATCCACTCAGTATCTTTTCATAAGTTATGACTTCTTATCCAGTTACGGTTTGTAACTAAATTTAAATTACTTTTCAGGGTGATTGTTGAGCATGCTCGAGGCTTGCCCAGAAGTGAAGAAAACTGGCGTGATCGTGATAGGGGAGGCTCACGATTTCCACCCCGCCGTAGAGGTGGCAGAGACAAGTAAGTTTTAAATAAGTTTTTTCTTTTTTTTCCCCCCCCCCCTCCTCGCCATGTTTAAGACTGCTTGCATTAAACAATCTTATTTTTAAATAAATGAGAATATTTTTTATTACTCTTCTCGCCCCTTTGGCCAAGATCAAAGTGTAGTATCTGTTCCGATGGATGCTACACCCTATAGACCGGTACCGTCTTGGCCTTCGGGCCTCGATTCCGCCGGTCTGTGGGTTTGTCCTGTGAGGTCCACCCTCCCAGGCTTTACCTTCTCACCTTTTGAGAGGGGGTTAGTTTATTGCTATCGCCTGAGGCGCCCCTACCGGGGAATGCCGACGGGGCTGCCAGTCAATTTTTTTGTGTTCTTCCTCTAGGGTGCTGACTTATCAAATCCCACTTTCTGACCTTGTGTCACATCTTACCGCTGTGGGAGGTAGATAAATATATGATCACTCCTATATTCCCATCAAAATGGGATGATATTTCAATCAATAATACAATATCATTGTTTCAAATTTAGTATATATCGTACTAAAACACATATAGGCATTCGAATATGTCTAATTTGCATAACTTCTTTTTAACTGTCTATAATTAATTACTGTTTCCTGTTATTCATTTATGATTATATTTTTTTATTTTTCCTGTGTATCTACAATAGTTATTTCTTAATTTATTCATTTTTTAAAAAAATTAAATTACACATAACTTTCTTAAAATATCAAGGAAGATGATTTAACCGTCTATAATTAATTACTGTTTGCTGGTATTCAAAGCAATCTTATTTTTATATGTAAAATTAAAAATATTTAACATTTGATCTGTTGTACGAAGAAACTTAAAATTAGGAAACTTAATTGGTCCCCCCGATTTATAAAATCGGGGGACTTATGTTTTGAGGCATGTCCGTCCGTCCGGATTTTTCTCCGCAACCATCCATTGAATTTCTCTGAAATTTTGCACGAAGTTGAAACTTTGGTCAGGTTAGAAAGTGACATTCTCCGATTTAAAAAAAAAAAAAAAAAATCTAGTTAGCTCCCTAGGGTGTCAAAAGGCCCCGAAATGGCAAAAAATGACATTTTTCTCTGCAACTATCTATTGAATTTCTCTGAAATTTTGCATGAAGTTGTAACTTTGGTCAGGTTACAAAGTGACATTCTCTGATTTTTGAAAAAAAATCTGGTTTGCGCCCCTAGGGGGTCAAAAGCCCCCAAAATGGCAAAAAATGACCCTTTCTCCCATAACGTTTGATCCATCCATTCAATTTTTCTGAAACTTGGCCAAAATGTAGAGGCAATTGTTCTGAATATAAAATGAGCATCCTTGACCTCCGAAAAATTCTGGTTCGTGTCCCCAGGGGGAAGTCAAAAATGCCCCAAATTGCCCAAATTTATTGCATTTTACACTTGTCACATACAGTGGGGGACCGCACACGCGCAGCTTTTTTTTTATATGTAAAATTGAAAATATTAAAAATTTGATCTGTTGTACCAAGAAACCTAAAATTAGGAAACTGTTAATTGTCATCGTTTTAATATCGAACGTAAAAAAATAACTTTACTCCTAATTTATGGTACGCAATTCAGTCTAATTTGTTGCTTCGACCCTAACCCTTAGTTTTAAGCTGAGATGGAAATCTGCTCGACAAAATCACGATAACAATTTTGTTAAAGAAAGTCTGCGGTCGATACTGTGGCTATGACTATCGCCATGACTGCTACAACACTTACTCATAACTCTATTCATCGTGTCTGGAAGAGTCCATCTATTTCTGAAATAGGGTAGATAAACACCACGCCATAACAGTATGTTAAGTATTTTCTATCTTTCTTTCCATAACTTGGGTATTTCAGTCTTTTTCTAATCAGCCATTTTGTTTTAGACTACGTAAGTTCATATGAAGAGATACTAAAATGTTTCTGATTTTTTTTTTTTTATATATAAGATTTATAGCCTATGTTATTTGATTATTCTCATTTAAAATAATGATTTCTCCCTTTCTTAGAATTTTTTTTTTTATATAAGATTTATAGCCTATGTTATTTGATTATTCTCATTTAAAATAATGATTTCTCCCTTTCTTAATTTTTTTTTTTATATAAGATTTATAGCTTATGTTATTTGATTATTCTCATTTAAAATAATGATTTCTCCCTTTCTTCTTAAATTTTTTTTTTTATATAAGATTTATAGCCTATGTTATTTGATTATTCTCATTTAAAATAATGATTTCTCCCTTTCTTCTTAAATTTTTTTTTTATATAAGATTTATAGCCTATGTTATTTGATTATTCTCATTTAAAATAATGATTTCTCCCTTTCTTCTTGAATTTTTTTTTTATATAAGATTTATAGCCTATGTTATTTGATTATTCTCATTTAAAATAATGATTTCTCCCTTTCTTCTTAAATTTTTTTTTTTATATAAGATTTATAGCCTATGTTATTTGATTATTCTCATTTAAAATAATGATTTCTCCCTTTCTTCTTAAATTTTTTTTTAAAGATTTATAGCCTATGTTGATTATTCTCATTTAAAATAATGATTTCTCCCTTCTTAAATTTTTTTTTTTATATAAGATTTATAGCCTATGTTGATTATTCTCATTTAAAATAATGATTTCTCCCTTTCTTAGAATTTTTTTTTTTATATAAGATTTATAGCTTATGTTATTTGATTATTCTCATTTAAAATAATGATTTCTCCCTTTCTTCTTGAATTTTTTTTTTATATAAGATTTATAGCCTATGTTATTTGATTATTTTCATTTAAAATAATGATTTCTCCCTTTCTTCTTAAATTTTTTTTTTTATATAAGATTTATAGCTTATGTTATTTGATTATTCTCATTTAAAATAATGATTTCTCCCTTTCATTTAAAATAATGATTTCTCCCTTTCTCCCTTAAATTTTTTTTTTTTATTAAATATACGTTCGTTTGCTTTAATCAAATACCATTATTTTGTTCCTTTTCTGAGCAGGTATGGACCACCGACAAGAACCGAATTCCGCTTGATTGTGGAAAACTTATCCACCAGAGTCAGTTGGCAGGTACGAATTTCAGAATTTACTTCAAATAATTTTGAAAAATTTTATTTTAAAAAAAAAAAAAAAAAAAAAAAATTTTTACTTGATATGAACAGTTCAAAAAAAAAAAAAAATTCCACTTGGAATTTTAGATTTTAAATTTTGACTAGCTGTGACAATTCTTAAATTTTGAAGAGCTTATTTCATTGCTTAAACTTTCCATTAAACTAATTTTCATTTGTTGCTTGTATATCAAGGCTTGAATGTTAACAGTAATTATCTGCTGCCTTTAATTCTTGATGAATGTAAGAATTATAGCCATTTAGGATTTTAAAAAATATTTTCATAACTTGTAAACAGTAATTGTCTGCTACTGCCTTTTGTTTAAATTTTTTTTTTTTTTTTTTTTTTTTTTTGTTAAATCCTTGAATATAAAATTTATAGCAATTTAGTTATTTTATTTTTTTTTTAATGTTAAATCCTTGAATATAAAATTATAGCAATTTAGTTATTTTTTTTTTTTTTAATGTTAAATCCTTGAATATAAAATTTATAGCAATTTAGTTTTTTTTTTTTGTTGTTTTTTTTTTTTAATGTTAAATCCTTGAATATAAAATTTATAGCAATTTAGTTATTTTTTTTTTAATGTTAAATCCTTGAATATAAAATTTATAGCAATTTAGTTTTTTTTTGTTTTTTTTTAATGTTAAATCCTTGAATATAAAATTTATAGCAATTTAGTTATTTTTTTATTTTTTTTTTAATGTTAAATCCTTGAATATAAAATTTATAGCAATTTAGGAGTTTTTTTGTTTTTTTAAATTTTTTCCAAGTGTTAAACGGTTTCATACTGTAGGTTTTAGATTTGGTTTGTTAATTTGGTATCTTTTGTTCCCTACCACATTCCAAAACCCTTTGTTTCATCAAGATTGAAAAAAAAGACTGCATGATTTATTGTCTAACCGAACATTTTTGGAAAGGCTCCTTCGCACTGAAATATCGAAAGAATTTGGAAGAGGATTTCTTTTTACACATTGACCTGGACTTCTTCCGGCTGAACAAGACCCGAACTTGCGTTTATACGGATATCTCATGATCAATGAAAAACGGCTCCTTCAATATGAATTCCTGAGATGTCTACATGGCTTCTTTTTTTTTTTTTCTTCCCTCCACCCCTCCCAATCATCCCCTCTGAGTCTTACCATAGGATGTTTAAATGCATTTAACGGGCCCAGTATAAATATTTTCTATTGATTTGTGCCAGTTGCCATTATAAAGGATTGAACATTTAAAAATATCATAAATGACCTAAAATAGGGGGCCTAAAACTTGTCCTTTCTCTTTCCAATAAGCATGCTTATTAAGTTGACATTAAAATAATAATAATAATAATAATATTGACTTTGTATATAGATTAAACTTTGGGTTTCTTTTGTATAAAATTGAAATCTTTATACTGGGCCGAAAATCTTTGTATGCAATCCGACATTTGATTTGCAAGAGATTCATTGATTCAAAGTTGAACTATTGAGAATTAAAATCTGAAATGTAGTTTGAATTTGGAAATGGTTGAATAACATTTTATTCTACAAGAAACATTGAATCTCTTGTTTTTGTAATGCTTGTAATGGTTATTAATGAAAAGAGGCTTGAAGTGTTTGTTTATTTGAATAAATCTCGTGAGTAAAATTTTCTGAAATGCTAAAAGCTGCTAACTTGTAAGTTGAGTATTTTTTCATAATTTGTAAATATTTGTTTTCTAAAAGAAAAGTTACTTTCAAAAAGTGTTATTTTTGAAAGGTAAACAAATAGTTTAAGCCTCTTTTATTTTTCTTTAGCGTTGCTGTGTACTAATTTGTCATCTGACATAATAACTACTCTTCCTCTCCCCTAAAAGCTTGTACAGATGACAGCCGATGAGACGCTATTTGGGTTGAACTGGCCTTTCCTAAATGAGTGCGTGAGGGCAGTGGTCTGAAAGCAATGAGATGTAACTGGGGTTGCACTAAAGTTCTGGCTGGCTGGCTGGAGGTTCCCTTTCTAAGCAACTAAGTGAGGGTGGCCTGCCCTCCACCTACGTGCTGTCTCCCTTTTTGGAATAGAACAACCGTTATGGAAACTGGCTTATCTTACACTGGTCCGCTCTTTGGTACTTAAATGTTATTCCACTCCGGCTGAAGTCCCGAAATGTGTGGTTGGTCTTTCTGGGAAGTCGAATGATGTCGGAACTGGGCCCAGCAGGGCGTCGCCTCCAAAATCTCGGCGTGTGCAGACAGGCAGGCAGCAGTGCAAACTTGTTACCTCTTGTTACCACTACTACCACCACCACGACCTCCTCCTCCTCCTCCTCTCCCGTCCTGGCGATGGGACGGTCATACACGCACAAGCCGCTTCTCCTTTTGGCTGGCAATAGGGTTGCTCGCATCCATTAGATGTCGCTCGGTCAATCTATCAGGGCTAGTGAATGAGACGTAGAAACATGGCAAAAGGCAAGGAGAGGTAATTGTAATCCTCATCTTTTGTGATCAGTGTTTTAGTCGTTTAGACTTTTCTTTTTTCTTTTTTTTTCTTTAGATTAAAGCATCTGGCACTAAAGGTTGTCTCATTTGAGAGCATTACCATTTGTAAAAGAAAAATTTCTATATTTTAATACTTGTAACTTTATTAAATTCATATAAAAAAAAGTAAATATCTTTACCTTTTTTATATATTTATTTTTATATATATATATATATTTTTGATTTAAGATAAAATTTGGCTTAGTTTAAATATTCTGCTTTTCCTGGCATCTATTATTTAAAAAATACAAAAAAAAATTCTGAAATGGCTTTGGTGTGTGTCCAATGTCATAAACTGTTCCTGTGTGTGCCTGGTGTCGTAACGACAACTGCAGTAATCTAACAGTGATATGAGCTCTCGTTCTCTTTTGTCGTCACTGTTTTATTTTTTTTTACTCTTTTTCTTCCTGGTTTGATTACTGCTGCTGCTGCTGTGATAGAGTTTACTTAATAAAAGAGATCCGAACAAATTGCCAGATGCTTTTAAATTGCTTGTAAATCTTGCTATAAAGAGGCAGAAAATTTCATCTTATATTTACTAATTATTTTCTCTTAGATTTGATCGTAATTTTATCTATATGGTGGGGACGATATTTGTTCGCAAGATTACTGTATCGGAAAAAATTAGTTCTCGTTTTTATTTATATATATATATATATATATATAGATACATTCGTTAAACTTGGGTCGTTTTTTTTTTCTTCATGGCTTACTGTTTAACTCATCTTTGCGGCAGCCTTGGAACCTGCCACAGGCCTTTGTCGCCGTCTCTTGGATTTCTTCGTGTTGCAGCTGGTGTAGCCAATCGGTGTTCATCCTGTGAGGGCCCTCAAGGAAGGAAGGAATGGGATGGCACGTCATCTTCACTGCTGACTCGAGAGAGAACTCTCCTTCTGGTGTGGATTCCAAGGAGAACTCTTGTCTCCTCCAAAAAATATCGAGTTTCAAAATTGTCCATTTAATTATTCTGCAAAAAAGAATGGAAATAGTCTTTTTTTTTTTTTTCTTTACATGGCGCTGACAATTTAAGTTAAAAAAAAAAAATCAGTTTTTAAAATTGCTAGCAAATATCGTGCACACCCTGTTTTTTTTTTTAATGTTAAAATTTTGCATTTTTTTTTTTTTTTTGTCTTTCTCATATCAGAGCTAATTATGTTCTCTTATTATTATTCTGAAAGGATCTGAAGGATTACATGCGACAAGCCGGAGAAGTAACCTATGCCGATGCCCACAAGGATCGCAAGAACGAAGGGTTAGTATATTCTGTCTACATCCTCCTCCCCCTCCTCCTCTCTTGTTTATGTAGCCTTCATTTGGTTTTAGGAAAGGAAAAAAAAACAAAAAAAACATTGGTTATGGTATACTGCAGCATCCAACCCCTTCTAAAATCTAGATTTAAATCTTATATATATTGTGTGTATTTAGACAGCATATTTTCATTTAGGCAAACATTATTGAATAACATGGGTTGTTTTTTTTGTTTTTTTTTTGCAATTTTCCGAATGGTCCGTTTAATGTTTCGGTTAAATTGCTGTATGTAAATTCTATAGTTTCTTGTTCCATTTCTTTTTTGCGAGTACTTTCGATTTGATTCGTTATAATAATAAAATAAAAAAAAACTCAACAGTAAAGACACCACGATTAACACCGCCTGGAGATGATTTGACCAATCAAATCGAAAGTACTCGCAAAAAAGGAAAGAAAATGGAACAAGAAACCCATTGAACTTACATACAGCAATTTGACCAAAACATTAAATGGACCATCTGGAGAATTGGAAGAAAAAAAAAAAGAAAGAAAAAACTGTTATTTAATAATGTTTACCTAAATGAATAAATATGTGTGTAACACACACTAGATGTATCTGATCCACTGCCACTATTTATTCTACTTGGATTTCATTCAAAAATTTATAAAACTGACGTTAACTAACTAAGTAACTTTTTCTTTTTTGGCAATCCAGAAAAGCATTCAACTCTGAGTCAGTGTCCTGCTATTTCGAATTCACAACAGCAAGCCGCAATCTATAGACTGTCTCTACGGTCATAATTTTTAAAACATCACTCTTTTTCATGGAAAACTTTATAATTAAAACTTGCTGAAAGGAAAAGTTTTGTATTTTTATCTTAAATAATTTTGTAGAAAAGTAAGTGATCAAATATGTTTTTTTTGTGTTTTCGAAACATTGAAATATGAATTTTACTACCAATTGTAGTGCTGTCGGATTTTTACTTTTAATTTTCATTTAAAAAAAAAAAAAAAAAAAAATTTGCCAGCAAGTTTTAATTATAAAGTTTTACATGATAAAGATTTTGACGTTTTAAAAAAAAAAAATGACTGGAGAGACAGTCTATTGATTGCGAACTGCTGTTGTGAATTTGGAATAGTGGCACGCTGACTCGGTCGAGTGTTTTTCTGGAGTGCCCCCTTTTTTTTTTTCTTTCTGTTCTCCATTAACTCGCTTGAATTAAAATTAAAAAAACTATTTCCTAATTTATGAGAAAATAGGACAATAACGAATAACTTAAAACCCGTTTTAGAAATAAGTATGCAATTTAAGCATACACATTTCTTCGTTTCGGTCTTAACAAATTACTTATATACTAGCAAATTACTCATATACTGGGAGGATGGTATAATGGTGAACTACATACACTGATCCCCGAAGGAGGAGGTAATGACTGAGAACAAACACTACCAGCCACCCGCCCAAAGGAGTTAATGCCTGGGAAGATGGTATGACAACAGAATAGATACTATATCACCGCCCCCCCCCTCTCTCTCTGCCCCACATCCTTAAACGTGGAGGAGGTAATTCCTGGGAGGACATTCTTAGAACTGATGCAACACTACTCTCCTTCGTTAAAAGATAATAGAATAATAAATTAAATCCGTTTTTTTTTTTTGTGTGGGGGGGGGGGGTTCATTCATTTAAAAATGCCTAGTCATAACCATTTTTATCCGTTTTTTTTGGGGGGGGGTCATTCATTTAAAAATGCCTAGTCATAACCATTTTTATCCGTTTTTTTTGGGGGGTGGGGGGTCATTCATTTAAAAATGCCTAGTCATAACCATTTTTATCGTTCCTTGGTCGAAATCAAAGTGTAGTAACTGTTTGCGGAATCCCAGCAACATCGGACGTTTTTCTATCAACGCAACTTTTGCGGATATTTTAGAAAATTTGGCAATGAAAATTACTGATGTATGGCCTTTTGGCCGGGAACAAAGTGTAGTATCTGTTCCGATAGATACTACACCCCATAGACTGGTATTGTTTTGGCCTTCGGGGCTTGATTTACGCCGGTCTGTGGGTTTGTCCTGTGCAGTTCTAGGAGGTCCACCCTCCCAGGCTTTGCCTCCTCTCTTTGGAGAGGAGTAAGTTTATTGCTTACTGCCTGAGGCGCTCCTACCGGGGGGGGGGGGATGCCGACGGGGCTGCTCAGGCATTTTTGTAGGCCAGAGTGCTCACCTTCTCGGGCGCTGGCTTTTCAAATCCCACTTTCCCGACCTTGTGTCACATCTTACCTTGTGGGAGGAAGATTAATAATGGCAGAATATCAATTTATTATTTAATATAAATTGTTTTAAAAAAAATAAAATAAAAATAAAAAATTTATGCAAATTAGCAATACCCAAAGGTGTTTGCAGATTACTATATATACAGGTTTACAAAGTGTTGTTATATCACCCGTTTTGATAATATAGGCAGGATGGGTGGGGGGGGGGACTTGCATGTATTTATTTAGATACAGAATTATGTTGTCTCTTTTGAGCTTTATAAGCCTGACCCGTTTTGATGTTAATATACTTGGTATAAGAGAATAATAAAACTTTTGTATTTATTCATTTAGATATGTTATATTAATTTCTTTTGATTCCTCAAAATTTAGCAATAAAAATTTAAGATTTAAAAAAAAAAAAAAAAAAAAAAAAAAAAATTGGCAAAATTGACTTAATGATTGTTACAGCCATTGCGGCCATACCATTCTGTATTTAAAAAAAATATTTTACAGGAAGGTTTGAAATGTCATAAGCAAGCCACATAGTGTCAGGAATAATAACTTGTTGAATGGAAAAGGAAAAAAAAAACATGAACTTCGTTGACCCTAAGTATGGATGGTAATATGGGGGAGGGGGCTAAGTGAACACGTACTCGTACCGTTAGTCAGTTTCACAAAAAAAAAAAAAATTTTATACTCGTTAAGTTCTGTTCTTCATAAAATTTCTTGTAAAATCAATTCTGAACAGTGCTTTTCATTGAACGGCGATAAAACAAAGACTGTTGGATATTCATGACTGAAACTTGGTGGACAAGTCAGGCATAGACTGAAGTTTATTTGTACCAAATATGGTTGGATTTCAGAAAGGATTTTGAATTTTATTAATGATTCCATGGGTGGCATTTTTGTGGTGGGTCACCCTGTGTAATATTGCTGAGTTTGTTAACTACAAAAGAAAAAAAGTTAGCTTAGTTTTAAGATTAGCGTTGATAAATTTAATTAATTTAATTAATTTAATTAATTATCCTTTTGTAGGAGATTATCAGATTTTAAAAGTCAGCCATAGTGGAGTTTATTTGTACCAATTACGGTTGGGTTACAGAAATGCTTGCGAATGTTAATGATTCCGAGGACGGCATTTTGGGGGGGGTGTTTCATCTTGTAGAAATGTATTTTAAATTCGTACACGCATCTCTCACTGTCTGTTGGTCTGTCGTGCTTAAGTTTGAAATCGCATTTTTATCGCTAGACGCTCGGATTGAAAAGGCGTATCTTATTTTAGATGCGTTCAAGCATCGTTATAATAATTTATGTCGATTGGTCAGTCGGTCACGCTTATATTTGAAATAAGTTTCATCGTTTAATGCGCAGATATAATCGACGCAATTGTAAAATATTCGTATTGGAACCGTGAATATCAAAACCTTTTAATTGTCCAATTTTCAGTATGGGTACTCCAATAATCATTATCTCTTAAAAATTTTCAATAACAAATAGTTTTTATTCATTTATTTTTTATTTTTTTACTTGGCCCATAATATTATACAGGGTGTTTCAAAAGTCTTGGTCACATAACGATTTTTAATAACTCAAAAACTATTAGGAGTTGAAAAATGAAATTGGTACCGTTGGAAAGGTTAAAGTTTCAAGTTTTGTGGGGAATCTTCAAAGTTGCTCAATATGAGCACCATTCGTCACACGGCAGACATCTAGTCGATAGTCCATTTCCTGCCAAACGCGTTCCAGCATCTTGACGTCAATGGTTCCCACAACTGCCGTTACTCGAGCCTTTAGTTCGTCAATATCTCTTGGAAGGGGCGGCACATAGACTTGTTGCTTGACAAAGCCCCAAAGGAAAAAGTCACACGGGGTAAGATCTGGAGACCTAGGAGGCCAGGGCATGAGAACGTCATCACCTCGCCCAGATCTCCCAATCCATCTACCAGGCAGCCTTGTGTTAAGAAACTGCCTTACTCTAAGACTCCAGTGTGGTGGTGCACCATCTTGTTGAAAAATGAAGTCATCAGATTCTGCTTGTTCCAACTGAGCCATTAAGCAGTCTTCCAGCATGTTGAGATAGGATTCACCAGTGATAGTTGCCTCTTCAAAGAAGAACGGTCCATAGACACCTTTCTTGGAAATTGCACAAAACACGTTCACTTTTGGTGAATCTCGCTCTGCTCAAGAAGTTCATGAGGATTCTCAGTACCCCATATGCGAGTGTTATGCTTGTTAACTTTGCCATTCAAATGGAAGGTCGCCTCATCGCTAAAAACAAGCCGGTCATCAAAGCCGTTATCTTCCAACTTCTCTTGCAATGCAAAAGTCACGGCGAAGTGGCTTATCAGTGTCCTTCAACTTTTGGACCAACTTGAGCTTGTAAGGTACCATTTGCAGTCGTTTCCTTAAGACACGCCAGACAGTTGCTGGAGCAAGCTGAAGTTCCCTGCTGGCTCTTCTCACTGATTTACGGGGGCTCCGCTGAAAGGCTGTCCGAACTTGCTCAACTGCATCTTCTGAAGTTGAAGGGCGACCTGTTTGCTTACTTGGGCACAAACACCCATCTTTCACAAATTTAGCATGCCATCTGACAATGGATTTCCTTTCAGGGGCTTCTTTTTTAAATTTCCTGCGAAATGCACGCTGAACACATGTCCACGATTCAGTCTTTGCAAATTGGAGGACGCAAAATGCCTTGTCTTGTTTAGAGAACGCCATTACTGCACCTGGAAAGATAACACGAAAATCATTAGTATGACCAAAAACTTGATTAAGCAAGCTTTAAAATGGCACCAGTTTCATTTTTCTACCTGGAATAGTTCATGAGATATACGCATTTGTAATGTTCCCAAGGCTTTTGAAACACCCTGTACATCTTTGCTGTATGTTTAAAACATCGCGACTAGCGTGTTTCCTACTTCCGCTATTCAATGATGCCCCCTATATATATTATTTAATACCGTCCTCCAACATCTTTTGGCTAAGAAGAAAGTGTAGTATCTGTTCCGATGGATACTACACTCTCCAGACCGGTATTGTCTTGGCCTTCGGGGTTTGATTTTCGCCGGTCTATGGGTTTTTCCTGTGCAGTTCTAGGAGGTCCACCCTCCCAGGCTTTGCCTTCTCACCCTTTGAGAAGGGGTTGGTTTATTGCTAATTGACTGGGGTGCCCCTACTGGAGAATGCCAACGGGGCTGCCCAGGCAATTTTTAAGGGTCATAGGTGCTCTTCCTCTAGAGTGCTGACTTATCAAATCCCACTTTCCGACCTTGTGTCACATTTTACCGCCGTGGGAGGTAGATAAATACCTACAGCATTTGGTATTCCCAAATGGTCACCTATTTGGTACTGACTAAGCTTAACTTGGTGATCTAATGAGGATGGGTGGCAACGCATTAAAAAAAAAAATCAAAATAGTGGGTGTTTCGTGTAGACTTACTTTAGACACCCATAATATCTAATTGAACAAATTTTTTTACGGAATTTTGGTTTAGCATATTTATTGGTATGGAATTATTAAAAATGCTTCATTTTGTGAATGCATCTCTAAAAATTGAATGCTGTTTTTGTTTTCCTATTCGACTTACAATTTTTGGATTGGTTTTATCATCATGGTTGCTAGCACGTCTGAAAATCTTAATCGATATAAAACCTTTTAATCGTCCAATTTTCAGTATGGGTACTCCAATAATCATTATTAAAATAAGTAAGAATTTCAGCTAAATGTTATCCATTCATGGGAATTCAATTTTTTTTTTTTTTGCCAATTATTAGTTTTTATTAAAATGAGCATTTGCTGAAAATTTCAGCCCTTTATTGTTTAGTTTTTATGGGATTTCGGGAAAATGGCAAGTCATTTCTCGTATTTTTCCAAACATTTAAAGCCATTTTTGACGAGTATCTCAGAAATGCAATATATTAAGAACTTGAAAATTGGTACATTAATGAACAAATTGAATAAAAAAAATTTTCAGGGCAGAGATACCTCTGCCCTGAAAAAAAAAAAAAAAAAAAAAAAAAATGGGAGCAAAACCCACCGGAAATAAAGTAAAAATTGCTTCAGTATGTTGTATTCAAAGTCTATTTTAGGAGATAATTGAACAAAAGCTTGAATTTTAGCATTTTGAGGCTTATTTCCTATGTCAAAAATTCCTAAAATTGCGTTTCTGGCAGATTTTGCGGACCTCCTGAAAATATTTTTAAATTTCTTGATTAAACTTTTTTTTAGGAGATTCAAAGTTAACAATGTAACAATTTTTTTGCATTTCTGAGATACTGCTAGTCAAAAATGGCCTTAAATTCTTGGAAAAATGTAAAAAAATGATTGTGCCCATTTTTTTTTTTTTTTTTTTTTTTTTTTTTTTTTTTTCCGGAATTAAAAAAAAAATCCCATAAAAAAATTGAAACATTCGAGCTAAAGAACTGAAATTTGACTCATTTTAATGATTTCCAAAACATAGAAATCTGAAACTTTGACTTCCTAATAAGTGGATCACATTTAGCTGGAATGACCCATAATGAAAATTCCTCATCCTAAAAATAAAAAAAAATTTTTTTTTTTAATTAAATTTTAATATTTTTTTAATTAAATTAGATTTTAATATTTTTTTTAATTAGATTTTAATTTTTTTTTTTTTTTTTTTTTTAAATTTTTATTTATTTAATTTTAATTTTTTTTTCACGGATATAAAAGCTAAAGTAGTCCTAATCTTCGTTCATATTTTTCTTTGTATTATCGGGTGGGATATAATTTCATGATTTTCCCCTATTGTCAGCACACTTAATAACTTCCAATCTTTATTTAAATTTAAAAAAAAACAAAACTTCAAGATTTCTCGCTAAATTTTCAATAAAAAACACCCTTTTCTCATTGAATTTTGTATCTATATTAATAAAAGTGGGACAACTTCATGTTTGTCTTGTGTCGAGGTATCTGTCTAATACATTGAATTATTTTTATTTACTGTAATTTGTATATTTATTTGAAAATTTAAATGGTGTATAATAAAACCAATTATGAAATTATTGCTTTTAATTAATAGTTTTGTCTATAAAAAAAAAAAAAATGTCCCTCTCCCTTCCTGCATTTATCAAATGTTCACTCTCTCTCTGAGCTTGGGTGCCTGCTGATATTGTAACTAAGCCGCCAGCTTTTTCGATCTTTCTAGAACAAGAAAACCTATCTTTTCTTTTTGAGTAGTTATATTTTTATTCAAGTAATAATTGAATAATTTTTTAATTCTATTTTTTTTTTAAACACAAAAACAAAAATTAAGGTTGAGACTCAAGCGAGCCTGGAAAATAGGCTCATCGGCGCCATTTTTTTTTTTTTTTTTTTTTTTTTTTTTTTTTTTAGTAAAAATCCGCGCCCAAAAGAAACAGGTTCTTTCTGTTTTTTATTTACATCTAATAAAAACCCATTTATACTAGGTAAAAATACAAACAAATGTCATAGGTAAGTAGGAAAATATCTATTCTCGACGTAGGTCACCTTCACTTTCGTTCGTTGTTATCAAGGATGCCGAATGAAGATTGCAACCTTTACAAACGGAAAGGCCTTGATGTCCTTTCAGATTTATAACAATAATAAACAATTGTTAAATAAGTCTGTCATATTTTTTTTACTTATATATAGAATAAACGAACAGATACTATACAATCTCCCCCCCCCCTCCTCACCGAAATCAAGCCTTTAAAAATAGTATGTTATTGGTCCCCCGATTTTATAAATGGGGGGACCTATGTTTTGAGGCATGTCCGTCCGTCCGGATTTTTCTCCGCAACCATCCATTGAATTTCTCTGAAATTTTGCATGAAGTTGTAACTTTTGTCAGGTTAGAAAGTGACATTCTCCGATTTAAAAAAAAAAATTTAAATAAAAAAAAAAAATTTAAAAAATCTAGTTAGCCCCCCCCCCCCCCCCCCCAAGGGTCAAAATGACATTTTTTTGCCCCATAACTTTTCATCCATCCATTCAATTTCTCTGAAACTTGGCAAAAATGTGGAGGCAATTGTTCCTAATAGAAAATAAGTATCGATGACCTTGGAAAAAATCTGGTTCGCGCCCCCAGGGGGTCAAAATCCCCCTAAAATTGCAAAAAATGACCCTTTTCTCCCATCACGTTTGATCCATCCATTCAATTTTTCTGAAACTTGGCCAAAAAGTAGAGGCAATTGTTCTGGATATAAAATGAGCATCCTTGATCTCAGAAAACTTCTGGTTCGCGCCCACAGGGGGTCAAAAGGGGGTCAAAAATGCCCCAAATTGCCCAAATTTATTGCATTTTACACTCGTCACATACAGAGAGGGACCACGCATGTGCGGCTTGTTTAATATCGTAAACTGATATTGATAAATTGGCCACATGCTTTCTTCACTATCTTCCGACTTCGGCCCCAAAGGCTCTGGTGATCCTGGGTGTACACTGAATTGAGCATTAAAAGATAATATTATTAACAGAAGTAATGGCATAGTTTCGCCTTCAGACAGACACCGAATCTCCATTACAAATAGATAAATTAGGCACGCATAACTAAATTAATAGTTACCTCTTTTACATACGTAAGCGATAAATCATCCTGCTCGGCAGCCACATGCCTGTTTGCACATGGACACCTTCAGGCAGACGGTGAATGTTTGACGAAATGTGCGGCGGGTAATTCATAAGTATCGCTATACAGAATGGAGAAAAAGTATTTAATAAATTTGAATTAGTTTTATTAAATATAAGTAGATAATTCAAAGCTGTTAATTGACGATGGAATTTTTATGAGCCCCCGCTAGTTAAATATTAAAATGATTGCTTGTTCAGATCACCTAATCACTTATTCAATTCCGTTATTTATATGTTGCTGTCACCCCTTCCTCATATTTTTTTTTTTTTTTTTTTTTTTTTTTTTTTTATTCTAGCGTTTCACTTAATCCCAATGTATTGCCTGCTGTTTGTTGCTTTTTTTTTTTTTTTTTTTTTTTTTTTTTTTTTTTTTTTTTCTTTGTGCTTCTTTGGATGACAATCCTCAGTAAATGAGTCTAAATGTTCCGCAAACTTGTTATTGTGTTAAAAAAAGTAATATTTAAAGTTTTTTTTTTTTTTTTTTACTGAAAAACGAACGAGTATTGTTTATTTTTCAAATTGACATCTTTGATGTCAATTTGAAACTAATCCATGAATTAGTTTGGCACTGGCAAGAGATGAGAACTCTATCAATCTATGTTTCGACTTTGTTTGAAATTGGCGGCAGCCTAACCAGCCCATCAGTCATAACTGCTGCTGATGAGGGGGGGGGGGGGTCAATCGTAACTTTTTCAATTTCATTTCTTTAAAAATTCTAACTCTACAATTTTGACTACTTTAATAGAATTAAATGGTTAAATAAAATGGTTACAAATTGCAACAATATTCAAGTAAAAGTGAAAAGTGTTTGAAGTAAATTTTCGTAGGGGCCAAATGTTATGGGGAAACTTATTAACAAATCTTGTCAGATGTTCAAAATCCGACCCAAATTGCATTTTAAGCCGACAAATCAAACTACTTCTGACTTGACACTATAATAATGTACTTAACTACAATTTTTTTGGTCTCCCGATTTATAAAATCGGGGGACTTATGTTTTGAGGCCCGTCCGTCCGTCCGGATTTTTCTCCGCAACCATCCATTAAATTTCTCTGAAATTTTGCATGAAGTTGTAACTTTGGTCAGGTTAGAAAGTGACATTCTCCGATTTTTGGGAAAAAATTCTAGTTAGCCCCCCAGGAGGTCAAAAGGCCATGAAATGGCAAAAAAATGACATTTTTTGCCCCATAACGTTTGATCCATCCATTCAATTTCTCTGAAACTTGGCCAAAATGTGGAGGCAATTGTTCCTAATAGAAAATAAGTATTGCTGACCTTGGAAAAATCTGGTTTGCGCCACCAGGGGATCAAAAGCCTTCAAAATGGCAAAAAATGACCCTTTTCTCCCATAACGTTTGATCCATCCATTCAATTTTTCTGAAACTTGGCCAAAATGTAGAGGCAATTGTTCTGGATATAAAATGAGCATCCTTGACCTCAGAAAAATTCTGGTTCGCGCCCCCAGGGAGTCAAAGGGGGATCAAAAATGCCCCAAATTGCCCAAATTTATTGCATTTTACATTCGCCACATCGAGTCACATACAGAGGGGACCACGCACGCGCGGCTAATTTTTAAAATAAATTAGTTGGGCCCAAACAACAACTAATAAATATGAAATATTAAATCATATTTATTTATCTACCTCCCACAGTGGTAAGATGTGACACAAGGTCGGAAAGTGGGATTTGATAAGTCAGCACCCTAGAGGAAGAACACTTATGACCTTTAAAAATTGCCTGGGCAGCCCTGTCGGCATTCCCCGGTAGGAGCACTTCAGGTGATTAGCAATAAACTAACCCCTTCTAAAAGGGTGAGAAGGCAAAGCCTAGGAGGGTGGACCTCCTAGAACTGCACAGGACAGACCCATAAACCGGCGTAAATCAAACCCCGAAGGCCAAGACAATACCGGTCTATGGGGTGCAGTATCCATCGGAACAGATACTACACTTTCTTCTTAGCCAAGAAATCATTTAAAAATAAAAATCAGTAGAATTAAAGAATATAGTAGTTTTCTACCTTATTTAAAAAAAAAAAAATTTAAACTTAAAAACTACACTGCATCCTGACAAATGCCACGATTAAGTAGTTAGTTTTAAATAAGAATATTTTGTAAATAGTAATGCCATTTATTCAAATTTAATGTTCCATAGACTACCAATAAATAAAAGTACTTTTAAAATATCTATTTACCGTCACAATCTGTGAAGGCCACTAAATGTATGCACTTATGTAGCAACGTCGGCTCGTGCCTAGTTTTGACTAAAATTCTTGTTGCCTCATGTAAATATTCAAATTCTAGCGATTTTTACAAACTCTTGTTTGAAAAAAATTTTGAATTTTTTTTTTTTTTTGTTTTTTTTCTCAGTAACACTTTAAATATTAGAAAAAAATTTTAAAATTTTTATATTTTAATTTTTTTAATTTTTTTTTGAAAAATATTTTTATATAATTTTTTTTTATTTTAGTAAAATTTTAAATATTTTTATTTAAAAAAATATTTAAAATTTTTAAAATTAAAATTTTAAATATTACTGTTCTACACAGAAACAAGTTTGTATAAAATCAAACCTTATTTATTTTATTTCATGAGGATTGTTATCACAAAAAAACAATTTTCTTTTCTCGGCAGTTCTATAAGTATTTGTAAATCATGTTTTTCTTTTTCTCCACTAAATCTTTTCCTGTTAGTTGTAAATATATTTTTTTTATCTAGAAGTTTATTTTGGATTACTTTTTTCTTATTTCACTACTTTTAGGTCATCCGTGACTGGGTAAGATGCTACCGCCACCTCAGTGACACAGATCCAACTAGAAATGTTAGAGGTGGGAGCGACCCTAATTAGAGGTGGTCTGTTTTCTATCCACCCCTTTTTAATCGGGTAGAAATGTGGCCTTTTTTGATTGTCGGACAAATTGAGTGATAAATGACTTATTAGTCGGTAAAAATATTATGAGGGTACAGGTAGAAATTTTTAATTTTTTTTTATTTTTTTTTTTTTTTTTATTTTTATTAAACCAAAGGTTATAAAACAGTTATTTATATTTGAAAAATGTCATATATATATATATATATATATTTATATATATTATATAATAATAGAATTAACGATAAGTGAAGTATCGTAAAGTGATCTATCGTGATAAAGTAAAGCTCAATACGTTGAGTAGAGCAATCAATTTTAAAGAAGGAAAGATGAAGATAAAAAATTGCATAAAATTGATACAAATTTTATTACATCGAAAGTTCAAATGCAAGGAGTTACACTAATCCTTAAACCATGGTTTTTCAACGATAAAACTCTTCTAGTCGGAGGATAAAATTCGGTAATGTGGTATTTATAATAAATAAATATTACCATGTTTAGTATTGCTGCATTACTTGTTTCTCTTATCTTTTAGTAGGAAATAAACAAGACTTTTGAACCATCATGCATATATATATATATATATATATATATATATATATATATATATATATATATATATATTATTATTACTACCTAGCTCTACTTATGTATCGAGCACTGTTAAAATAAATACTGAAAATTGATACATAAAAAATTATATCTCTGAGTAAAATTTTATGTAGATACATGAAATAGTAATATATATATATATATACAGGGTGTCTCAAAAAAATGTACTCACTCGTAGAATGACGAGAAAACTTTTATTTATGAACATAGAGTGAAATGAAATAGCATCGAATACATGAGACAGATGTAATTGAAGCTATTTCATTTCTCTCTATGTTCATAAATAAGTTTTCTCGTCATTCTACGAGTGAATACATTTTTTTGAGACACCCTGTATATATATATATATATATTTATTTATTTATTCTGGTACAGAAAAATTAGTACAACATTCGTACCGTCGGTTTCAAGCACGGAAGGTCTTACCCATCCGGCTCTCTTCAGCTTCTGTTGGACAACAGAAGCTGAAGATAGCCGGATGGGTAAGACCTTCCGTGCTTGAAACCGACGGTACGAATGTTGTACTAATTTTTCTGTACCAGAATAAATAAATATTATGCTCTTAATTTTTAACTTTAATTCTTAATTAATCGAGCACTCTGCTGGGATTTTTCCTACCATTTTACAAAGAAGTTATATATATATATATATATATATATATATATATATATATATATTACTATTTCATGTATCTACATAAAATTTTACAAAGCGATATAATTTTTTCAGTATTTATTTTAACAGTGCTCGATACGTAAGTAGAGCTAGGTAGCAATATGTATGTATAGGTTTCAATTTATAAAAAAAAATGTAATGTTTACATATATAAAGTAAGGTATGGTGCAGACGATATTTGTTCAAGATTACTATCTAGGAAGAAATTTTTTTTATTTTTTTTTTTATTTTTTGCTTTTAGATTTATTCATAAAACTTAAGTCAGTTTGTCTTCACGAGTTCTTCTGTTGATTTGATGAACTCATCTGTGGCTTTGACAGCTTCAAGGCAGTCTCAGAACCAGCCACAGGCCTTCGTCACTGTCTCTCGACTTAGCCCAAAAAGGGTCGGGTGATTCTGGCCTTTGGCTCATCCTTCGTATTGCAGCAGGATCTGTTGGTGTTTCATTCCATTGCACCACACAGTTAAGCAAGGAGGGTCTGTGTTAGACTAAGTTCTCTAACAACCGGGTCTTTCAGCTGGTATGGGAGGACGCTGATTCTTGCTGCAACGCGTACAACCTATCTGTTCAATCCAGGCTTTCACTATCTCGCTCAGAACGTGGATGTAGCCGTCAGTGTTCAGCCTGAGGCTCTAAAGAAATAAAAATTTAAAAAAATAAAAATAAAAAAGTAGGATGACATGATTTTCACCTTCGTTGCGGACGATATCGAAGACCATTGTTGTTGTTGCTGGGAACTTTGCGCCCATGACTTCGGGCTTGTCTTTGGATGGGGCAGCAAGCCATAGTTTCTGGAAACTTTTCTTTAATAAGATCCGCAGCGTCTCTGGCTCTAGTCGCTGTTTCAACTTGTTGATCAGCTGCGGGCGATTTCTTGCATCGCCTTTGACAGAAATTGTCCTTTCCCCCATCTTGGATGAAACGTATCAGATGTCCTCGTGCAACAAAGCTAATATATCTACACCTTTCTTCTCTGCAATGGCGCGTGTTGAATTGTTGATAATCTTGTGAACTTCGTTGATGAACTCTAGCCTTCTGATGGCGCCCGATCATCAATCATGTGTTTGAGGTCGCCACATAGTCGAATCCTGAATCTTTCAATCCCTTTTTGACCTTTTCTACCAAATCTCTCCTGCTGGAAGTCTGCGTGGATTCCAAGGAGAACTTTAACAAATATGGAGGTTCAAAATTTTCCACAATCGATTCGTCTGCAGACGAAGAATAAAAAATAGTCACCGCTTTCATGAAGACCAGATTGACAACAAAAGTAAAAGGAAAAATTAGTTGAAAATTACAAACATCGTCCATGTCGTGTTTGTGTTGGATAAACTCTGAAACTAATAAGCTGATCATTCTGAATTCGAGACAATTATTCATTTAGAAGTATCCCACAATTTCAGGGGTTTTTTTGGGGGGGGGGTTCTTAAAGGAAGGGGTGATATGGGAACAACCTCACATTTGGAAATTCAAATGTTTCCAATTGGCATGAAATTTTATCCATATTTATTAAAACACCAATCACAAAAAATTCCTTGAACTTCAATTTCTCCTTTGGAACCCTAAATTTTACGAATTTTTCTAGAAATAAATTTGTTGAATGGATTTTGATCAAAATCAGAGTAAGAAGGTTCAGCAATATATCTTTATTTTAATCCGCGTAACTAGACATAAAAATGATGCGAAACTGTTTCGTTCGGTGAATTAATTTTATTCTAAACTAGCAGAATAATTTTGGGTGGATATTCCCCATGGCCATCCCTACTACAGGCCAGGCAATCGTGCAACTGGGGTCTTTTACTGGGGGCCATGTGAATTTTCTTAAATATTCGATATAGAAGTTGCAAACTATATCATCAACTGGTGCGGATCCTTTTTTTCTTTTTAACCACAATATACAAGTAATGATCTTTTGACATAAGTACAAAATCTCTAAAAAAAAAATCCAACATTGAAATAAAAATTCTTCATTGACATATGCATTCGCCTTTGTTCATTCAAAATTACCTGTCTCTTCATTTATAGGAATTTGTCAATTGTCAAATTTATCAATTAGCTCATTGTGGTTCTTATTATTTGGTATGTAAATCACATAAAAACATCAAACTAATCTCACAGAGGAATTTTACCTTTGTTTGCAACTTCTATATCGAATATTTAAGAAAATTCACATGGCCCCCAGTTGCACGATTGCCTGGCCTGTAGTAGGGATGGCCATGCTATTCCCCCATTTAAAAAAAAAAAATTTTTTTTTTATAAGTTGAATTTTAAAATGGACAGCAAAGGTCGTTGTGTTTTATGGCATGTAAACCATTGTCATTTTATGCCAAAACCGCTTGTATGTTTCGTACACGAATGGTTTATGGACTATTAGTCTAAAAATGATCAATTTAATTATTGAGAAAATATTATTTCTAACAAAGTTATCTTGTCAGATTTTTTAAAGTCGGACCCAAATAGCATTTAAGTTGACGAATCAAACTTTGCTTCTGACTAGCCAATTTTCATTTGTTATTATTGTATCATGTTATTGGCAATATAATAACTTTACTATTTACTTTAAGAATTATGTAGTCCTGCCTAGATTATATGAAACCTTTTAAATCGCATAAAAATTAGTGGAGGTGGTTGAGGGGGGGGGGGGCTAATTTTAAATTGAAGAATATAATAGTTGGCTTAAGTTTTAAAATGTACGAACAAATAAATTAAAAATAAAATGACTTCACTACATCTGGGTGATGGCGGGTTGGTACGACTCGTACTTCAATTAAGGGGTGGAGGGGCAATGTGTTATGTCAAGATATATAACACTATCAAATTTTAAGTTAAGAAAGTTTGTTTTTTTTGTTTTTTAATAAGTTATGAGTTTAAAGTTACTCAAAATGAGTAATTCAGTGTTATGGAGTTGCATGTGGCATATTTCGGGAGGGCATACATGTTCTACTGCTTATTTAAAGTTTGGGTGGTGTGTTAGGGAGGCCAAGACTTGTGAGATAGGTTAGGGTTCAAATGCTTATATATAAATGTAAAAAGGTGGGTAGGTGTGTTAGGGAGGCCAAGACTTGTGATATAGGTTAGGGTTAGTGTTCTAATGCCTATATAAAAAAGGTGGGGTAGGTGTGTTAGGCAGGTCAAGTGTTAAGGAGGCCAAGACTTGTGAGATGTGTTAGCGCACACAACGCGAGATGGCTGGCTGGGTGTTTGTGGAAAACAGGTAACTTTACTGCCTAAAATAAAAATGTGAGTCTCTTTTTCTTTGTTTTATTTCATGCTCATTTTCTGCAGATGCTGGCCATTATTGAAATCATTATTTTTGCAATGTTTGATATTCTTCCCAACATTATATTTTCTTCTCCAAAAATTTTTTTTTTTTTTTTTTCCTCATTTCACAGCAGAACTAAAAATTGTTCTTGAAATAAAATTTTAAAAAATAGCTTACTGT
Source organism: Sepiola atlantica (assembly GCA_963556195.1). Classification (NCBI taxonomy): domain Eukaryota; kingdom Metazoa; phylum Mollusca; class Cephalopoda; order Sepiida; family Sepiolidae; genus Sepiola; species Sepiola atlantica. The sequence continues at coordinate 14,925,853 of OY744555.1, forward strand.
TGGATGTTCAGTCAATTTCTGGCTTTCTCTACTAAACGTGCAACTAAGGACTGAACTGGAGGCATATTTTAAATCTTTAAATTGTTAAATTTGATTTACTTTAACTTTAATTGTCTAAAAATATTACATTTGTTTCAAGTCAGTTTAGTTTATAATTAAAAGACAATTTTTTATTTATTTATATTTGTTATTAATAACCATATCATAAAAAATATATAATTGACTTTCTACAAAAGTGAAGAGAGGAACTTGTGAAATTGATTTTTGTCTTATGGGTAGGCTTTTTGTATAGAACGCCACGAGTTGGATATATATATTTACAACACTACCCAAATCTTCAATACTTGCATATTACTTGTATATATTCATTATCGGATTCAAGTTTTTATCGGTTTAGGAAAAATGTTAAAGCAGCTCCTGCAAAAAAAAACAAAAAAAAACGGCAAGAGAACTTACCAGAATCATTTTTTACTTAACAGATGTTTTGGGTCAGAGTGAAGTGTTTTAGTTTGATAAAAAAAATTTTTTTTTAATTTATTTTGTAGAATTTAGTATATTCGGACTACTGTTCTCATCTTAAGTGTTTTTATCACAGCGTTTCGGCCGATGTAACCTCCGACCTTCTTCAGGTGTACCCTGTCAGGCGAACTTGCGCGGTCTTTCTGGAACCCTGTATTAAGTCCATGGGTGGGTGGATGGTAGCATGCTCTCGTTCCATTTGCCATGACTGGGAAGAAGTCTACAAGGATCCGTAGCACAGTGGATATAGTACTAAGTAAAATTCAGTTCTAAGTGACAGTCATCTGAAGGTTGAAGGTTCAATCCTCGGTGCAGGCGATACAAAGAATTGCAAATCACTGAAGACTTCTTTCCAGTCATGGCAGATGGAACGAGAGCATGCTACCCCCGTGGATTTAATAAAGGGTTCCGTTTGAAATTCAGTCCAGATTCCCGAGTTCAACAAAGTACACCTGAAGAAAGTCTGAGGTTACATTGGCCGAAACGTTGATAAAAACACCGAAGATGAGAACAGTAGTCCAAATTATCAACCCTCATCTCAAAAATTCTGAAACATTATTTATTTATTTTTTTAACTGTTTATCATAGGATACTTTTAAGTTTTCTGATAGCATCCATTTTTATTTTATTTCTTAAACTTTGCTCAATGTTCAATAATGTCTATTTATGTTCACATAATTTTACTTTGCTGCATGCAAATGTTCATGGTTGAACTTATTACACAAATATGTCTCTCTCACCC
>OY744555.1:14929613-14947113 GCA_963556195.1 Sepiola atlantica
CGTATTGGCCACACAAGACTGACCCACATACGCCTACTGGGAGGAGAGGAAGAGCCTCGGTGTAACTACTGCAATGAAGGACAAACAATAAAACACATATTACTTAAATGCAAAAAATATACACATATACGCAGTAAATACTACAAAGCAACTAATATTAAAAAATTATTTGAAAATATAGCCGTGTCTCAAATAATAGGGTTTCTCAAAGAAACCAACTTGTACAATAATATTTCATTTAAAAAAAAAAAAGAAAAAAAGTTTGACCTGAGATGACCTTATAAGGGTTGAAAGGTCATTAAAACCCAACAAACAAGACTAGACATTTAGAGAAATCACTTGAAAATCTTAAATCTTATTTTTGATTCCATGTCATTGGTCCCCCGATTTATAAAATCGGGGGACCTATGTTTAGAGGCATTTCTGTCCGTCTGGATTTTTCTCCGCAACCATCCATTGAATTTCTCTGAAATTTTGCATGAAGTTGTAACTTTGGTCAGATTAAAAAGTGACATTTTCCGATTTTTGAAAAAAAGTTTAGTTAGCCCCCCAGGGAGTCAAAAGGCCTCGAAATGGCAAAAAATAACATTTTTTTGCCCCATAACTTTTCATCCATCCATTCAATTTCTTTGAAACTTGGACAAAATGTGGAGGCAATTGTTCCTAATAGAAAATAAGTATCGCTGACCTTGGAAAAAATCTGGTTCGCACCCCCAGGGTGTCAAAAGCCACCTAAAATTGCAAAAAATGACCCAAATTGCCCAAATTTATTGCATTTTACACTCGTCACATACAGAGGGGGACACGCACACGCGGCTTCTTTTTTCTTGGAAGAGGCTATTTTGCCGGTCACGGCAAAATAACGATTCCTGCGTTATTTTGCCGGTTCATGTATATTTAACTAAATTGTTAAACATACAGTGACGCCCGGCACAATAATTATTTACTAATGTAAAGGGATCGTTATTATGCCGGTTCATTTTTTAAAAAAACCTAATTGTTATGGCCTTGCGAAAGAAAAGGTAATTAAATAAATAAGGGCAAATATTTAAAAACAATTTGTTTTAATCATCAGTTGTGTCGGTTAAAGAAATAAAAAAAAAAAATCGACCTGCCCTATTGTGTCGGTTAAAGAAATATCTGCTTTTAATACAAAAAACATTAAAAGTAAAATAATTAAATGAACGGAAATATTAGAGACAATTAGATTTAGTCGAATTTCAAGAAAAACTTTGATAATGTTAAAATATACAGAAAATCACTGGATTTAAACAGTTTCTATTTTAAAATGTTCTTTCAATGAAATCATAAAATAAGTCGTAATTTTGAAGAGTTCACTCCTAACTGAATCAATCGGAAGTAAAAAAATTAATTTTATCGTTATTGTAAAATATATTGTCGCTTAATACAAAAAATCAATCGGGCAAAGTTTTAAATTATAAATAAAATTTTCGTTTGATAAAGTTTTAAATAATACAAAAAAATTAATTTAAATAATAAAATGTAATTAATAGTTAAATAAACACGAGCCGCAAAATAACGTAAGACTCATTATTGTGCCGGGCGTCACTGTATGTTTAACAATTTAGTTAAATATACATGAACCGGCAAAATAACGCAGGAATCGTTATATTGCCGGTCACGGCAAAATAACGCAGGAATCGTTATTTTGCCGGGACCGGCAATATAGCCTATCTGTTTTTTCTTTCTTTTTTCTTCCATTTATTAATTTGATAGTTTTACGAACTTAAGAATTCACAATTCAAATATTAATCTTCCAATTTAAAAAAATTCTTATTTTATTATTTATTTATTTATTTTTTTCGTAGATTTTTACCAAAGTTAAAGGTTCAATTTTATCCTGTAATGCACTACTTGGTATATATATATATATATATATATATATATATATATGCCGTATGTTAGTTATCCGGGTGTACGTTATTGAAACGTGTATAAAACAGGATCTGTGCAGTTTAGTCTTTGGTGGGCTCTCCCATAGTCTTGAAATGCAAACTAGGGTGATCTGCAATGCCATAGTAATGTATACCCTGTTGTATGGCCGTGAACATTGTATCACCCTGATCTAGAATAAGCTCGGCTGTATTTGATATCACGTGAATAACTATTCCACTAACGAGTAACAAGAATTAATCAAATCAGGCAGTAAGCAATAAACTTACTTGGCCTTTTGGCTAAGATCAAAGTGTAGTATCTGTTCCGATGGATACTGCACCCCATAGACTGGTATTGTCTTGGCCTTCTGGTCTTGATTTACGCCGGTCTATGGGTCTGTCCTGTGCAGTTCTAGGAGGTCCACCCTCCCAGGCTTCGCTTCCCGTCTTTGGGGAGGAGTAAGTTTATTGCTTACTGCCTGAGGCGCCCCTACCGGGGTTGCCCAGGCAATTTTTAAACCCCACTTTCCCGACCCGACCTTGGGTCACATCTTACTTGTGGGAGTAAGATAAAAACTGGCCTTGTGCCTAACTCCTGGAGAGGAGTAAATCAATACTCCTTCCCAAAAAAGGCAAGGCATGGGAGGATGCACCTCCTAGGACTACCCCGGACCAATACCTCAGCCTGACAGATAGAAGGCTACCGAAATGGTCCAGTTCCCTGCCTGACTGATTGTCGAGAATGAATCCTCGACAGGTATTGACCAGTCCTAAGCCTCTACACAACTGACGTTACATAAAGACCGCACGGGCTTGTAGAATGCATCTATATGCACGAAATTGAATCGAACAAAAAACACTGTATGACAACAGACGAAAGAGAATTTATTTCAAAGGGTTACTTGACCGTTTGTCCAATATTTTGTTACTTGACCGCTTGGTAAAGTAACAAAATATTGGACAGTGTCCAGAAAGGAAAATAAGAGAAGCGTCAACGTCGTGGCTGCTGCTGGAAAGATGGTCAAGCAGGAGAGAGCTGTTTCCTCGATCGCGTCTCGTTTCTCTCTGCCGATCTCATCCCAAGACTAAACTGTCAAAGTAGTCCGTTTGGGGACAGCTAGAAAATCATATACCCTGCAAACCAATTGGTCAGTGTATGACCAATTTGCCCACAGGGTACAAGAAGAAATAGGTCCTATCTCTGACTGCTACCGGCTGATGTGGATCCAACAACTGAGAGTCAAGCCAGCGCCCCTAAAGGAGCACTATGACCTAGCAAAAATAGCCTGGCAGTCCCATCGACATTCCCCGGTCAGGGTGCTTCAGGCAATAAGCAATAAACTTACTCCACCCCAAAAAGGGGAGGCAAGACCTGGGAGAGTGCACCCCCTCAGCCCGACAAATAAACGGCCACCGAAATGGCATATTTGCTGCAGGACTGAATGTCGAGAATGAGTCCTCGACTGGTATTTGTTCTCATCGTAGATGTTATTCTACCATTTTGGCCGATGTAACCTCTGACCTACTTCAGGTATATCTTGTCCAACTCTGAAATCTGTACAGAATTACGAACGGAATTGTTTATCTAATCCACGGGGGTAGCTTGTTCTCATTCTGTCAGCCGTGACCGGGTAGATGTCGTAACTACAGAAAAATTAATGACCAAGAACCGTGTATGCAATTCCATGCAGACGTTAAGACATCTACCTGGTCATGTCTGGTGGAACGAAAGCAAACTACCCTCGTGAATTGAATAAAGGGTTCCTTTCGAAATTCCATACAAGACGTGTCTGAAGAGAGTTGGATATTACTCATTGGCCTTTTGGCTAAGATCAAAGTGTAGTATCTGTTCCGATGGATACTGCACCCCATAGACTGGTATTGTCTTGGCCTCCGGGTCTTGATTTATACCGGTCTATGGATCTGTCCTGTGCAGTTCTAGGAGGTCCACCCTCCCAGGCTTCGCCTCCCCTCTTTGGGGAGGAGTAAGTTTATTGCTTACTGCCTGAGGCGCCCCTACCGGAGAATGCTGACGGGGCTGCCCAGGCAATTTTTAAACCCCACTTTCCCGACCCGACCTTGGGTCACATCTTACTTGTGAGAGTAAGATAAAAACTGGCCTTGTGTCTAACTCCTGGAGAGGAGTAAATCAATACTCATTGGCCGAAATGCTGTGAAAATAACATACAAGATGTGTTAACGGCACGGCCCTTGATTGCTCACTTGTGCTGGCTCGTAGTTGTTGGTCGATTTCAACAAAGTTAGTGCCAATAGAAGAATTCTCTCTTCAGGCAAATTACAAATTCAGTTTAAAACAAGTGATAATTTGGGAGATGATACAATAATAAATATCTGACCCTCTCCTTTTCCGGCCCCCTATTATAGCCGGAAGAAGCTGACATTTTAATTAGGGATGGGACCACTTTTCACCTGAAAATGATGGATTTTGAGTCCCGTGGAGCCCTAATGGCTATTTTTGGCCTGCACCTGAATTTTTCAAAATTTTCAAAATGTTTGATTGTTTAGTGTTATTTATGTATAAATGAACACAAAAAAAATACTACTCGCATGAATCTGAAATTTTCACCCATTACGTCCCACCCCTTCTGAATTTTGCAAAATTTTCAAAATGTTTGATTGTTTAGTGTTATTTATGTATAAATGAACACAAAAAAATACTACTCACATGAATCTGAAATTTTCACCCATTACGTCCCACCCCTAATTTCACCCATTACGTCCCACCCCTACTTCAAAAGTTTGATGTTTTTTTTTGGGGGGGGGGGGGGGGCTTCTTCCGCCGCAATAGGTCTCTTTGGGATGAGAGGGAGGGGAGCACTTAGAGATTGAGGATTATTTCGATTTCATTTTACATATTAATAGGGGTGGGACGTAATGGGTGAAAATTTCAGATTCATGCGAGTAGTATTTTTTTGTGTTCATTTATACATAAATAACACTAAACAATCAAACATTTTGAAAATTTTGCAAAATTCAGAAGGGGTGGGACGTAATGGGTGAAAATTTCAGATTCATGCGAGTAGTATTTTTTTGTGTTCATTTATACATAAATAACACTAAACAATCAAACATTTTGAAAATTTTGCAAAATTCAGAAGGGGTGGGACGTAATGGGTGAAAATTTCAGATTCATGCGAGTAGTATTTTTTTGTGTTCATTTATACATAAATAACACTAAACAATCAAACATTTTGAAAATTTTGCAAAATTCAGAAGGGGTGGGACGTAATGGGTGAAAATTTCAGATTCATGCGAGTAGTATTTTTTTGTGTTCATTTATACATAAATAACACTAAACAATCAAACATTTTGAAAATTTTGCAAAATTCAGAAGGGGTGGGACGTAATGGGTGAAAATTTCAGATTCATGCGAGTAGTATTTTTTTGTGTTCATTTATACATAAATAACACTAAACAATCAAACATTTTGAAAATTTTGCAAAATTCAGAAGGGGTGGGACGTAATGGGTGAAAATTTCAGATTCATGCGAGTAGTATTTTTTTGTGTTCATTTATACATAAATAACACTAAACAATCAAACATTTTGAAAATTTTGCAAAATTCAGAAGGGGTGGGACGTAATGGGTGAAAATTTCAGATTCATGCGAGTAGTATTTTTTTGTGTTCATTTATACATAAATAACACTAAACAATCAAACATTTTGAAAATTTTGCAAAATTCAGAAGGGGTGGGACGTAATGGGTGAAAATTTCAGATTCATGCGAGTAGTATTTTTTTGTGTTCATTTATACATAAATAACACTAAACAATCAAACATTTTGAAAATTTTGCAAAATTCAGAAGGGGTGGGACGTAATGGGTGAAAATTTCAGATTCATGCGAGTAGTATTTTTTTGTGTTCATTTATACATAAATAACACTAAACAATCAAACATTTTGAACATTTTGCAAAATTCAGAAGGGGTGGGACGTAATGGGTGAAAATTTCAGATTCATGCGAGTAGTATTTTTTTGTGTTCATTTATACATAAATAACACTAAACAATCAAACATTTTGAAAATTTTGCAAAATTCAGAAGGGGTGGGACGTAATGGGTGAAAATTTCAGATTCATGCGAGTAGTATTTTTTTGTGTTCATTTATACATAAATAACACTAAACAATCAAACATTTTGAAAATTTTGCAAAATTCAGAAGGGGTGGGACGTAATGGGTGAAAATTTCAGATTCATGCGAGTAGTATTTTTTTGTGTTCATTTATACATAAATAACACTAAACAATCAAACATTTTGAAATTTTTCAAAATTCATAAGGTGCAGGCCAAAAATAGCCGTAAGGGCTCCACGGGACTCAAAATCCATCATTTTTCGGTTAAAAAGTGGTTTCATGTGACATTACAGGTCCTAAAACATCCTCAAAAGCTATGAATGGATATAGAGGGTTAAATCTGATATAGTACTTTAATTTAGGACCATTTTCAGGCTGTGAAAGGTTTTCATGAATGTAAAATAGCCGAAAACTAGTGGCCTGCACCTTCTGAATTTTGCAAAATTTTCAAAATGTTTGATTGTTTAGTGTTATTTATGTATAAATGAACACAAAAAAAATACTACTCGCATGAATCTGAAATTTTCACCCATTACGTTCCACCCCTTCTGAATTTTGCAAAATGTTCAAAATGTTTGATTGTTTAGTGTTATTTATGTATAAATGAACACAAAAAAATACTACTCGCATGAATCTGAAATTTTCACCCATTACGTACCACCCCTTATGAATTTTGCAAAATGTTCAAAATGTTTGATTGTTTAGTGTTATTTATGTATAAATGAACACAAAAAAATACTACTCGCATGAATCTGAAATTTTCACCCATTACGTACCACCCCTTATGAATTTTTCAAAATTTTCAAAATGTTTGATTGTTTAGTGTTATTTATGTATAAATGAACACAAAAAAAATACTACTCGCATGAATCTGAAATTTTCACCTATTACGTCCCACCCCTTCTGAATTTTGCAAAATTTTCAAAATGTTTGATTGTTTAGTGTTATTTATGTATAAATGAACACAAAAAAATACTACTCGCATGAATATGAAATTTTCACCCATTAATAGATTTCTTCTGAACAACAGACTCGCAAATCAAGATAAACATCTTCCGACTAAAAACAATCTCTAATTCAACTGCTCGTGAGACGTCCATGACACAAACTAGTCTCTGCTGGAATAGATACTAAGGTCATTTGTCGTAGACCACCCAGTTATTCACTTGGACATAATGTCCGGTCTTATGGACATAAAAGATCCCCCCCCCCCCAGACAGTACTTTTTAAATTTTTTTTTATCTGCATATTATTTTATTAAAACTGTTCTGCGGCTACGGTAGTCAAATGACATCCCGTAGCTGCAATCAGTCCTCCAGGCTAGTCCCAGGCCATCTGGCCTTGTCATGTGCAAGTTGTCGTAGGCAATAAAGTTGTTTCGCTGTACGTAGTAGTCCTAGTCCCGCCTGCTTGAGGTCAGTACGTAGTGTGCCCAGCAGATTTGTGTAGTGCCGTCCTAGTTGCGGTTTGTAGGCTTGCGAGCCAGTAACGGCAAAGTCTAGTGCCCTCTGTGTGGGAGTATCAGGATTGTAAGGGTCCATTTATCTGCATGGACATTAATTTGGGAAAACCTTGAATGGGTCATAACCATAGCAGGGAACCTCATATCTGTAGAAAGATTACTTTTTGAAGTGGCGAAATCAAATTCTGGGCGGTTTCTCTTTTCAGCATCTTCGTCATCTGATTTATTGTTAACGGGCCTTTGATTGGTCTTCTGAATGAGGCTGGGGCCTGTCTGTCAGCATTGATCGAAGTCTTCCTCTTCAGACTCAGTGGTTTAGTTAAATATTTCTCGCTCGCAGTCAGCCTCCTATTTGCATGCATTGCAACTAAACATGTAGCATTGCATGTTTGCCTCTTGCAATGTTTCACTTTGTTCGGTTTTTTGTTTGTTTCCCCCCCCTCCCCTGCTGAACTAAGTCAATGTTCTTTTGCAAATTTCAACATCAATAAAAGTTCAGGATGCAAATCTTTTTTTTTTTTTTTTTTATGTATGCGTCATTTTATTTCCTAAAATTGCTCTTCCCCCCCCCTGCTGAACTAAGTCAATGTTCTGTTGCAAATTTTAACATCAATAAAAGTTCAGGATGTAAATTTTTATTTTTATTTTTATTTTATTTTTTACGCATGCGTCATTTTATTTCCTAAAATTGCTCTTCCCCCCCCCCCACACACACACTTCAGTTGTATTGTAGTTTCATATCTAAGGAGGACAGTCAACTTTTTACGACAACCGAAAGGTTCGGCTGCTCTCCACCATCTCTATTTTCACAGGGGGCTGAAAGTCTATCAGGAAAGGGTTTTCGCCCTGTTTTCAATGGGACGTTTAAAGGTAAATTATTTTCGTGAAATTTAACTCGACAATGCGGCTCGCTCGACGTTTGCTCGCTCGACGTTTGCTCACTCTCTTCTCGTGATTCTGCTTTTCACTTCGCTTCCCAGGAGGAAATTCCTACTCTTTATTACCAACGAGAATTTGATGAAAAATTACAAGATTCTACATTATAAGCGGGACACTCTCGGTTCAATCTCCGATGGACGACACGTGGCGCGACTCACTTTTTTTCTTTTTTTTCTTGTAGACCCGCATGATGACTGCCACACGGTATCTCAGTTGGTTTGAGGCCGCTACCCCCCCCCCCCCCCCCTCCTCCCTCATTTAATTTAATTCTGAATTTATTGCTGTGGAATGGGTTCTCTAACATATTATTTCCAAACCATATATATATATATATATATTTAAAAAAAAAAATTATTTTTGTAAAAAGACCCCAAAACCATATATCAATCACATGTCTGGTCTTTTTCATTTGTGTCTATCTCCCAGTCGCCTAAGTGAGACAGGGATTCCTCCTCCCTCAAAACTTATTCACAGAATAAAAAATGTATTTCTGTTAATTTATAAAATATGGGGAAATGTCATTCAGCAGACGCCCCATCCTGCTACGCTAGGCCAGCGATGCAAAGACAACTTAATTCTTATTTCTTGCAAAAGATTTTGAGTTTCTGGGTGCGGGCTTATCTCAATATGTCAATGTCCACGCACAGCTGTACCCTGATTTGTGATGCACGGACCACCTGGTTGGTCACCCATTTTCATATCTCAAACCTTGAGGAAAGAAAACATTTTCTTTAAATTCCTTTAACGTGTTCATAATCTAAGAAAACAAACTCCATTCTCAGTTTGATTTCTTTCAATCTGACAATATTGTCACAATTCCACATTACTTCGGCAACAAAAACCTATTGTTTTGCGACATATGAAAACCAGGTGACTGGTGACGAATGTTATCGCTTTATTTGGGGATTTCTTATCTCCCAAAATACAGGAAAAAAAAAATTTTCTTGATTTTTTTTCCTCTTTACTTTCTTTTTATATCAGTTCTAGTTTGTTTTTTTTGGTTTTTTTTAATGCAAAATAACTCTACGCCTTCCTAGGAAAAACCAGGGTCCGGTTTCAAATCGACCCTTTTCCGTTCGATAATGTTGTCACGCTGGTAGGTATTTGCATTTGTTAAAGATACCTTTAGAGCAGGTTCTAGTATGATTTTTAAGAGTTAGGAGTGAATGAAGTAAGTTATGGGAACTTCTGTCATTACTAACCAGCAGAGTGTTACCACTGTCGACCAAGGAGTCTATCAGGTATGTGTACATAGTGATGATGCGTGGAAATTAATCCTGGCAAATTAGGATTGAGGACATGCGTTGCATGGAGATATATGAGTGATACAATGCATGTGTAATTTGAGTCTGAAAGACAGGCTTAGATCTGATGACCTCAGAGGAAGATTAAATCTGGACAGTATAGGGAGATGTGTGCAAAGAAGTAGACTTCGATGGTATGGCCACGTTTAAAGACGGGATGAGAGTTCTTGTGTTAGTAAATGTAGAACAGTTGAGGTAGCATGTTCAGTTCACAGGTGGAGAAGGAAAACCTGGGAGGAAGTTATAGGAATGGACTTGAGAGAAGAAGATGGATAAATAAAGACTTGGTCAGAGATAGTTTGGAAGTTAATTTCTTTAGAGCCGTCCAACACATGCCAGCATGTAAAATAGATGTCAACCTGAATATGATAATACGTATGCCTCCCCGCTTAGGGGAGTTCTAATCAATTAAAATGCATGAACATTCATAACATGCCTTGCTGGACGTTCGTTCCGGCACATATCCCTTACCATGATCTTGCACGACTGAGGAAACGCTGCCTACAAACAAGTTCATTCATACCCTGAAAAAGGACCAAGTCGAGACAAACAGTTGAAGACAAGAAGAGGTTTATTCGCTTTGTTGTTTCAAATCGCTGATCAGTAAGGGGGGGGGGTGAGTGAGAGAGGTCGATAATTACTGCTTAATCATATCTTATCTGGACATCTCTTTAAGCTACAAGTTCACGTGTGTGTTTTAAAGTGAACTGACGACTTCTCTCTCCCTCACTCTCTCTCTTTAGGCCATGTGACGTCACATCCGTTTCTAGCGCACAGAAAGTCGAGCTGACCTCTGACTGAACCCTATTTCCTATCATTCTCAACTAACAGAATTATACTCGCTTAATACTTAACAGATGTTGTGACCAGCCACTTTTTCTAAAAAAAAAAAAAAAATCAAAATTTATACGATGACTAATTCAAAAACGACAGATATTCCAACAAAATTGTTGTCGGATGATTGCCATTATTGTCTGGCACCATTACCTAATATTCAGTATTCTTTCATACAACCAGGCTTACATAATTATGTTTATAATTAGCATGGCTACCCGTGGCCTTTTGGCTAAGATCAAAGTGTAGTATCTGTTCCGATGGATACTGCACCCCATAGACTGGTATTTTCTTGGCCTTCGGGTCTTGATTGACGCCGGTCTATGGGTCTGTCCTGTGCAGTTCTAGGAGGTCCACCCTCCCAGGCTTTGCCTCCCCTCTTTGGGGAGGAGTAAGTTTATTGCTTACTGCCTGAGGCGCCCCTACCGGGGAATGCCGACGGGGCTGCCCAGGCAATTTTTAATGACCAGAGTGCTCAACTTCTCGAGTGCTGGTTTTTTCTAATCCCACTTTCCCGACCTTGTGTCACATCTTACCTTGTGGGAGGTAGATAAATAAAAACTAGCATGGCTACCCGTGGCCTTTTGGCTCAGATCAAAGTGTAGTATCTGTTCCGATGGATACTGCACCCCATAGACTGGTATTGTCTTGGCCTTCGGGGATTGATTTACGCCGGTCTATGGGTCGGTCCTGTGCAGTTCTAGGAGGTCCACCCTCCCAGGCTTCGCCTCTCCTCTTTGAGGAGGAGTAAGTTTATTGCTTACTGTCTGAGGCGCCCCTACCGGGGAATGCCGACGGGGCTGCCCAGGCAATTTTTAAACCCCACTTCCCGACCCGACCTTGGGTCACATCTTACTTGTGGGAGTAAGATAAAAACTGTCCTTGTGCCTAACTCCTGGAGAGGAGTAAATCAATACCTGGGGTCATGGACAACGAAATATGAGTTAAAAAGTGTGTGTAACATCTTTTAAAACTTTCTCTTTCTCTCTCTTTCTTTCTCTTTATCCCCCCTTCTCTAGCTCTCTTTATTCCCCCCTTCTCTCTCCTTCTCTCTCTTTATCTCCCCTTCTCTCTCTCTTTTTCTTTCTTTATCCCCCCTTCTCTCTCTCTTTATCCCCCTTCTCTCTTTCTAGCTTACTTTATCCCCCCCCTCTCTCTCTCTCTCTCGCTTTCCTATATCCCCCTCTCTCATCCTGTCTCTTGCTTTCTCTCACAACTAGATGATAATTGTTGATGAATAATTACATATAATACTACTACTACTAATAATAATAAAATGGAAATATCTTAGAAGGGAAAGAAATTCTTTACTTTCATTTTTTTTTTATTATTATCAGTTATCTTTAAGATTAACTTTATTTATCTTATAAATTTTACAAAAGTTATAAAAACCATAAAGATGTGGTACAAGGCCACTAAAACGCAGCTATATGTGACACAAGGTTGGGAAAGTTGGGGGAAGAATCAAGCCAGTGCCCCTAAAGGAGGAGCACTCTGGCCTAGGAAAAATAGTCTGGGCAACCCCGTCAACATTCCCCGGTCAGGGTGCCTCAGGCAGTAAGCAATAAACTTACTCCTCCCCAGAGAGGGGGGAGAGGTTTGGTAGGGTGCACCTCCTAGGACAACCCAGGACCGAATACCTCAGCCCGACAGATAAAAGGCTACTGAAATGGCCCAGTTTCTACCGGACTGATTGTCGAGAACCAATCCTCGACTGTCATTACCTTACCCCATCTCGAAGTCCTCAAGCAAGCGAAGTTAATGAGAGACTGAACGGGGAAAATATTGTATATATATTTTTTTTATTCATCCCTTTATTTATCTACCTCCCACAAGGTAAGATGTGACACAAGGTCGGGAAAGTGGGATTAGATAAGCCAGCGCTCGAGAGGTGAGCACTCTGGCCATTTAAAAATTGCCCGGGCAGCCCCATCGGCATTCCCAGTAGGGCGCCTCAGACAGTAAGCAATAAACTTACTCCTCCCCAAAGAGGGGAGGCAAAGCCTGGGAGGGTGCACCTCCTAGAACTGCACAGGACCAGACAACCCCAATAGACCAGCGTAAATCCAGACCCAAAGGCCCGGACAATACCAGTTTATTAGGTGGGGTAAAAATCCCTATTAACATTAAAACGGGTTAGTGTTATTCAAATCAATAATACAACATAATATCTTAAAACATTCTATATATATTGTAGAAACGAAAACATATATATATATATATATATATATATATATATATATATACAGCAACATTTTTGTAAGTAACGGATAAATTTTATTAGACAGACGAACAACACAGGTAAGGAGGACTTTTTTTTTCTTTTTTTTAACAACTAATATAAGTTAGCAAAATATTTATACGGAACAAAACTTAGGTTTAGTATACGGAACGTTTATGTTTTTGCCTTTTAAGGGAAGTGGGGTATGATCAACTCTGCTGGGAAGCCATGAAATTAAATACTGTCTTGTTTTTAAATTCCCGAAACAGTTTTTCATGGTAAACAACTGATGATCCCTTAAATAATGTTAGAAGCAAACTAATATAATAACTGTAAAAGTTAAATTGACTTACATGAGTGATTTTCCACTGAACGACTTGGGACTTCAGGTTTTTTTTTGGTTTTTTTTTAATATAGTTTTAATCGTTGAGAAACTTCCAAGACTATATATTAATTGTAGAGACGAAAGACACAAATAACTCTTTCCATGCCTAATTAGCATAACTATTTTTAAACACTTCATAATTAATTAATGTTTGTGTTATTCATTCGTAATTTTATCGTTCTGTTTATTCCATATATGTGCAATCGAAGTTAATAAGAGACCGAACGTCTCTCTCTACTTGATTATTCTTCCCTTTCTTTTTTATAATTATTATTTATGAATAAGATTGAGCCAACCCTTCTTTCCTCATAAAAATAAAATTTGCATTCATGATTATTCTTCCTTTTCTTTTTTATTATTATTATCAATCATCCATTCATTACGTATGAATTAGATGATTCTGTTGTTGGCATTGGTGTCCCCCCCCCTCCAACCTGTTACCTTTCTAGTTAGAATTCTATCTAGAAAGGCATCGAGTGCTTACAGGAGGGACCATATGAAGGCTGCCAACATCCTGAGTGAAAATGTTTCCGTGGAACGAACTGGATTCGAACTTGGCACACCCAGGTTGTCACCTCCCTATTATCAGTTATTTCTAAGATTAAGCCTCCCCCTCTTTCCTCATAAAAATTGAATTTGCATACATGAATTAATGAAACGAGCCGGGCGAACGTATGTTCATTTTTATTATATAGCTCTGTGCACGGTGCATTCTCTTTTAGTTGGCAAAAAAAGAGTCACCAACCTAATAGGTCCCTCACTGTCAACCAAGCTCCAGTCCCTGTCCCATCGCCACAATGTAGCATCCTTGTGCTTGTTTTACAAATATTTCAATGGATTGTGCTCCGATGAATTGGCTACTCTGGTGCCCCCTCGACATAAGTTCACTAGACCAACTCGACAATCAAGTAAATCCCATCCATTCACTGTGGAGGCCCCCAGATGCCGGAGAGCTTTCTACTCAAATAGCTTCTTTCCTCGTGCTGCTGGCCTCTGGAACTCCCTCCCTGCCCCCTGTTTCTTCGACGGGAACTGACATGCAGAAATTTTAAACTAATGTAAACAGAGATCTCGCTGCGCAGATCCCAATTTAGGTTGACCCCATTTTCTTTCTTCTCAGTAGCCCCTTACGTCTACAGTGGTGGCCTGCCTTGTCTGGGGTGAACTATGTTTAAAAAATTAAAAAGAAATAAATTAAAAATTTAAAAAATTTAAAATTAAAAAATAAATTTGAAAAAAATAAATTTTAAAAAAATCTATTAAAAAATTTTTTTTTAAAAATAAATCAATAAAAAATAAAAAAATAAATAAATAAATAAAAAATAAATTTAAAAAAATAATAATAAATTTTTTAAAAATATATAAAAAATTCAAAATTCAAAAATAAAAACAAAAAATTAAAAAAATTAAATAAATAAATGAAAAATAAAAAAAATAAATAAAAAAAAAAAAAATAAATAAATAAAAAACCCTTCTTAACTGAAAAGATTGATGAACAGCTAATGATGCATTGAGACCATCAAACTTGAACAACAAATTAAACAGATTAATTTCTGCTTTCGTCACCAGATGGCGACATCAGTTTATCAAATTCAAAATGAAATTGTTTTTATTTTTTTTATTATAAAACTCGCGGGACAGGTATCCTGTTGGTTAATACTAAAGTTAATTTACCAAACAAAACAAAACAATTTTGCACCACTTTCATGTCTCTTTACAAAGATTAAAATCAATAATGTATGCCACTAAACCTTATGTCTAGAAAACTTATTCCTATATAAAAAATGCCTTGCAAAATCTTGCTTCCTTGAAAGCTGGAAAATTGTATTAGTTTTTAAAAACTCTGCCGAAAGAACTGATCTGCAAAATTATCGCCCCCATTCTTCGCTAAAATCTTTGAATCATCAATCAATCTAATAATAGTTAACCACCTTAAAAAGGCTATACTTCTCTCTGACCAACAGCATTCCTGTTTTACTGCGAATATCCTAATGGTCATCCTTGAACATATATACAACACATTGTACATTGATTTCTGCTTTCGTCACCAGATGGTCTATCAAATTCAAAATGAAATTGTTGCTCTCATTTTATTAGGTTTTTTGGTCCCCCGATTTATAAAATCGGGAGACCTATGTTTTGAGGCATTTCCGTCCGTCCGTCCGTCCGGATTTTTCTCCGCAACCACCCATTGAATTTCTCTGAAATTTTGCATGAAGTTGTAACTTTGGTCAGGTTAGAAAGTGACATTCTCCGATTTTTGAAAAAAAATCTGGTTAGGCTTCCCCCAGGGGGTCAAAAGGCCTTGAAATGGCAAAAATGAAATGTTTTGCCCCCTAACTTTTCATCCATCCATTCAATTTCTCTGAAACTTGGGCCAAAATATGGAGGCAATTGTTCGTAATAGAAAATAAGTATCGATGACTTTGGAAAAAATCTGGTTCGCGCCCCCAGGGGGTCAAAATCCCCAAAAATGGCAAAAAATAACCCTTTTCTCCCATAACGTTTGATCCATCTATTCAATTTTTCTGAAACTTGGCCAAAATCTAGAGGCAATTGTTCTCGATATAAAATGAGCATCCTTGACCTCAGAAAAATTCTGGTTCGCGCCCCCAGGGGGTACAATGGAGGTCAAAAATGCCCCAAATTGCCCAAATTTATTGCATTTTACACTCGCCACACCCTGTCACATACAGAGGGGGACCACGCATGCGCGGCTTGTTTTTATTATAAAACTTGCCGGACAGGTATCCTGTTTGTTTTTTTTTTAAACATGGTTCATCCCAAACAAGGCAGGCCGCCACTGTAGATGTAAGGGGCTACTGAGAAAAAAGAAAAGGAGAGAAGGTTAGGAGGGGGGGGGCAGCCTTAATTGGGATCTACGCAGCGAGATGTCTGTTTACATTAGTTTTAAATTTCTGCATGTCAGTACTGTCGGGGAAACAGGGGGCAGGGAGGGAGTTCCAGAGGCCAGCAGCACGAGGAAGTTAATACTAAAGTTAATTTACCAAACAAAACACTTTCATGTCTTTTTACAAAGATAAAAATCAACATACATATGCTACCAAACCTTATGTCTAGAAAACTTATTCCAACTTTTGTTGTTGTTGTTGTTGTTGTTCACTCCCAAACACGCCATTGAAAAGTAACGGGCTATTGTGATAATCGCCAGACTTATAGGTGGGAGTTTACATTTCTGCATGTTGGTATGGTCAGGGAGCAGGGAGGGAATTCCAAACGCAAGTTGTGTGAGGAAAGAATCTATTAGAGTAGAAACTCTTCTAGCATCTAGATACCTCTACAGTGAAGGGGCGGGATTTTGCTGCTAGTCGGGTGGCTCAAGAGTATTGATGTTGAGTTATTTACAAGTGCAGTAAATTCATCAGAGCACGTACCGTGGAAATCCTTGTAAAACAAGCACAGGGATGTGGTGATGTGAAATATATAATATACAGTATCTAAATAAATTATATTAGCTCTTTTATATGATCGAGCACTTTATTTAATTTCTTTTCACATACAACCTGACACACTATATATATATATATATATATATATTTGATTGTTATTCCACATATGCTCCTAGAAAAGTATTTTATAGATGATTGGTGGTGTATGAAGCATTATAATGCTTCATACACCACCAATCATCTATCATTTATCGGCAGCACTTTTACCCCCAGCCCAGGCCGTCCACCGCCGCCCAGCCCCCGGCGCCAGCATTTTGGCTCACGTGACTCAATCATAGTCACTTATGAACAGTCTTCCGTATTAACAATTAGCATGTATCCCACCCCCAATACATTTTTTTTGTGTTTATTAATTATTTACCTTACGAAATAGAAGATTGATGGATTTTGCCCACCGCCGCCCAGCCCCCGGCGCCAGCATTTTGGCTCACGAGACTCAATCGTAATCACTTATGAACAGAATAGTTTTCCGTATTAACAATTAGCATGTATCTCACCCCCAATACATTTTTTTTGTTTATTAATTATTTATCTTACGAAATAGAATGAATATTGATGGATTTTTGTCAACCGCCGCCCACCGCGGTGGGCAAAAATCCATCAATATTCATTCTATTTCGTAAGGTAAATAATTAATAAACAAAAAAAATGTATTGGGGGGGATATATGCTAAGTGTTAATAACGAAGAATATTCTGTTTATAAGTGACTACGATTGAGTCACGTGAGCCAAAATGCTGGCGCCGGGGGCTGGGCGGCCTGGGCCGGGGGGTAAAAGTGCCACCCATCATTTATATATCATCAATCATTTATATATATATAGTCAGTTTATATTATATTCCAATAACCATGGTTTTATTTTATTTTTAATTTTTGTTTATTTTTATTTTTTCACATTT
>OY744555.1:14952113-14954613 GCA_963556195.1 Sepiola atlantica
AAGTGTCAATAGGTTTACAGGCATTTTGGTGCTTGTACAGAGAAGCGTACATATGAAAATCGTAGTTCCAATTAAATTAACCGGAAAACTCTTTGAAATAATTATGTATCAAGCAAAAATAAATTTGTACACCAAAAATTAGCAAAAACTATCGAGTAGAATTGTAAGAAAAATAAAAATCCGTTTAATCGGGTTCGGCCATTGTTTCGAGCGAAAAACACGAAATTCAGGGGAAATAACTCTGTCATATTAACAAGTAATAAATCAATGGCATTCATCAAAATACGATGAAACTGATTTTTATTTTTAATTAAAATTCTACTCGATCATTTTTTCCTACTTTTTGGTGAGGATACTTATTTAAATCTGCTGCGTAAGTATATAATAATGTGTTTTTGTTTTGTGTTATTGATAATTTAATACGGACGCTTTTCTGTACAAGCACCGCCATTTTTGCTCCCACCGAGAATACTTTTTTTTTTTCTTTTGTAAATTTGGATTTTCTCCCTTATTAAAAACAGACGTGTCTAACTTTTGTAGATGATGACTTTAGAATATGCAAACTATTTGGCAAAAGCAAATCGAATAGCAAAAATTCATAATCTTATCTTTTTGTTTCATTCATACAATTCAGATTTAACAATGACCAAATTTGGCTAAAATATAAAAATGTATACTGTGATTCACCAAATTGGGGGGGGGGGGGGTAGTTATTTTGAATTTACTTGATAAACAATGTCTCATCCCTACTCCTTTTTACAAATTCTTTTTTTTTTTTAATAATGGATAAAACCTAAAACGCCATTGACATGGGATCAATATAAAATTTGGAATTTAAAATTCTTTTAAAACTGAAAAGAATTGTAAAAAAAAAAAAAAAATGAAGCCAATTCTTTGAAAATGATCATTTGTCTCCCTTTCCCTTGTAAAAAGTTTCAGTATTTGTACGTTAAACAATAAACCCCCAATTTCTTTACATTGTAGCTACTCCCTCAGCAAGTGTCAAAGGTCAATGCGGAGGAGGGTGAACGTGTGAACTTTTTATTACCCAGCTTGATAAGCCTTAGACTGACGATGAGCGATGCCAACAATATGGTAGGCTGTACTGTCTTGAAAGTTAGATAATTTGAAAATTGTCTTTCTATTTTTTGTTTTTCTATTTTGAGCAATATTTAAAAAAAAAAAAAGGTGCTTATCCAGCTTAACGGATACTTAAAAAAAAACAACAAAAAACCCAACAAACTGAGAAATATCTGTACGTGTCACGGGCTGAATATATCCTATACCAAAAAATCACGTAAATCAATCAAGTAGTTTTTTTGTTTTTTTTATCTAAAAAAAAAATGTAATTTTAGCGATT
The DNA here is from genome assembly GCA_963556195.1 of Sepiola atlantica. NCBI lineage: Eukaryota > Metazoa > Mollusca > Cephalopoda > Sepiida > Sepiolidae > Sepiola > Sepiola atlantica. The sequence goes on from OY744555.1 coordinate 14,953,474, forward strand.
TACGAAGAAGTTCAAATATGACAGTCATTTTGGGATTATTCAAAGGAGGATAAGCGTAAATGAATTACGCTTATCCCCCTTTGAATAAATCAAAATGGCTGTCATATTTGCATTTTGTCTTCGTAAATCGTTTAAAAAAAAAAAAAAAAAAAAAAAACTACTTGATTAATTTACGTGATTTTTGGTATACGATATATTCAGCCCGCGGCATCAAACAGATATTCCTCATTTTTTTTTTTTTTTTTTTTTTCTCGAAAGTATCCGCTAAACTGGATAAGCACCCAAAAAAATATTTGGAATTTAATTAGAAAATATGTAAACCCATTTTAAATATTGAAACGCAGAATGCGAAAGTTCACGTTTTTAGACATCTTTTATGTCTAATGTACGAGAAAGCATTTTACCAAAGAATTTGTCTGAACATGTTGCGTAAAGCTACATCGGTAAGCTGATTAAAAATGTAAGGGCGATAATTTCAAAATCGTAATTATCAGTAATCGTGAAATAAACTTCAATTAGTTTTGTCTGTTAATGGATGTTAGATTTTTCAATGAAAATGTTCCATTAAAACTCTGAACTGGACCAAGTTTTTTAATGAACTTCACAAAATAAGAGCAAATTTGGCTGCTTGTGGACGGTGGGGGCGAAAAAAAAAATATCTCTTAATTTGAGGAGAGTCAAATAGGGGGAGATAACTCTAGTTTCAAATTTCAACCACACTTTATCTTAAAATGGATTTTACTATTGTAATTATTCTAAAATAAAGTTTTCAAAAATGTATACGTAAAAAGATAATTTAGGAATAAAAAAAAATATTAAAAAAAAAAAATTAAAAAAATCACAACGCATTCAGCACCAATGAGAAATAAAATTATTTTGAAAAATAAATTATCACAGAAAAAGAAGGAAAGAATACAAAAAATACTTAAGTGGAACGGAAAAAACATGAAACACGGAAATAAAGTTTTTTAAATAAATTTCGGCAATTTGTTTGAAAATAGTTCCCAGTGCAGTGTCCTTTCGGAATTTTTGTTTCCACATGAATTCAGCTAGGTACGATTCCACCATTTGCGTGTGGGTGCCACATTCAAGTTTGTTCTTTTTCTTTGCCTCATTCAACATTCATTTTACGTGATTAGT
>OY744555.1:14957113-14992113 GCA_963556195.1 Sepiola atlantica
ATTATGTCTCTCTCTCTCTCTCTCTCTCTAATTATGTCTCTCTCTCTCTCTCTCTCTCTAATTATGTCTCTCTCTCTCTCTCTCTAATTATGTCTCTCTCTCTCTCTCTCTCTCTCTAATTATGTCTCTCTCTCTCTCTCTAATTATGTCTCTCTCTCTCTCTCTCTAATTATGTCTCTCTCTCTCTCTCTCTCTAATTATGTCTCTCTCTAATTATGTCTGTGGGGATAGAATAGAAGTGGTGGCAGTAGCATGCCAAAAAGCTGAACTTCATAGACCTATTTACTGTGGATATCCTTGCCAGGCTAAGGTTTCTCAAATTTTCTGTTAATCATTCGGAGCCGGTTTTTAAAATTCCAAAAAGGAATCTTTTTTTTTTTTTTTTTTTTTTGTTTAATGATTCAATTTGATACTGAAATAAAGTATTTAAGAAAATAAATTTCATTTGTACAAAAGCGAATTACTCTTAACGTTGAAAATCTGTACAAGACCTGATCAAGCATGGTTGTCTCCCTTTTTTTTTATTCTTTAAATAAAATTAAAAAAACACAAAAAAAACATGAACAATCCTGAGATGTGGTGACTCATGATTTTTATTATTTTATTTAGATTGGCGTCGGCCATGAAAAGTAGATACAGATGTATTGATCTTTTATCAATTTTTGAAGTCCTTTTTCTCTTCACAGGCTTCGACTTCTTCGTTCGCTGTCTCTAATTTTTTATTACTCAAATCTTGATTCGTCAATCCCAGCTGTTCCGTGACTTCAGTCACCGACTGTTTTCAATTCCTTTGAGGTCTGCTCACTTTTTGTGGATCACCTATCTCCGTTAAAAACTAATTTCCTTGGATCTTTGCACAAGACTAAAACAATTTAATCTTTTACTTGGGATAACTTCCACACAAATGACCCCCCCCCCCCAACTGTTCCGTTGACAAATTTGTTCGTTTCACCCGGGCTATGGAAATGTTAGAATGGTCACCAGTTTTGAAAGCATAAAATATTTAAACTCTATTTTACGTGAGAACCCGACTGTATTTCTTGAAGTCGTTTTGTGTGTATAAAAGGTTAGAGGAGAAAAAACAGGAACGGATGAAAGAACACAGATGAGCATATGGTGCAATGGGGGGGGGGGGGTTACTTGATACTTTTAACATCTAAAACCAAGTTTCTCTCCTTTCACCGCCAACACTCAGATCCTTGTTTTGACCCATTTCAAACGAATGACCCCTCTCTTTCAAGGCCTTTGTTTTGATAAGCTGCTAGGGCTTATACTAACTACAGATCTGAAATGGAAGACTTATATTCAATTTGGTGCTGAAAAAAGGGTTGGATAATTCTTCCAGTCCCCAAAAGTACCTGACTATAGAAGATGTTCTTAGATGGAGTAGTTACCACATATGGGGAAGTACTATTCGGAGCACTCTCTTGCCCTTGACAGGCACAAAATATCGCTATTAAATTTGAAATCTAAAGTATTTTTATGAAACTTTTTTTTTCTTTTTTTTATCTAGAATTTATTTTAAATTGGAATTTTTATAATAAACCTGTCAAAATTGAATTAGTAAAATAAGTTTAATCAAACAACATGGTCTCAACAAATTTATGTAGGAAATTTGTTCCACACTCTTGCATTTTAAATCTGTCTAAAATATTTTTAACAAATGTTTTAGAAAATATTCAATTTTTTTTTTTTTTTATTTTTTTTTTTAAACCATTTTTTAGTTAAATGTAATTTTCTGAAATTCTTTTCCATTTCTTTTAGTTTGTGTTCAGCTTTTAATACCGTTATTATCCTATGATGTTATTATTCACTTTTATTTACAGATGGGCACACGAGTCTATATCGGCCGTGTCTCTTATCATGCCAAAGAAAAAGATGTCGAAAGGTTTTTCCGTGGATTCGGACGAATTAAAGATATAATGCTGAAAAACGGCTATGGATTTGTTGTAAGTACCCCCACCCCCCTTTAAAAAACAAGAATCTTTATTACTTAAAGTAAAAAAAATTAAATAAGAATTCAAAAAAAATTCTATGATCAACACTTTTATAAGAATAAACACAAATCTTTGGAGAATTTATCTGATGTAGTGATCTCTAAGAAGTTTTTTTTTTTTTTTTTTTTTTTTTTGTAAGCGGATAGTTTTCGACATTGCTTTAATTGCTTATTGGGGTTCACTTCTATCGTCCTTTGTTACTTTCATATTTCCAATCTGATTCAGATTGGTATTTGTTCCATGTTTTTTATGCCATTATCTCATCTTTAAGCTTTTTATGCTCAAACGCATAACTACACGAGAGGGAATCTTGTTGTCCACTTTGCTTTGTTAGTTTTGGACTTGTATTATTCAAAGTCTCGTCTGCCAAATTGCATCGTTCTGTTTCACTTGATTGCTTTTCAACGACTAAATAACAGTTTGCTCAGCAGGGCTTCTTTAGAGTCTCCCCCCCCCCCCCCCCCCCCAAAAAAAAAACTGCTCTCTCTGGAGACTCCGTGAAAAAAGAAAGGTCTTCTCTGCTCTTTCACAAGGTAAGTCTCTGTGACGTCACTCCCGGGACATGTATGACTTCTACTGGGAAAATTTCACGTTACTCAATTTTTAATCTTGTGGGGAAATTTACCCTAACCCTATCTTTACACACGTGCATCTGAATATTATTACGTTTCCGCAATTGTTGTTGAAAACTCTTGTCAAATGTGTTTTTTTTTTATTTACTTTACAGCCGTCCTTAAATTACACATTCCCTCATTTAGTAACTTTATTTCGTGTTTCAAATATATTTTTGAAGTTTTAAACTAATTTTAAATTACATAACTTCAAATAGTTCAGTTTTGTAATTTTATTTCAAGTGATCGCTTCTAAAATTGAGTTTTTAAAAAAAATCTTTTATTTTACCAAAGAAATGAATAGTTTAGAAATTGGTTGAATTATTGAAGTTTGTGAATTGCACAAGTTCAGTTTTAAACTTTTATAAGACTTTCTTTTTTTCTTTTTTTTTTTTAATTTTTCTTTATTTCTTTATTTTTTGTAGGAATTTGAAGACTATAGAGATGCTGATGATGCGGTTTATGAACTTAACGGTAAAGAATTGCGTGGTGAAAGGTAAGTTGTTTTGTTATTTTCACAGGACATAGATTGTTAGAGAAATTCATCAGAAACATTCAAGTCTATTTAAAAAAAATAAAAAATAAAAAATGAATAAAACTTTCTCGGTTTCTATATGTATGTATAATACGTAACGCTAGGCTAATTCCGTGCATAAATTTATATACAACTCAATATCTGTTTGTTTCACTATAGAAAGAAAAGTTAGAATCTTCATGAAATCTAAAAGTGTATTATGTAAAATTTACCGGGGAACACTTCCATTGTCTTCCCGAATCTGTTAACTGCATCCGTAAGGCTATGGGGGCATAACCTCCTTCAAACTTTAAAATATATCCTATTTTTATGAAGTTTTCTGGGGAAACATATAGAAGTTGTCCCGAATCTCTACATTACCTTAAGTGACCACTGAAGACAGGACCCCCTTAAAACTTTAAATGCGTATATCCGAATTTAGTGAAATTTAAACCATGTATATAAGACACTAATTCAGAGTTTTTCAACATTTCAGCTTTTTCTGACTATATTAGGGGACTGAAATCAAGAAAGTAATCTGGTGTTATGAGCATAATGAAAAATTACATAGTAGCCATCCTCATTCAATCCCGGGCAACATCGGGTAGTATTACATAAAAAATGTAAGAATTGTTTTATTGCTTTATGTAAAGTAGCAATAAACGACCATTGGGTTATGGGTTAATTATCTTGGGTAAATAGTTCATCCTTTGAAAATGGGGAAAACTTTTTATTCTGAGAAAAGTTTTCTTACTTTTATACCTGAAACTTTTTTTTTTTTTTTTTCTTTAAAGATTCTATGACATGAGAATTTTCACTTTTCAGGGTGATTGTTGAACATGCTCGAGGCTTGCCCAGAAGTGAAGAAAACTGGCGTGATCGTGATAGGGGAGGTTCAAGATTTCCACCCCGTCGCAGAGGTGGCAGAGACAAGTAAGTATTTCTAAAGTTTTGAGATCTGAAAATCTTTCCGTTGCTGTTATTTTGGTTTCACGATGAAAATTTTAAAAATCACATTACTATTGGGAGATTCTTTAAAATAAAAAGGAATGTAATTTTCGAAAAGTTGGTATTAAACTTTTTTTCTTTTTTTTTCCCCCCTTCCTTGAATTTTCAATTTCTGTAATTGAATTAATTAAATTATTGGAAAAATGTCTCTTTTTCTGAACGGACTGACAGTTATGTGATCCTCATGGACAAGACTTATTCCTTTATTCGATTTGTAAAATGATGCATCAGCCGTTTTTATTTTTTATTAATTCGTCCTAAAAAAAAAACTTTATGAAATCCTCTAAACAAGATCTTCATTTTTTTTCTATGTGTTTGCTTTGGGTGTTTTGTTTTACGGCATATCAACTCTTTTCGGGTTATTTAATGCCGAATTCGGTCATTTTGGAAAAAGTTTTTTTGCTTAAAGTTCTTTATTATATCTTGACTTTGCAGAACATGATTGAGTTTTGCAAAGGGAAAGGAAATGTTTGGTGCATTTTAAGTCAGGAAGCCTGATCTGGTAGCACACAGGAAGCTATCAATCCAATCTGTCTTGAATTCTCTTGATGCCAAAAGCTCAAACTAGAGACCCTTTTTTTTTTTTTTTTTTTTTTTTTTTTTTTAATTATTTAAAAAAAAAATTTTTTACTGTCATTCTTAAAGTATTTTTCTTTGGCAAGACTGTTCTTGGAGGATGTTTACTTCGCCAGGAAATCTTTTGCGCAAAAGTGAAATGTCTAAAGTTGCAGTTGATTTTAATAAATTACCACCAACAAATGATTACGACAACTTGTTCTAGTTTCTTGTAGTTGTCATGGCACAGTGTGGTGGGGAAGCTCAGCTGCTTTTCCTATTCATTTTAAAAATGCATTTTATGCGTTTTGCTTGACTCTCACTCCCAGTCAATTTCACACAACCCGAATCTTCCTTAGCTTCGATCACATCTCGCGTGGTTCCTGCTTCTACTTTCACGTGCTTGTCAAACCTGAGCTCGACAGACAACCACTTGTAATGGTTGGTCTTTGAATGGACCCCCTTCCCTGATACAACAATATAATTGCATTCATACTTTTATTGAAAAATCAACTGGATAAAATATTGCCACTGTTTAGAATGTTTGGCAGGAACACATTAAAATCACTTTACATGTGTATCTTTGTTGATCAAAGCCCATTTAACTCCCAAAAAGTCCTCTACGAAAATAAAACTTTGTTTTTTTTTGTTTTTTTACCTTTTCATTCTCCATTTTAATTTGTTTTTGTATTTCACTTAAAAAAAATATTTTTCTGTCTTCTCCTCCTCCTCCGCCTTTCCTCAAATTCTTAAATATTATACGTTCGCTTGCTTTAATCAAATACTTTGTTTTTGTTCTTTTTTCGAGCAGGTATGGTCCACCCACAAGAACCGAATTCCGCTTGGTGGTTGAAAACTTATCATCTAGAGTCAGCTGGCAGGTATGAATTTCAAAATAATTTCCTCTTTCAACTTGTCAATGATTGATTAATGTTTTTTAATCTTGATTTTTGAACAATTTAAACAATTTGATCAATTTTAAAAATTTTACAGTAGCAGTGACAATTAAATTTACTTTTTTTAAGACATTATTACGTTGTTTATTTAACTTTCTCACTATAAAGACCTGATTCTTTAGCTGATAATAATCTTCATTTTTTGCTTATATATATCATACTTGAATGTTAACACAGTAATTGTCTGCTACTGCTCCTTAAACTTTTTAGATGTTAAATTCTTGAATGTAAAATTTATATCAATTTAGGATTTTTTTATTTTTTTTGTAAATAAGTCGTAAACGGTTTCGTACTGTGTGGGTTTTAGATTTGGCTGTTGACTTAGTCTTTTTGTTCCCTACCACATTCCAAAACCCTTTGTTTCATCAAGATTGAAAAAAAGACTGCATGATTTATTGTCTAACCGAACATTTTTGGAAAGGCTCCTTTGCACTGAAATATCGAAAGAATTTGGAAGAGGATTTCTTTTTACACATTGACCTGGACTTCTTCCGGCTGAACAAGACCCGAACTTGCGTTTATACGGATATCTCATGATCAATGAAAACGGCTCCTTCAATATGAATTCCTGAGATGTCTACATGGCTTCTTTTTTTTTTTTTCTTCCCTCCACCCCTCCCAATCATCCCCCTCTGAGTCTTACCATAGGATGTTTAAATGCATTTGACGGGCCCAGTATAAATATTTTCTATTGATTTGTGCCAGTTGCCATTATAAAGGATTGAACATTTAAAAATATCATAAATGACCTAAAATAGGGGGCCTAAAACTTGTCCTTTCTCTTTCCAATAAGCATGCTTATTAAGTTGACATTAAAATAATAATAATAATAATATTGACTTTGTATATAGATTAAACTTTGGGTTTCTTTTGTATAAAATTGAAATCTTTATACTGGGCCGAAAATCTTTGTATGCAATCCGACATTTGATTTGCAAGAGATTCATTGATTCAAAGTTGAACTATTGAGAATTAAAATTTGAAATGTAGTTTGAATTTGGAAATGGTTGAATAACATTTTATTCTACAAGAAACATTGAATCTCTTGTTTTTGTAATGCTTGTAATGGTTATTAATGAAAAGAGGCTTGAAGTGTTTGTTTATTTGAATAAATCTCGTGAGTAAAATTTTCTGAATTGATATTCTGAAATGCTAAAAGCTGCTAACTTGTAAGTTGAGTATTTTTTCATAATTTGTAAATATTTGTTTTCTAAAAGAAAAGTTACTTTCAAAAAGTGTTATTTTTGAAAGGTAAACAAATAGTTTAAGCCTCTTTTATTTTTCTTTAGCGTTGCTGTGTACTAATTTGTCATCTGACATAATAACTACTCTTCCTCTCCCCTAAAAGCTTGTACAGATGACAGCCGATGAGACGCTATTTGGGTTGAACTGGCCTTTCCTAAATGAGTGCGTGAGGGCAGTGGTCTGAAAGCAATGAGATGTAACTGGGGTTGCACTAAAGTTCTGGCTGGCTGGCTGGAGGTTCCCTTTCTAAGCAACTAAGTGAGGGTGGCCTGCCCTCCACCTACGTGCTGTCTCCCTTTTTGGAATAGAACAACCGTTATGGAAACTGGCTTATCTTACACTGGTCCGCTCTTTGGTACTTAAATGTTATTCCACTCCGGCTGAAGTCCCGAAATGTGTGGTTGGTCTTTCTGGGAAGTCGAATGATGTCGGAACTGGGCCCAGCAGGGCGTCGCCTCCAAAATCTCGGCGTGTGCAGACAGGCAGGCAGCAGTGCAAACTTGTTACCTCTTGTTAACACTACTACCACCACCACGACCTCCTCCTCCTCCTCTCCCGTCCTGGCGATGGGACGGTCATACACGCACAAGCCGCTTCTCCTTTTGGCTGGCAATAGGGTTGCTTGCATCCATTAGATGTCGCTCGGTCAATCTATCAGGGCTAGTGAATGAGACGTAGAAACATGGCAAAAGGCAAGGAGAGGTAATTGTAATCCTCATCTTTTGTGATCAGTGTTTTAGTCGTTTAGACTTTTCTTCTTTTTTTTTTTTTTTTTTTTCTTTAGATTAAAGCATCTGGCACTAAAGGTTGTCTCATTTGAGAGCATTACCATTTGTAAAAGAAAAATTTCTATATTTTAATACTTGTAATTTTATTAAATTCATATAAAAAAAAGTAAATATCTTTACCTTTTTTATATATTTTATTTTTATATATATATTTTTTTTTTTGACTTAAGATAAAATTTGGCTTAGTTTAAATATTCTGCTTTTCCTGGCATCTATTATTTAAAAAAATACAAAAAAAAATTCTGAAATGGCTTTGGTGTGTGCCCAATGTCATAAACTGTTCCCGTGTGTGCCTGGTGTCGTAACGACAACTGCAGTAATCTAACAGTGATATGAGCTCTCGTTCTCTTTTGTCGTCACTGTTTTATTTTTTTTTACTCTTTTTGTTCCTAGTTTGATTACTGCTGCTTCTGCTGTGATGGATTTTACTTAATAGAAGAGATCCGAACAAATTGCCAGATGCTTTTAAATTGCTTGTAAATATGGTGATAAAGAGGCAGAAAATTGCATCCTATATTTACTAATTATCTTAGATTTGATCGTAATTTTATATATATATATATACGGCAGGTGTCCGTTTATGTTCAATGTTTAAACTCTTGTTTCTGTGTCTTCTCATATCCGAGCTAACTATGTTCTCATTATTATTATTATTCTGAAAGGATCTGAAGGATTACATGCGACAAGCCGGAGAAGTAACCTATGCCGATGCTCACAAGGATCGCAAGAACGAAGGGTGAGTATATTCTCTCTCTCTCCCTCCCTCCTCCTCTTTTGGTTGTTTAAGAATTCATGTATTCTTCATTTGATTAGATTAAAGGGTGCTATTTTACTTATAGGCCGATGCAGTAAATTGTTTTCATGTAAAAGCATTATTTTGTACTTACTCAGTCATATTTTATCTCTCACGCCCCGAAAAAGAATTTAAAAATATCAAGCAGAACTTTAATTAGAACGATTTTTCCATTTCGATGTCCAACCTGTATTTTTGCCCGAGCCGACATTTTGGGCTGTGAGCGGTCGGTAGAATAGACAAGGGCATTAACTCTGTTTTTATTGTTAGGATTATAAAAAGAAAGAAACACATAAGCAATAATAATATAATATATATTTATTAAATTAAAAAATAGAAAATTAAATAATTATTTTTACTTTGTTCCACGATATAACTTTATTGTTTGTTTTTTTTTTGTTTTTTTTTCTTCGCAACACTTATCTGCCCTTAGTTAGCTAACCGGCCACTCCGAAAATCGCAGACTCGCCATTTCATATCACCCTTATGGAAATGGAAAAATCGTTCTAAATAAAGTTCTGCTTGATATTTTTAAATTCTTTTTCGGGGCGTGAGAGATAAAATATGACTGAGTAAGTATAAAATAATGCTTTTACATGAACACAATTAACTGCATCGGCCTATAAGTAAAATAGCACCGATTAAAGAATAAAAAAAAAAAACCCCGCCCTGTAATTTACTTCTGGTTATGTACATTTCAACTATCTGATTTTTTTATCAAATAACTTAAATTGAATGCAAGAGTTGTCTCCCTTACAACTAAAATTTTATGTTTTTCTGTATAAGTTTAAAAAAAAAAAAAATGAGCAGGCATTTAAAAACTAACATAACTTCACTGCAACACGCTATGTGGAGCTGGTTGCTAGTAAAAATTGTCAATGTATATGGAAGAAGTTTCTTGTTGAATATTTTTTACTAATAACGTTAAAATATGTTTGTTGATTAATTATAATAAACACGTATTCGCAGTAAAAATTATAAAAATATGGATAGCAAGTTTGATGGTAGCACAATTGATGCACTTAATTGCGGATATTACCTACATGCATGATGCATTGATAACAAAAAATGTTAAAATGTACAGGTGCGTTTTCACACCAGTCCATTGTTTGATCCACGTTAATTTGATCATCCAGTCATTATACTCATTAAAAGTATCTTTATATTTGAAAACATGTATCAGAAAAGGCTTTTGAATAATGTTTCCTTCCAATAAAAGTCTGGCTATTTCAATACCAGAAAGAAAGAAAAAAAAAAAAAAAAAGTTGGAAAATCTTATTTCCAACTTTATTATGGAAGATTCTGTGCAGAGGGAAATTGTTGGTTGAAACAATTCTTGATATAATTTCAGATACGACAATTTCTCAGTCTATTTTAAGGTGGAACTCTTCCCATAAAAAAAAGGGGCAGGATTTTGTCACCGTGCGTGCAAGTAAAATTACCTGTACCCTTTCTGCTCTCTCGCTAAATTTGTTTCAACAGTTGAAAATTAACAGGAAAAGTTAAAACCTGCTTTGTATAGCATTAAACGTGTCCTTCGACCCAGCAAAACTGTTAAACATGTCTGGTCTATGTAAAACTAGACGTACCCATGACCCCTTTGGCTCGCAACAACTACCGCTAGTTATTCTTTGATTTAATTCGTGAACTGTGACGTATCTGTCGTCTTTTCTCTCTATGAACTGTTTTCGTGCCGTGTGAGTACGTCTTTCTAGCTAGCGAGGTATTGGTTTTCATTTAAGTTATGGCTTTTGAAACTTAATGAACATATTTGAAAAGTTTTGGTAATTCTATTAAAAAAAAATTTATTTTTATTTATTAAATCACTGTTAATATTGACAAAACTATTGCATATCTATAGAATGAAACTAGCTACCGGAACAGTAGCAGAAACTCGCTATGAAGCGAGCTGACAACAGAAGATATTGTTGTTTGGAAGAAACAGCTTACCTTGTGTGCTAGTATATATATATATATATATATTTCCTCGGCTGTTTTACTGATGGAATACTTCATTTCAGCCTCCAGAAAATGTCGGGTCATCAGGAGAGAATACGCACCGTTCTCTCGGCAGCTTTTTTGCGTATCAGATAATGGGGCCTCACTGATGTGAGGCCCCATTATCTGAATCGCATTTCAATCTAACTGTTCAATGAAATCAAAACAACTGACTTTTCAACGGCTTAGCGTCTCATATATTATATTCACTCGTTATTTCACGCGTATATTGTATTGATGTCATAGACCGTGATCTGTTTTGTGGTAGATGAAAATTTGCGTATTTACTTGTGATATTGCTCCATTATTGTCGTTAGATACTAAACTAATGTCTCTCTGGTTATCTTCACCCAAACTTTATTTTGTTGATTATTTTCATCAAGTTTTGAGTTTGTTGTTTTGACAACAAACTCAACTTTTTTTTGTTTTTGTTTGTTTTTTTGGCGATATTAGAATAGTTACAACCTGGATGTAAATGTCAGTAGGACTGCGAAGAGTTAGTTCCCTTTCCCTTATGTATTAAAAAAAAAAATTTAAGGTGTATAAAGAAAAGGTTATTTTTTTGTGCGTTCTCATATACCATGGAAATACGAACATCATTTGCTCTTTCGGCTGGTTTGGGACTAAATATAGAAATCTGAACTCCTATCAGATACACTCAACGAAAATCTGAAATTAGAAACTCAATTCCTAAACTGTAAATTTCTTTATAATGTAACAAATTAAATATTATAGCAAAATGTTGGACCCTGATATTTCAATGAATATGGTGTGTATATAAAGAAAAACATACTTTGCGATGACTACCGTGCCTCAAACTATATACCGTCTGAACCGTGATGACTAATCAGTTTTGTTGTTTTTTTTTTAATTAAAAAAGTTTTCAAGAATAAAACTTTTATTTGTATAGAAAAACGATTTATGAATTTGCATGACTGTTTACAATATGTAATTGTTACAATATAAAGATTTTTTGTTTTTGTTGTTTAGAAAATGTTTAAGAGTTGAAGTGGCCACTCGTATATACAACTGAATCGTAAACAACTTCTGTTTCTTATGCATCAATCCTGAGCTATGGCGGGGTCCGCTATAGTGGATTTTTGTCTCCGCTTGATTCGGGTGAAGGTCGTTTTTTCAGAGATCTTTGTGCACGGCAGCCTTCCTCTCTGTCGCTTCCCAACGCCTTCAAATGCAAAAGCAAGTTTTGCAATGGTGTCGTTATTGGCCCTCAGCACGTGTGCAAACAACCATCTGAGCCGCCATTCCATCATCTTGCCCTCGACGGGTGCGTGGATGTTTTCATTGCAGATGTGGTCGAGCATCCACCGGAGTAGTTTGGTTTCCATAACGGCAAATCTTTGCTCCGCCTTCCTCGTTGTCTGTAAGCACTTGGAGCCGTACAAAGCGACAATAATTACATTTTAAAAAATCTATTTAATAAGTAATTCTATCAAAGCTCCTTAAAATTCAGTATTGTAGAATTCGATATAAATTAATGAATCTATTTAAAAAAAAATTTTTTTTTTTTTTTGAAGGTTTATGCAAACTTGACTAACTTGAGTATTCTGCAATAAATCTAATATCGACACCATTTATCAAATTGCAATATTAGTCATTGTTTATTAAAAAATACGTTTTAAAGTGATTCTTGTAAAAAAAATTTTTAAAATTAAAAAAAAAAAAAATTTTTTTAATTAACATATTTAAAAAAATATTGCAAAAAAAAATTAGATTTAAAAAAAAAAAAAAAAAAAAAATTAGATTTAAAAAAAAAATGCTTACCCTAGAATTAAAGTGTAATTTGACTTAATCGCAATTTTTTTTATTCATTGATGCAAAATTTAGACTTTCTTAAAGTGACGTTTTAGAAGATGAACATGTCTTTTCTTAGAAGCTTTTCTTTTTCTTTTAAGCAATTTTGATTATTTGTAAATCATGTTTTTCTGTTTCTCAAAATCTTTCTGTTAGTTTTACATTAAATATATATTTTTTTATTTTGGATTACTTTTTTCTTATTTCACTACTTTTAGGGCTGCCGTGACTGGGTAAGATGCTACCGCCACCTCAGTGACACAGATTCAACTAGAAATGTTAGAGGTGGGAGCGACCCTAATTAGGGGTGGTCTGTTTTCTATCCACCCCTTTTTTAATCGGGTTAGAAATGTGGCCCCTTTTTGATTGTCAGACAAATTGCGTGATAATTGACTCATTAGCCAGTGGAGCAATTTTATTTTATGTATTTTAATTAAAAGAAGAAAAAATAATGAATTATGTTTAAAAAGCAAAATTTAAAAACTTATAAAATTTAGGTTTCAAATTTTTTTTTTTTTATTTAAAAAAAAAAAATTAATTTTTATTTTAATTTTTTTTTTTTTTTTATATATATTACCTACAAATTGGAAATATTGATTTTTTTTTTTTTTAATATGGAAGTTATGGTGTTAATCAAAATGAGTAATTGCATGTGACAGATTGTTGGGGGAGGGGTTTGTTTTAATGCCTATATAAAAAAGGTGGGTTAGGTGTGTTAGGCAGGTTGAGTGTTAAGGAGGCCAAGACTTGTGAGATGTGTTAGCGCACACAACGCGAGATGGCTGGCTGGGTGTTTGTGGAAAACAGGTAACTTTACTGCCTAAAATAAAAATGTGAGTCTCTTTTTCTTTGTTTTATTTCATGCTCATTTTCTGCAGATGCTGGCCATTATTGAAATCATTATTTTTGCAATGTGTTTGACATTCTTCCCAACATTATATTTTCTTTTTCTTCTACAAAAATATATTTATTTATTTTTTTAAATTTTATTTATTTATTTTTTTTGCATCTTGCTTCATTTCACAGCAGAACTAAAAATGGTTTTTGAAATTTAAAACAAATCCTAAAACTTGTAACTTAGTTTATTGATTTTGGTGGTGGATGTGGAGTTGTATTTTTAAATTTCTATATTTATTTATTTATTTTATTTATTTATTTTATTTATTTATTTATTTTATTTATTTATTTATTTTATTTATTTATTTATTTTATTTATTTATTTTATTTACTGTGTGCAAATGCGTAGTTAAATACTAATTACTTACATATTACACAAAGGTCTTTGAATTCAAGTTAAAAAAAATTTCTTTTTCTTTAGAAAAGATAAATCAGCTGATTTGAATAAATGGCAACTGAAATTTCTGAATGTTTTGAGTTTCTATCTTGGAAAATGGAAATAGAACTTTTTTTTTTTCTTTTAGAGCAAAGATTAATTGTTATAGAATACCTTGATTCGTTAAAAAGAAATTAATTTTGAGTCGCGTCATGCAGATTTCCGTTGTGTATTCTATTACACCGGTTATTATGCAAAGATGTCAGCCTCTCTCTCCCTTACTACACCTGCTCTTCAATTGGGGTTCACTTAAACTTTTCTGTTATGAAATTTAAAACAATTTCAGCATTTTATTTTGCTTTTCCTAGGATATTTTTCTGAAAGTTTATTTTATGTTTCAGAGTTGTTGAGTTTGCCACTCTTTCCGATATGAAAAATGCTCTGGATAAATTGGATGATACTGAAGTCAATGGCAGGCGTATCAGGCTAGTTGAAGATAAACCCCGAAAACATAGACGCGGGTAAGCTCGAGTTTTTTTAAGTTTTTAATTTTTTTTATTTTTTAAAATTTTTTTTTTTTATTTATTTTGTTAAATTTATTTATTTATTTTTATTATTCTATTTCAAAAAAAAAAAAAAAAAAATCCTATTTTATGAAAAAATCTAATCGGTTGACATTTTTAACTTTTCAGTTCCCGCTCTCACTCAAGAAGTCGATCTCGTTCCCGTTCTCGGAGGCGAAGCCGCAGTCGCAGCCGATCTCGATCTGGCTCGCATCACAGTCGCTCTCGCTCGGAGCCTTCTCGATCACGTTCAAGGTCCCGAAGTAGGCACTCTGCAAGCCGTAGCCCAAGTAAAAGCCGGAGCAAAAGCCGATCTCGCTCTCATACTCCACGTTCTCGATCAGTGAGTCGAAGTAAATCCCAGTCAAGGTCTCCATCTCCGTCCCGTTCGAAGTCTCGGACTCCTGAACCGAAAGAGAATGGCTCCCCAGCAGATGTGACTCAGATTAACGATAAAGATACCAAGGAATAAAATGGTCCTATCTATTTTCCAACCCAGCTGCTAATGAGATCAATGGGAAGAATTATCTATTTTTAACATTACTCATTGTAAATAGTCATTACTTTTAGATTTTTGAAAACCAATCAAAAGAAATGGAAAACAAAAAAAAATAGATAACTTTTTCTTTCTTCTTCATCACTGGGGAAATGCATGTTTTTTTTTTCCACCCTTTAATTTCTTTAGTTACGGCTCTTTTTTTTTTTTTTTTCTTTTTTTTTTTTCTTTTTTTTTTTTCTTCCTTGTATGAACCTTACAGACATTTTGAAAATGTTTACGGCTGAGGAGACATGAGATGACCTATGATAGTACAATTTTTTTTTTTTTTTTTTTTATGCTGATTATAAATTATCCTTGGCTAATTTTAAATCTGTCAAAGTGTTTTGGTTTCAGCATTCTTTCCCTATCCCTCGTTTTCTGGTCTTTGTTTATAAAAAAAGAAAATCGTTTTCTGGTTAGCTGTATTTTCTTGTCATTAGTAGCAGATTGTCTGCCAATCTGCTACTCATGACATCTTCTAACCATGAATGAAATTTTCTTGCAGGTATTTTTGACAAAACCTTTCTCTTTAGTTACAGGACATTGATCATAATAAAATATTTAAAAAAAAAAAAATTGTCTTGTTTTTTGTATTTAGAGATCACTTTGATATCTGTTAAGATAGGAACAAGGATTAAGATGTCCATTTGATCAGCGTTTACCAATGAAAATGTTATTCAACGATGTGTTGAGTTTTCTGGGTTTTTTTCTTCTCCAACAGCGGTTTATTTTGCAGGGAAAAAATATCTTGTGCCGATTTGGGTGGGTGGCCATTGCTCGTTGTTATAAAGACACGTAATAGCTGAGCAGCCAAGACGAAGACTGGCTTTGGCCGTGATAGGTGATGTGGGGTCTTTTAAGATACCACCACTACTACTTGGTCAGAACGATTTGACTGCGATCCTATCTCGTTTTTTAGAAGCGGCTTTCGAATTGTCACGATGAATAATTTTAATCTATTATTGTTAACTAGCGGGGACCTGTGATAATTCTAGTTGTATACTGCTACCGTGCACTCTACGAACGCGCACCTCCACGATATTATTGTACGGCTTTTGTTCAAACTTCAAATGATTCTGGTGTTGGCATTAGTTTCCTCGATGTTAGAAATCTTTCTGGAAAGACATTATGTACTTACGGTAGGGACCACGAGAAGGTTGCCAACATCCCTAAGTGATACTGTGGAACTGACTGGATTCGAACTTTGAACACCCAGGTCTTCAGTCATCTCCCTTGTTCAAACTGAAATATACTTATCTAAGTACCCCCTGGTTAATGCAGTTTCAGAATATATCTGTTTGTGGGGGAGGCCTCTATCTCCAAAACCCTGGTGGGAGTTTGTGACATATTTCAATTCTATGGATGCCTGCCGCTTTGGACAGAACAAAGGCTAATAAAGTGTTTTATTTTAATTATTGTATCTTCAACGATCCCATCTTTAAAAAAAGGGTGTAGGGTGATAACGTACATACGAACATGCAATTGCCTTAGAAGATTAGTAAAGACATGTTGGTCTTTTTTTTTTTTATCATGAGACATTTCAAAATTTGCAAGTAACTTTGAAGCCTTTAAACAGCCTGATATATTACTTGAATTAACTTTTATATACAACAGTCAATTATTACAGTTCATTTGTTCTGCTAAATCAAATAAAAAATTCTATGGATATGTAACCGTCTTAGCAAAGTTTAAATTTAGTTAAATCCTATTGTATTTGTGGAGGGGGAGATTTTTATTTTATGTATCGACTCTCAATTGGACAAAAGCTTAAATTAGCATTTTCTTTCAACCAATCAGAGCCCCAGAGATATTCCAAATGCAACAGGCACCTCCAGTATCGACTGAGAAGTGAAATCCTTAACGTACAACGCATCAGTGATGGGAGAAAGGTTCAGATTCTCTATGATGTACGCACAGGGTTTGTTGCACCGGCGGGCCGAATCACCCAAGTGTCTGTGATGCATGCCATATTTACGAGAGAATCGGTATGATCTTGTGCTGGAGAAGAAATCGACGAATGTAGACGCATTCGTGACTTGTCTCTCGACAACCTCGATGTCTCTATCTCCGTAGTCAGTGTTCGATAGCCTTTTGCATGGCTGTATTAGCGATGTCAGGGGTTGATTTAGTAGTTACGGCTGGAATTCGACACTGAAGGGGTCCTCTCTGTATAGACTTGAGTTCGTCTCCGAAGGATGCAAGTTGTTATATTGTACCCGTCTCTATCGTGGGGGCGAGTATGGCCTACATGCTAAATGGTAGTCGGGACACCAATAACTCTCAATAATCCGCTATTTTTGTGTGCGCCCTCAGCTAATTCACGCATTTGACGAAGGAGCTGGCTCGGCAAACGCTTCTCGAGTAACTCCTCGTTTACAAGCAGAAAGATGTACGACGAAGTACCTCAACCTTGATGGTATCATAAGACGCCCAGGGCTGATGGTCCGTGATAAGATCTTTCGCGGCGGCTGTCAATCATACTGGAAATGCACTAAGTATTACATGTTTTGTATCATCAGCTAAATAATTTGTATCATAAATCATAATTGTATCATCAGCTAAATAATTTGTATCATAAATCATAATTGTGTCATCAGCTAAATAATTTGTATCATAAATCATAATTGTATCATCAGCTAAATAATTTGTATCATAAATCATAATTGTATCATCAGCTAAAAGCTTAAGCAGGGCCTAATGTAGCAGGTACATGAGAGATCTATTTTTTTATGTCGAGTTGGCGTATTAGCACACTACTGACATGCGCACTGGAAGCCTGCTGATTTCTGCCCACAGCTGGGTGCGCACAAAATACAACAGTTCAAGCCAAGAGTCTGGAGTAAACAGACTGGCATTTTCTCTCTCCCCTTATCAGGAGGGATGGGAATAAACTGAAGACCTAAAACTTTATTATCAAAATGCTTGCCAACCTTGCAACTCTCTAAATAATCCTTTGTTCCCACTTACGAAAATGATTCCTATTTCAGTGGAGATCTCTGGTCCTTTTAATGGAACTGATGAACTCAATCCCAGTGACGAACACAACAAAATTTGGAGCCTTTCGACTTGATACAAACACTAAAATTCGGATCCCAACATTTTTTTTTTTTTTTAAACGAAATTATTGGCTCTGACAGGTATAACACCAGCTTTGGATTTCAACAAAAACTTTAATTTCCTCTTCGTCAGTTTAAAGGCACCGCAAAAAGCTTTTTGAAAAAAAAATTTTTTAAAAAATGAAAAATAACTTTACACCTCACGAAACTTTTGATTTCAACAGAACAGTTCAGGACTGAAGAAATACACGTCAACAAATCTGACAACTTAACGTCACCTAAAATAAAATATGTTTTATAATACCTTTTTCAAAAAGTTTTTTATAAATAAAATGAAAGTAAAGTAACTTAATTATGGATGCCAAGTGCGAACGAAGACACCACAATATTTTTATAAATAAAATAAAGTAAAAACTAGGTACGTGCAAAATCAATGGCCGATCCCCAAAATGTAAAAACATTTTGACCCTCCCTTCACTTAAAAATTCACTAAAATTCAGGAAATAAACAATCACGAAATATAATGAAACCATTTTTTAAAAAAATTTTTTTTAAAACAATACACCTTTACTAAAATATTTTTATATATTAATAAAAAATGCATGAATTTGTTTGCTTTTTATGAAAATCAAGCATTGTTAACAATTTAAAATTTAAAAAAATATATATATATAATAAAGCATTGTAAATGTTAACAATTAAAATTTTTTTTTAAATATTTCTTATATATTACGAAAAAGGCCCCTAAATACTGTGTTAATAAAATCACTATAACTCAAAGAAAAATTAATTTTTCGAATTAGCGATATTATTATTGAATAAAGCATTGTTTAATCAATATTTTCACCAAAAAAAAAAATATAATTGCAAAAAATATTTCATGTGATTTTAATTAGAGTTTCTGGGGAAAATAAAAAATTCAACATAATTATATTTCCCTTTCATACATAAACGTATCATCAGCCAAGAATTTTTTTTTATAATCTTGAAAATAAACCAAAAATTAAATTTTGAGACTCAGGAACAAGAATTTTAAAAATTGAATAATTTCTACTAACGATCCACTAAGCCACTCACTCACACTACTCCCCATAAAATTTTATTTTCAGAGATTCATCGATTTTGTTAATTTCACAATTCATTGTCAATTACTTAATTTTATTTTTGTTATTAATAAATATCGTTTAAAAAGTTTAAAATTATTTATCAATAAATAATTCATATATGACATTTTCTTTAAAAATTGAATTCTATTTATTTAATTATAAATAATTGTTAATGTTTTAATTTTTTTTCAATGAATAAATTGTCCGTAGTTATTGACTTTAACCTAACTTTTCACACTTAAAATAAAAAGTACACTATTTTTTAAAAAGAATTAATGTAATTTATCGTTACGACACGTTAAGAATAAATCGAATAACTAAAGTTTTTAATCATCATGTAAAAAACTTTGACGCAGTTCGTAACGTAAAAATAATTTTTAACATTTTAAAGTTTTATTTCAAATTCTACGGAAAAACATTGGTAAACAGACGTCAAATAATTTCAGAGTATTACTATTAAAAACTAATACCAAGTTTTTAATCTTTAGTTAAAAATAAATAAAACCTTAATTGCATACATTCACAAATATTTTAAATAAGCATTTCCTTTTTTATTACAACAAAATAAGGGTACTTAAATTAATTAAATTTCTTTATAACCTTAAAAAGAATAAAGAAATTAATGGATAATAATTTTTCAACTTCTATAAACTATTACAAAACCATTTTTATATATAAAGTTAAAACTTATAAACAGAAATATTATTACATTTTTGTCTTTCATATATTTTGCATAGCGATAGTCAATTGGTAAACAAAGTTCCTTACCGATTAACTGATGCCGGATTTTACTAATCTATGACTTTTAGGGGGATAATTTTGCTAATTTTTAGTAAAACGTAGGATTATTTAATTTTTAATTCCGTATCGTATGACTCTAATTTAATAATTATCTTTGAAATAGTTCCCAAAAACTTTCAAGGGATTTTTACAAGTAATTTTTTCAAAGTTGAAAATTCACTGAAGTTTTGGGGGTTTCAGTCGTTGTGATAACATATTTCATTATAATTTCTTTTTCACACGTAAATATACAGTTTTTTCCTTTTAGAGATTAAATTTAGGCTTTTATTGTTCAAACACAATCAAAGTTTACACAAAAACTAATTAAATAATTAATGATAAGCGCTTTTTAATAAGCATAGTCCGTACAAGAGACAACCATTTTTGCACGTACCTAAAACCTATTTCTATTTTATAGATGTGAAAAGAAACGAAGACACCAGAATTCTTTGTTCAAATAAAATCAAGTCAAACGTATTTCTTTTTTATAGATGTCAAGTGCAAAAGAAAATAATAGGAAATTACAACATGGCCGCCAGCGATTAAGGCATTGCATAAAAGTTTGATTTTCGAGCCTATAAAAAATAAATTAGAATTTTATTTTGGGGTAAAAAATGCAATGTAAGACTAATTAATAACTTTCATTCAAAATGTTGGCGAAAATCGAACGAAATTAGCGAAATATTCAAACTTAACTATATTGTAAACGAGCGGAACCCGTCGCCCGGCGTTGCGCGGGAGAAAGTACTACCTAAAAAAATAAATGTACTACCTAAAAAAAATAAACCGCCTATTGTTCTTCCCCTCCACTCTACCGTGTTGGTGAATGTTTTAAAGTAATAAAAAAGAAAGAAAATGGTTTAGAGCGGAATGGGATCGAATGGCGATAATGAAACCTCCCTTGTTAACCGTTGCGCCACAGATACTACTTGAAAAATGCATGTGAAAATATGGCAGTTAACGTAAGCTTGTTTACTGGCAGCGAAAAGTAAAGTTCAACAATGACACGGTTTATGTCATTTATTTGTGAAGGGTTAAAGGTATATGATTTTGAAAATATAAATGTGTCGGGGTCTAACAGCATCTTGGCGGCTATTGAATTAAGTAGGAAGTCGATTCAATTAAGGAATTGTAGCCGCCATATTTGAAGAATAAATGTTGCAGGAACTGTGTTCGTTAATGTCATTCGCTTGATTCCGGAATGAATGTAAATGTGGAAATATAACGTAATCTGATATTCGCGGAATATCATAGGATTCAACGGGAGCGGTCATTATTTGTTTGCGTATTGTTTTATATTATGTAGTAAATTAATACCAGGCAAATAATAAATAAGGACGGACTGTTTTGTGAAAAGTAAACTGTGTTATTACTTCCCGGTGTCGATGAGTGTAGTCACAGTACACAAATGTTAGGGGGAAAAGTCTTTGCTACCACCTATATGGAGTTGGTTTTTCGGAGAGACGTTGATGGTGGGCCAAATGTAATATTGAGTGTTAGGTTGGGAAAAATAATAACAACTTTACTAAAACACACTCGAGTGAATAAGTGTAGTATAGGGGTGAGTTTAGTAGCCTGTTTTGTGTATGGTTATTTTCCTATAGTCCGAGAAGGTACAGGGGAAAAAACGTCTCTACTTTATATATTAGAGAAAGAAAGAGAAAGAAGAAAGATAAACTGTGATGCGGGCCACGGTATTTAAAATAGAAAGAATGATTATCTGGAGCTTTTCAAATTCTCTGCTAAACAATTTTGGGGGTAAGAAAATAATCATATTAATATGAACAAAATTAAGCAGAAAAAGAAAATTTCAAACATTTAATTAAAATATTTAATTAAACATTTAATTAAAATATTTAATTAAACATTTAATTAAAATAGCCAACAGATTTTTACATAATATTAGTTTGATTTAAACAAATATTTCTGAACTAGTAACTTTATTGTTTGTTTTTAAATTATTTGTTTTAATTTAATTTGTTTTATTTTTTTATAATTTATCGTTTGTTTTTATTTAAATTTATTTATTGTTTATTTACATTTTAAAATTAAAAATTATTCATAATTCGTTTAATTGTTTGTTCATAAACAATTAATAATTTATTGTAAATTTTTTTTTTTTTAAATTTATATTGAACAAAGATAAGTTTTATTTTTTCAGTATATATCTAATCGTGTTCCCTTCTCTTTTTTAAAAAAAATGCAATTTTTAAAGTTTTCTAATGTTTTTTTTGTTTTTTTTTAATTTGTATTGAACAAAGATAAGTTTTATTTTTTCAGTATATATCTAATCGTGTTCCCTTCTCTTTTAAAAAAAAAATGCAATTTTTAAAGTTTTCTAATGTTTTTTTTGTTTTTTTTAATTTGTATTGAACAAAGATAAGTTTTATTTTTTCAGTATATATCTAATCGTGTTCCCTTCTCTTTTTAAAAAAAAATGCAATTTTTAAAGTTTTCTAATGTTCTTTTTTCTTTTTTTAATTATTTTTAACATCTACGATGCTTTATTTTCATTAAAAAATACATTTATGAGATTTCTAATAAAGTAATGGGTTAATCATATTCCGTGATCGTTAATTAATAAATACTGAAAATATATATGTCAAGGGAGGCGCGAGAGCGCTCTATCCCTTAATAGACTTCAAAAACGACCTAGGCTAGAAATCTCATTTCTTTGATCAGTCATTACTCAAAAACCAATAAACCAAATTATTTAAAACTTTGCACAAAATTTTCATTTGATAGGTTCTATAAGTGTAGAATTTCAGCATCATTAGTCAAGGCAACCCAGAGATCCGGAAAGGTCAGGAGTGATTTTGTGTTATCCGTGTGTACTTACGTACGTGTGTGCCATTCTGTATCTCATCAACTATTTGATGGATTCAGCTGATTGTTGGCAGAGATAGAGGTTCTAGGGTCTAGTTGATGGCATTTAAATTTCAGTTTACCATATACCTTAGTTTTACAGAAAATTCAAAAAAACCTTGACAATTACCATTGTCTTGAGGCATAGCCTTTACAAAAGTAGTGACATTCCATGAAAAATGCCAGTATACTGAAATCATATGCCCTTAATAGGGTTAAGATGAAAATTCATATACACTAAATGTACAAAAGCAAGGAAATTCCCAAATTTTTACACTTTTATTGTCATTAAGGGTATGACTATATATCAACCAAACCATTTCATTATCACTACAGTATAAATCTCTATGCATGAGTGGATGAAGTGTGTGAGGTGCGCTGAAGAAAAATTCCTACCAGTAAAATACATATTTGGGAATTTCCTTGCTTTTGTACATTTAGTGTATATGAATTTTCATCTTAACCCTATTAAGGGCATATGATTTCAGTATACTGGCATTTTTCATGGAATTTCATTAAAATTGGTTGATTTCCTGAATTTTGATGAATTTTTAAGTGAAGGGGGGGGGGGGTTCAAAATGCCAATAGTCTGACTGTTCGACTGACCTTGTTTGTTACTTTAGGTCAGGGGCGGGTAACCTTTTCAGAGTGAAGGCTAGATGAGACTTTTGGAAGAAGATCGCGGGCCGGAGTGAAAAACGAAATCTCAGAATTACTATATTTTGTTTACATGAATAAATTGTACAAAAATTGCATTGAACACTTTACAAATCTGATATTTTTTCTCAAGAGACTTATGCATGTAAAGTTATAAAAGGCACCGACGAAGAGCCATTTTGAAATCATAAAAAATAATGACAGGGGAAGTAGCAAGTTGATCCAGCATTCGTTTTGACATACCTCACATAAGTTCTGTTTCGTGCCCTTTCCTCGTCTCTCGTTCCCTCTTTGCCTCTCTCTTTCTCTTTTTCTATTTTTATCTCTTAATAGTTAAAGAAAAATGAAATATACATGCATCATCGCTCGCTGATATTCATACATTTTTATCCCACTGTAAATCTTAATTGAAACCTACTTTTACGTCTATGTCACAAAATGATATGAGTTTTACTGGGAGGTCCGCGGGCCGGATTGCAATAATAAAGCCTACCAGGATGGCGGGCCGGATGTGGCCCGCGGGCCGGAGGTTGCCCGCCCCTGCTTTAGAGCATGACGTCGTTTTTCCAGTTAACAGGCCTTAGTTGACTTTTTTTTACGACGGCCGCGGTCATATCCTCTAAAGACTCAGAGTTGTCGTCTGTTTCTCGACGATTCTGATTGGCTAAGTGCTTAGGAATCTCCCGGCTGTTTACGTAAACGGCCGGAAGATGCCGAACAAAAAAGTCGGTCTTGTTCAAAAGCTGTACCAGTATCGAATTTTCCTATCTTGCCCACATTACCAAATTTTCTGTTTACCGAATCGTCCGGGTATCGAAAAATATACGGGAGAAGAAACAGGGTAACTCCTCTGAAAAATAAATGGGAAGGAGGGGGGGGGGGTTTAAAATGGCGGCATCCAAAAAATATTAATTTTCTATTCAGTCCTACACTAGAAGTGAGTGACTGATCATTTGACCTTAAATTTAGATTGTAAAGTGTAACCATGCATGGAGCACTGTTGTCATATTTGGGCTGGTGAATCTCTGTCCCATTTGAGGGTTGTTGATAAGGTGCAGAAACGTATCTGTAATTTGATTGGCCCCCACCTTTTCTTCTTCTCTGCACCCTCTCTCTCTTACAGACGGCTACTACTTTCCTTCATCTCTCCATCATCTGTCAACTCCAAATTTCGATGTACTTGCATGACATTTGTCTTCAAATTATCATCCTGAGGAAGTCTTACAATAAAGACAAAACGTTGATGAATATATAAAAAATCTCTCTTGATTTTTTCTTTTTCATTTCCCATGATATATATGTGTATATATGTATATATATATATATATATATATATATATATATATGTATGATATTTTACCGAAAATCTGAAAAAGTATGAGCCATTAAAAATATTCTCATGGATGACTCTGCTCTTGAGGAGAAATCGACTCTGAAACTTCTTGGTCTTTCTCTCATCAAATCTTTCTTGCAGTTCATACATTAGATTCATTGCTCTTTCTGCTTCTCGTAAAGTCGGTTCTCTCTATCGCCCCAAACACTTTCTCAAACCCGAGGCTATTCTCGTTCTCTACAAAGCTACTATCAGACCATGTATGGAGCACTGTTGTCATATTTGGGCTGGTGAATCTCTGTCCCATTTGAGGGTTGTTGATGAGGTGCAGAAACGTATCTGTAATTTGATTGGCCCTACCCTTTCTTCTTCTTTGCACCCTCTCTCTCACAGACGTGATGTTGCTAGTCTCAGTCTTTTCTATAAATACTATTATGGCATGTGTTCTTCAGAATTGTGTGATCTATTCCCCGCTTCTTTTTGTTCCAGCTCGTTTGACTCGTTGGTCTAATTCGCTGTTTTGATACCTCATTCTAATACAGCTTCCTATTCCAGTAGCTTCTTTCCAAGAACTGCAGGCTTGTGAAACTCTCTTCCTGCTGACTGTTTTCCTCCTACCTATAATCTTGGTCGTTTTAAGACTAAAGTCAATAGGTATCCCCTGTCTTTGCGATAATCATATTTGTTCTCCTCAAGTGGCTTCATGCCTTGTCTGGAGCGATTTCCATAAATAAAAATAAAAAAACACTCTAGATTCTAACATATTTTATTTAAAACAACAAATTTCCAGATATTTTCTAGGCGTTGATCGATAATCGCAAAAAAAGAAAATAGAATCTCATTTTGATTTTTTTCATTGTGGAGTCAAAAAGTAAAATTTGAACAAAATTAAAAAGAAAACGAAAATTAGGTTTTTTAATTTAATGTCATTTTTTTTTCAACTTGGAAACAAATTGATTTCTCTCTTTGTCCTTTCTCTCCTCCTACTGCCACTCCTTTATCTCCTCCTACTCTCACTTCTTTTTTCTCTCCTCCTACTGTCACTCCTTTATCTCCTCCTACTCTCACTTCTCCTTTCTCTCCTCCTACTGTCACTCCTTTATCTCCTCCTACTCACACTTCTCCTTTCTCTCCTCCTACTGCCACTCCTTTATCTCCTCCTACTCTCACTTCTCCTTTCTCTCCTCCTACTGTCACTCCTTTATCTCCTCCTACTCACACTCCTTTATCTCCTCCTACTGTCACTCCTTTATCTCCTCCTACTCTCACTTCTCCTTTATCTCCTCCTACTGCCACTCCTTTATCTCCTCCTACTCTCACTTCTCCTCCTTTATCTCCTCCTACTCCCACTCCTTTCTCTCCTCCTACTCTCACTTCTCCTTTATCTCCTCCTACTGCCACTCCTTTATCTCCTCCTACTCTCACTTTTCCTTTCTCTCCTCCTACTGCCACTCCTTTATCTCCTCCTACTCACACTTCTCCTTTCTCTCCTCCTACTGTCACTCCTTTATCTCCTCCTACTCTCACTTCTCCTTTCTCTCCTCCTACTGCCACTCCTTTATCTCCTCCTACTCTCACTTCTCCTTTATCTCCTCCTACTCTCACTTCTCCTCCTTTATCTCCTCCTACTCCCACTTCTCCTTTATCTCCTCCTACTGTCACTCCTTTATCTCCTCCTACTCTCACTTCTCCTTTATCTCCTCCTACTGCCACTCCTTTATCTACTCCTACTCTCACTTCTCCTCCTTTATCTCCTCCTACTCCCACTCCTTTATCTCCTCCTACTCCCACTTCTCCTTTCTGTCCTACTCTCACTTCTTTCTGACCTCCTACTCTCACTTCTTTTTCTCCTCCAATCTCACTCCTCCGCCTCCTACTCCCACCCATCCTCCTTTTATCTTCTAGTCTCACCCATCCTCCTCTCCTCCTTTCTCTCCCTCCCTCTCTCGAAGGCTAGACAAAAAAACAACCCTGCTCAAAACTAATTAAATACGATACCATTCCACATGAAATTTGCAAGTATTCATTTTAAAAAATATATATATATATATTTTAATGACAATTATATTACTTGTTTCTAAATTAACTGTTTCTTGAAAAAAAAAAGAAAAGATTTTTTTTTTTTTCAAAAGAAAAAAAAAATCACATTTTGTTGTTTATTCTGTTTTTGTTTAAATAAATTACTTGTTTCTTGAACAACAAAAAAAATCACATTTCGTTGTATATTCTGTTTTGTTTATTTTTACGAGACTCAGCAGAGTAAAAACGCTAAAAAAACAAATATACAACAAAAAAAGTAACTGTAAGCTGTAAAAGTTAGTTTCAAACTTGCATGTGATATTTGTTTGTATTTTAAACCCGTTTGAAGTGCTATTTATTAGAAATTTAAGTTCGACAGACGTCAGCGAATAAATCAAAATGGCCGCTTTATGTAATAACATCGAGGGAATGGCCGCCATTTTTCTTTGAGAAAGTAGATGTTTTAAAAAACAAGAAATTTTTTTTTTAACATCTAATAAAAAGCCATTTATACTACGTAAAAATACAAACAAATTACATAGGTAAGTAGAAAAATGTCTATTCTAGACATAAGTCAACTTTACTTGTTGCAAATTTATGTTTTTAAACTCTTTCTCGTTCTTTTTTTGGACCCCGTTCGCGCCTCTGCTGAGCGTCGTAACATATACCCAAAAATAAATTACTTGTTTCATGAAAAAAAAATTCTTTCTGATTTTGTAAATATATTTATTCTATTTTGAAACTAAAAAAATCACATTTTCGCTGCCAAAAATGTTTTCCGCCCGGTATTTTTTGGGGAAGGGACAAAAAGCGGTGCCTTTTAATATGACGCGACTTCCTGTTTGCAGACGAAAATCTGGGGACCCCTTTTGTATTGATTTACTCCTCTCCAGGAGTTCGGCACAAGGCCAGTAAGATGTGATCCAAGGTCGGGTCGGGAAAGTGGGGGTTGAAAAGCCAGCGCCCGAGAGGTGAGAACTCTGGCCATTTAAAAATTGCCTGGGCAGCCCCGTCGGCATTCCCCGGTAGGGGCGCCTTAGACAGTAAGCAATAAACTTACTCCTCCCCAAAGAGGGGAGGCAAAGCCTGGGAGGGTGGACCTCCTAGAACTGCACAGGACAGACCCATAGACCGGCGTAAATCAAGCCCCGAAGGCCAAGACAATACCAGTCTATGGGGTGCAGTATCCATCGAATTTAGGAAAACTCGTCAAAGGAAAATTGGTAAACGGAAAAATCGTCACTTTTGGCCAAGTAGGAAAATTCGGCAATTATCGAATAAATATCGATTGAAAATAGATTTTAGAACCGTTTTTACAGGAGATATACTTGTAAATACGAGGCTACCCACCTCCCCAGTGGAGAACATTTTTTCATATTATTTTTTTGGTACTTGTGCAGTTTACGAACCGGGCTATTTTTTAGATAAGATTTTCAAGTTAAATTAAATTTTTTACTTCAAAATCACTGTGAGAAAAAGTGGTTAATCCATCGTTTCAAAACTAAAATGGCAGACAATGAATTGGCTGTATTCTTCTGATTTTTTTGTTCCGACCATACAACGATTTATTTGAAAGAAGAATTTCTTTTTTTAAGTATTAAATAAAGTTGTTAGTTAAAACAAGTTTTAGGCAAGATGAAATAAAAACACTGAATTAGTTAGAAAACAATTTTGCTTTTTTAAATACATGGACATTTTCTAAGAATTTAAAGCCAGTTACTCGATAGTTTATAAATTCCTTTCAAGTTTTGCAAACACACGAAGTAATTGATGTTTTGTCAATTAAAATGGCTGACTTGTTTACGAATAAATCTAAATGAATTATGATGGATTTCATCTCGTAACTTAATTACGAACCAGGCTTGAAATAATAACATTATTTAGACAACGATTTTTTACATGAGGAGAATGGGGGGGGGGGTGCTTTGTTAACTATTCTGTAGTTTCACGTAACGATTTAATAAACGGAAGATATCGTAAAAATTGAATTTAACTTGAAAATTTTATGTAAAAAATAACCCGATCCAAACCTTTAATTTCGTAACGTAATTACGAACTGGGTTGAAATAACATTATTTAGAAAGCCATTCTTAACATGGGATGAGGGGGGGGGGTACCTAACATGGAATGAGGGGGGGGGGTTACCTAACAATTTAATAAACAAAAGATATCGTAAAAATTTAATTTAACTTGAAAATCTTATCTAAAAAATAGCCCGGTTCGTAAACTGCACAAGTACCAAAAAAATAATATGAAAAAATGTTCTCCACTGGGGAGGTGGGTAGCCTCGTATTTACAAGTATATCTCCTGTAAAAACGGTTCTAAAATCTATTTTCAATCGATATTTATTCGATAATTGCCGAATTTTCCTACTTGGCCAAAAGTGACGAATTTTCCGTTTACGAATTTTCCTGTGACGAGTTTTCCGGACACCGTATCCATCGGAACAGATACTACACTTTGATCTTAAAAGGACCTCTTTTGTATCTAAGCACCTATTTCCCATTTAATACATGTATAAACTTACACGACTTTAAAGGATTATAATTATTTTTTGTTTGATTTAAAACGAAAAGAATTCTTGGATTTTTCCACCAAAAAAAAGTTGGTTCAATTTAGTAAATGTTGAATAAAATTGACTTAAATTATTTTTAATTCTTTGAATATAAATTATTTTTATATAAATTTTACTACTTTTTACTCTTTAAAAATGTTTTCAATTCAAAAACTTTGAAAACTTTTTTTTTTTTTTCAAATATAAGTTTTCTGAATTTTCTGGTGTCCACCTGTTCAGTTAGAACGAAAAAAAAAATGGCTGTTCATGAGCCCTGCACGGGGATCTTTGATAATCGGTGAAAAATCGAAAAATAAACAAAATAGTGTTAGAAACACATCCAATAAATGTCACCAATCGTGGGAAAATGTAATGTTCTACCAGTATTTTGTTTAATGTTCGTTTTTTGAACGATTATCGAAACTGTAATTTCAGCCATTTTGTTTTCCATTTTCCATTCTAACTGAACAGGTGGACACTAGGTTTGTTTTGAACAACAAAAAAAACTCTTTAAAATAAGTTAAAACACAAATAAACGGCACTTCTTTAGTTTAGCTGTGAATCAGAATTTATTTGGCTTCAATTTTGAAAACAGGAGCAGACAATCAACCGGAAGTAATATAGAATTAGAAGTTTTTATCCAAAAATAAAGCGAACAATAATAGCAGCGAACAGCGTTTTTTTTTTTTTATTTAATGTAAAATTTTATAAAACGATTAGTCAATAATGATTTTGGTACTGATATCGATCCCGAACCAGCTTTCGTGACGTTCGACTCGGAATCGTTTGGCTGCCCTACGCAAACGGCCGAGTGTTGACGAGCCGAAGCAGCGAGCAGCCGATAACTTTGTTACAAAGTGAAAATAAGTGCTTTCGAAGACGGATTTTTTGTCAGGAAGTTTTTTTGAAGAAAATAAACCCAAAATGAATTACGAACAGCTTTGCACCGCAGTATCATCGCGAGCAAGTAAGAATAAATAAAATTTTAAAAAATATGTCGTGATAAAAGTAATTTTGGTACGTTTTTTTTTTCTTCAAAAAAAAAATTTGTTGTAAATAAAAATACAGTATTCATTTTATGACAGTAACCTCGCTATGTTTTTTTTTCCTGTTGTTTCTTTCAAAAAAATTCATGAAAATATGTTTAATTTTCTGTTTCTTTCTTTAAAAAATTCCTTACCCTAACCCCTAACCCTAAACCCTAACCCTAACCCTAACAAAAAAAACAAAACAAGCAAAACATTATTATCATAGGACGCAGCACCGTATCAAAAATGTCGTCTGGTACAAATCGGCTCGGCAACTCTCGGTCGTTTGCGTAGAACAGCCGAACGCTTCCGAGTCGAATGTCACGAAAATTGGTTCAGGATCGATAAGAGCACCATGATTTTTTTTTTGTATAATTTAAAACTTTATACAAACTAAGTTTGTTTGATTAAAAAAAAAATCAGACCGTCAACACTGATTTTTTTTTTGTATAATTTAAAACTTTATACAAAATAAGTTTGTTTGATTAAAAAAAAATCAGACAGTCAACACTGATTTTATTTTGTATAATTTAAAACTTTATACAAACTAAGTTTGTTTGATTAAAAAAAAATCAGACAGTCAACACTGATTTTATTTTGTATAATTTACAACTTTCTAAAACGAAACAGTGCTTACACAGAGAAGCGTCCGTATTAAATTATCAATACCACAAAAAAAACAAAAACATTATTATATACTTACGCAGCATATTTAAATAAGTATCCTCACCAAAAAAATAGGGAAAATTATCGAGTAGAATTTTAATTAAAAATAAAAATCAGTTTCATCGTATTTTGATGAATGCCATTGATTTATTACTTGTTAATATGACAGACTGAGTTATCTCCCCCTGAATTTCGTGTTTTTCGTTCGAAGCAATGGCGGAACCCGATTAAACGGATTTTTATTTTTGTATTAAAATTCTACTCGATAGTTTTTGCTAATTTTTGGTGTACAAACCTATTTTTGCTTGATACATAAGTATTTCAAAGAGTTTTCCGGTCACTTTAATTGTACAAGCATCACGAAGTGTTTTTTAAAATTTTATTTAATAATGTAGAATTTTATAAAACGAATAGTCAACATTGTTTTTTTTTGGTATAATTTAAAACGAAAAGTTATATGACACCCATTTTGGGATTATTCAAAGGGGGATAAGCGTAAATGAATTACGCTTATCTCCCTTTGAAGAAATCAAAATGGCTGTCATATTTACACGGCCATCTTTTACGAGACTCAGCAGAGTAAAAACGCTAAAAAAACAAATATACAACAAATAAAAGTAACTGTAAGCTGTAAAAGTTAGTTTCAAACTTGCATGTGCTATTTGTTTGTATTTTAAACCCGTTTGAAGTGCTATTTATTAGAAATTTAAGTTCGACAGAGGGGTTTCGAAGAATTCAAAATGGCCGCTCTACGTAATAATATAGAGGGACTGGCCGCTATTTTTCTTTGAGAAACTAGATGTTTTAAAAAACAAGAAATTTTTTTTTAACATCTAATAAAAAACCATTTATACTACGTAAAAATACAAACAAATTACATAGGTAAGTAGAAAAATGTCTATTCTAGACATAAGTCAACTTTACTTGTTGCAAATTTATGTTTTTAAACTCTTTCTCGTTCTTTTTTTGGACCCCGTTCGCGCCTCTGCTGAGCGTCGTAACATATACCCTATTTGCACCGATTTATGAAGAGGAAGTGCCACTTCCTCTTCATAAATCGCTAAAATTTGATTTTCTTTTATAAAAAAAAACCTACTTGATTAATTTACGTGATTTTTGGTATAGGATATATTCAGCCGGTGACAGATATTCCTCAGTTTGTTTTATTTTATTTATTTTTTTTCGAAAGTATCCGCTAAACTGGATAAGCGCCGAAGAGTAATTTAGGTACTTGTTCTTCTTTTACCATAGTCCATTTTTCTCAACTTTTTACTGACCATTTTTTTGTTCTTTTTTCGGTGTACACTTACCTATCAGGCTGCTAGAGAATTCCGGGGATTTTATAAAAAAAATTTCAAATATTTTAAATTTTAGGAAGGGGGATCAGTTTTCAATGTAAATTCAACGTAGACTGATCCCCCTCTTTTTGACCATCTCAAATTTTTTCAATTCTTCTTCTGCTTACAATTACCTATCATAGGTAAGTGTACACCGAAAAAAAAAATGGTCAGTAAAAAGTTGTGAAAAACGGACTATGGTAAAAAACGAACAAGACTGATCCCCCTCCTAAAATCTCAAACATTTGAAAAATATTCCCCAAAACCCGGAATTCTCTCGCGACATGATATTGTAAGCAGAGAAGAATTTAAAAAATTTGAGATGGTCAAAAAAAGGGGGATCACTCTACGTTGAATTTACATTGAAAAATTATCCCCCGTCTTAAAATCTAAATTTTTTGAATTTTTTTCCAAAGACTCGTGAATTCTCTATCGACATGATAGGTAATTGTAAGCAGAGAAGAATTTTAAAAATTTGAGATGGCCAAAAAGAGGGGGATCAGTCTACGTTGAATTTAGATTGGAAACTGATCCCCCTCCTAAAATGTAAAATATTTGAATTTTTTTTCCCAAAACCTCGGAATTCTCTAGCAGCCTGATAGGTAAGTGTACACCGAAAAAAGAACAAATAAATGGTCAGTAAAAAGTTGTGAAAAACGGACTATGGTAAAAGACGAACAAGTACCGTAATTTATCTTGCCTTTCATAACATTTATGTGTTGCTAATTTGTTTTTGCTTTTTGACCCCTTTTTCGTTCTGTTAGCTGTTGTTATAAATGCCCTATTTCTTATGCCCTATGACTAAGTTAAAATTATCGGCGAAAAGGTAGAAAAGTAACCTTTCTTGCGCTTGGTAACAGTTATTTGTTCAATGCTTGTGTTTTTAACCCCCTTTTTCTTTCGTCGCCGGATTTCTCCTTCACTGACCGAGGACAAAAGCTAAAATGTAGTATTACAACAGATGTTACACTTTGCTCATATCCAAAAGGCCACGAAAGTTCTTTTCATTTATATTTTGATTACTTAAACAATTCCAATACTTCGTTTCGAAATTTTGGGTATTTATTAAATTAAAAACCAACAAAACAAACGGTGCTTCGGGTATATGTTACGACGCTCAGCAGAGGCGCGAACGGGGTCCAAAAAACTAACGAGAACGGGGTTATAAAAATAAATATGCAACAAGTGAGTTTAACCTACGTCGAGAAGAGATATTTGTCTACTTACCTATGATATTTGTTTGTATTTTTACGTACTATAAATGGGTTTTTATTAGATGTAAACAAAAAATTCTTGTTCATTTTTAACTCGTACTTTTTTCTAGACAAGATGGCGTCTTCTACTCACTTCCTTACGAGCAAGCGCCATTTTGTATTTGCAAGTTCGTGTTACAAAACTATTGATTTCTAATAAATAGCAGTTGGAACGGTTTAAAAATACAAACAAATATCACAGGTCAGTTTTAAATTAACTTTTATCGACGACAGTTACTTTTATTTGTTGTATATTTGTTTTTTTAGCGTTTTTACTCTGCTGAGCCCCGTAAAAGATGCCCGGTGCTTCTTTACTTTAACAATGACATGTTAAAAAAAATGGCTAAAGAAATGTATAAACTTTGGGTTCCTGTTGCTTAAAAGGGGTGACGGAATTAATTACAAACCGGAAGTAATTTTATGTCGCTTAGGAATTAGAAATCTCGTAATTCTTGATGATAAAATGAAATAAAACTTTTTTTTTTAATTCGTACAATATAATTTTGCAAATGAAAGAAATAAAATGAGATTTATTAGTTGAATAACAAATAAAATTGATAAATTAAGTCCAAGTTGTAATTAATTCCGAGTTGTAATTAATTCCGAACCCCCTTAAAAGTACGAAAAAATTTTTTTTTCTGTCTTTTCCTGAGAGAGAGTTAATTAAGGGGCAGTAACTCTATTCAACTGTTATTACATCGAAAGTGTAGCAGTTACCTCCTCCTTTCTAAACATAACTACACCGGTTTGCCGGTAGGTGTCGCTTTTTCACCGACAGGTGGCACTGTAAAGCGACACCCGAGTTATCTGCCCTTCTGACTATAAAAACCGTTGCAAACGGAAAATCCATCTCTTCTTCACCAGCCTCGACAGGAGTACGCTGACACTAGCGTTCCGTTTCACTCTTCTCTTCTGGTCAATTGGCCTCGGTAGAACGACGCTAATACACTAGCGTTTCGCATCACGCTTTTCTCTTTTTCTTTTCAACTAGCATCGGCATAACAACTACCAACACACGTGGTCAGACAACGGTAAGAGTTCTCAACTCATTTTCTTTGTGTACGGCTTTCCAAGACTTTCCTCACGCCGGATCATTTCTTCTTATACCTTTTCAAGAACTGTTTTTCCATCGACACACATGCATACATCACACACTTCACCATTCCACGTACACACACGTTCAATAAACGTTATTTGAACTACTTCATTTTTGTTTATTAATTATTACTCTGTCTTTGCATGCAACAATTGCTTGATTTACTGAACACGTCAATAATCGGGGGACACGACCCTCGATCTGAACAAAAGCAATTAATTGGAAATTAATTATTAATAAATGAAGGTAAAAGAATACAGTAATGGTAAATTTAAGAATTTATTTTGTTTAAAATTGAATTTTGTACTGAATGAAATTACTGAATAACATTCAGCATGGTAACATCGAAAACAATTAACTAAAAAACAATTAACTAAAAACAATTAACAAAAAACAATTAACTAAAAACAATTAACTAAAAACAATTAACTAAAAACTGGAACAATTTCAGATCCATGATCGCAATTTAATACAAAATCAAAGTTGTTAGATATTAAAGACAAAATCTGGCTCAAAATTACAATTCACAGTTACTGCCCCTTAATTAACTCTCTCTCAGGAAAAGACAAAAAAATGTTTTTTTCGTACTTTTAAGCAA
>OY744555.1:14997113-15019613 GCA_963556195.1 Sepiola atlantica
CGTTTTTTTATATGTGCCATCATCTGTAGAAGCACTGTATATTTTGACGATTTAAAATTAAAAAAATTAAATTGGCGTACCAAAAATTAAACAAACTTTATTCTGGTACAGTTTCGGGAAAGACGACCAAAAATTTACAGGGGTTACCTGGGGTTCGGACGTAATTACAACTTGGACTTAATTTATCAATTTTATTTGTTATTCAACTAATAAATCTCATTTTATTTCTTTCATTTGCAAAATTATATTGTACGAATTCAAAAAAAAAGTTTTATTTCATTTTATCATCAAGAATTTATAAAGTCGTATATTAATCATATTTTTTAGAGAAATTTGTAGTATATTTTATCATTTAAGAAAATTCGTAAAGTATATTTATCATATTTTTTAAAGAAATTTGTAAAGTATATTTATCATATTTTTTAAAGAAATGTGTAAAGTATATTTATCATATTTTTTAAAGAAATTTGTAAGGTATATTTATCATATTTTTTAAAGAAATTCGTAAAGTATATTTATCATATTTTTTAAAGAAATTTGTAAAGTATATTTATCATATTTTTTAAAGAAATTTGTAAAGTATATTTATCATATTTTTTAAAGAAATTTGTAAAGTATATTTATCATATTTTTTAAAGAAATTTGTAAAGTATATTTATCATATTTTTTAAAGAAATTTGTAAAGTATATTTATCATATTTTTTAAAGAAATTTGTAAAGTATATTTATCATATTTTTTAAAGAAATTCGTAAAGTATATTTATTATATTTTTTAAAGAAATTTGTAAAGTATATTTATCATATTTTTTAAAGAAATTCGTAAAGTATATTTATTATATTTTTTAAAGAAATTTGTAAAGTACAGGGTGTTTCAAAAGTCTTGGGAACATTACAAATGCGTATATCTCATGAACTATTCCAGGTAGAAAAATGAAACTGGTGCCATTTTAAAGCTTGCTTAATCAAGTTTTTGGTCATACTAATGATTTTCGTGTTATCTTTCCAGGTGCAGTAATGGCGTTCTCTAAACAAGACAAGGCATTTTGCGTCCTCCAATTTGCAAAGACTGAATCGTGGACATGTGTTCAGCGTGCATTTCGCAGGAAATTTAAAAAAGAAGCCCCTGAAAGGAAATCCATTGTCAGATGGCATGCTAAATTTGTGAAAGATGGGTGTTTGTGCCCAAGTAAGCGAACAGGTCGCCCTTCAACTTCAGAAGATGCAGTTGAGCAAGTTCGGACAGCCTTTCAGCGGAGCCCCCGTAAATCAGTGAGAAGAGCCAGCAGGGAACTTCAGCTTGCCCCAGCAACTGTCTGGCGTGTCTTAAGGAAACGACTGCAAATGGTACCTTACAAGCTCAAGTTGGTCCAAAAGTTGAAGGACACTGATAAGCCACTTCGCCGTGACTTTTGCATTGCAATGCAAGAGAAGTTGGAAGATAACGGCTTTGATGACCGGCTTGTTTTTAGCGATGAGGCGACCTTCCATCTGAATGGCAAAGTTAACAAGCATAACACTAGCATATGGGGTACTGAGAATCCTCATGAACTTCTTGAGCACGAGCGAGATTCACCAAAAGTGAACGTGTTTTGTGCAATTTCCAAGAAAGGTGTCTATGGACCGTTCTTCTTTGAAGAGGCAACTATCACTGGTGAATCCTATCTCAACATGCTGGAAGACTGGTTAATTGCTCAGTTGGAACAAGCAGAATCTGATGACTTCATTTTTCAACAAGATGGTGCACCACCACACTGGAGTCTTAGAGTAAGGCAGTTTCTTAACACAAGGCTGCCTGGTAGATGGATTGGGAGATCTGGGCGAGGTGACGACGTTCTCATGCCCTGGCCTCCTAGGTCTCCAGATCTTACCCCGTGTGACTTTTTCCTTTGGGGCTTTGTCAAGCAACAAGTCTATGTGCCGCCCCTTCCAAGAGATATTGACGAACTAAAGGCTCGAGTAACGGCAGTTGTGGGAATCATTGACGTCAAGATGCTGGAACGCGTTTGGCAGGAAATGGACTATCGACTAGATGTCTGCCGTGTGACGAATGGTGCTCATATTGAGCAACTTTGAAGATTCCCCACAAAACTTGAAACTTTAACCTTTCCAACGGTACCAATTTCATTTTTCAACTTCTAATAGTTTTTGAGTTATTAAAAATCGTTATGTTCCCAAGACTTTTGAAACACCCTGTATATTTATCATATTTTTTAAAGAAATTTGTAAAGTATATTTATCATATTTTTTAAAGAAATTTGTAAAGTATATTTATCATAATTTTTAAAGAAATTTGTAAAGTATATTTATCATATTTTTTAAAGAAATTTGTAAAGTATATTTATATTTAGATTTGTAATTAATTCCGGTTTGTAATTAATTCCGTCACCCCGTTACCTCTGCATGACGTATGTACAACGAATGCTACGAAAACAAACGGAACTAGACAAAAAAAAGGTATGCCGTTCCGAAAGTTCCCGAACCCCTCTCTCCGTAAAACTGTTTCTGTCTTTCTTTTTTTTCATGGCAAGTTTAATTAGTCACTATTCGACGGTAGCACCGGAAGTTTCTCAGATTGGAAACGTTTGCACCGCATATGTGTACTAATTTCTTGTTCCTCGTGCTGAAAAAATGAATTTGGCTAAAGTACATGCGATGTCAAACTTAGTCGAAAGCTGCATTTTGTTCTTCAAAGAAAAAGGTCTTCTACGGAAAACATTAATCTGGCCGCATTGCCCGTGTAATGTGGCGTGCAAATGGTATGTGAATGCACGCGCCGCTGACGGTTTCGCGTGGAGATGTCCTCGGTGCAGGAAGTTTATGTCAATACGAAACGGCGCCTTTTTTCAATGGTCAGAGGTAAAAACTAACGTTTCCGTATTTGTGGTCGCACGAAAAGCCAGCTTTAACTGATGATGCGAAACAGATAGTTATATGGGATAAGAGGGAGAAAGTAGCAACCCTAGTTGAAGTCAGTGTCCCTAATAATGCTGGCTTAAACAGAGCTGAGAGAGAAAAGAGAACTAAATACCAAGGTCATGTACTGCCCCACTCGACGACCGTCAACCCCAACGTTGTGTGTCCGTGGCATTCTTGTCCTCATCGCTTAGCCGTGTCGTCTATCCACTGACGAATCGTCGAGGGCACAGCACTGGTCCACAAGTTAAATAAAAGAAACACAACTCTCGAGAAAGAACACAAACACACATACGTTGTGTATAATCTAGTTTGAACTATGAGTGTGTGTGACACCGTCGCGGACTGTCGAGACCCCCATTGTCGTTGCTCAAGTCGTCAGCTCATCTCATCACTTGCTAAACCTTTATCCGAGCTTTGTTTACGACCTGTTCTCGAAAGAAGCTGACTTCAAACTCTGATAATTCGTCTGTCAAGGCCACCACCGCCACTAAGGTTGATCAGTCCATCTCATCGTTTGCTCGGCTAGATCTACTCTCCCTTGAAGCCGACACTAAACTCCTATTTATCTACGTCCCACAAAGTAGAATGTGACACAAGGTCGGAAGGTGGGAATTTGTACTCTAGAGGAAGAGTACGGAGTTTCTTAAAAAATTGCCTGGGCAGGGCGCCTCAGACAGTAAGCAATAAACTTACTCCTCCCCAAAGAGGGGAGGCAAAGCCTGGGAGGGGGTTAACCTCCCATAACTGCACAGGACAGTGGGAACAGATACTACACTTTGATCTTAGCCAAAAGACCAAGGAAGCATCTCTTCCTTCCGAGTCCCAACCTCCTCAACTTTTTTGCCGTAAAACCGTCTCCGGTCGTAAAACCAACCCATTTGTCGTGAAAGATGTCGTAAAACACTGTCACTTCTAAATATATTATCTCCTTTGTTTTAGTCACCGTCAAGACCTCGGCCTTGAACAATAGAAATTGACCACTCCCCTATTTTCGTTTGTGTGCGTTCATAAGTCACTTCCTATTTCTGACCGGGCCTTGACCTTTGCCGCATCCATAGTGTCACAGTACAGCATGAAAAGAAATTGGAATCTGAGGAAGATCTCCATCATTCCAGTAATCATAGAAGCCGCAAGGCTCATGAAAAAGAATTAAAACAAAACGGCCTGGCAAATATACCCAGTGAACTAAGTGCAAGAGAGATCCAAACAATTGCACTTAAAGGGACAGGCAGAATCCTAAAAAGATCTCTTGATTGGTGTGATATTATGGAAAAAGTAAAAAAAATAGAATTGAAAAAAAAAAAAAAAAAAAAATTTGTAAAATAGAAAGAAAAAAAAAAAAATTTGTAAAATAGAAAGAAAAAAAAAAAAATTTGTAAATAGAAAGAAAATAAAAGAAAAAGAATTGAAATAAAAATAAAAACCATAAGAGAAATACAATAGTGGAGTGATTTTTTCCGCAATAATGATTGACACTGAAAAATGGATTAAAGATTTTTGCCTGAACCTACTTCAGGTCATTTTATACGGCCCCTTACTCAAGGCAATGGCCTTGAGTAAGAAGTCGGAAGCTGTAGCCTGGTGGATCACTTGCAAAATAACCGGCAGTGCTCGGGTTACACACAGGTAATTTTGAAATGACTGAATCCTCTTTAACTTTGGTTTGCTTATCCATGAGTCTGGATGAAGCATCTGCATGTCCGATTGCATCAGTCGACCAATAACTGATGGAGAAAGCATAATCCAACAGCATAGTCGCCCAGATTTGCAGACGGTTAGCTGTATAGATATGAATTTAGACAGTATCAGGGGAAGCTACTTCCGCCCACTGTATATTTTGTTATTCCCACCAATATTGTTTTTTGTATTCAGTTCCAGTAATAAATTTTGATCATCGCACACGTGTATATTTTGATGTCCTCCATTTGTATATATATATATATATATATATATATATATATATATAATATACGGAACGTTTTTGTGCTTGTCTTTTAAGGGAAGTGGGGTCTCATCAACTCTGCTGGGAAGCCATGAGATAAAATACGGTTTTGTTTTTAAATTCCCGAAACAGTTTTTCATAGTAAACAACTGATGATCCCTTAAATAATGTTAAGACTAGTGTAAATTTGTGGAAGCAAACTAATATAGTGACTGCAAAAAGTAAATTGACTTACAAGAAAAGTAGTTTTCCACCGAAGGATTTGGGACTAAAAGTGTTTTTTTTTTTTTTACATATAGTTTTAATGGTTGAAAAACTTTTAATGGTCGAAAACTTTTAATGGTCAAAAACTTTTAATGGTCGAAAAACTTCCGAGACTAGTATATATATATATTAAAAAATTTGGTAGTTTGTACTAAATTGCTGGTTTGAGTTTTTTCTTTTTTAACTGTATTCTTGCTCTACATATGCATTGAGCTCCCTGACAAAGATCTATCCAGAACACTCCATCCTTCAAGGATCCAACATTTTCCACTGAACGACTTGGGACTAAAATGTTGTTTTTGTTTTTTTTGCATATAGTTTTAATGGTTGAAAAACTTCCAAGACATTATATATATATATATATATATATATATATATATATATATATACATACAGATGGAAAACATATTTTTTGCTTCAATGTTCTTTCTTTTCTTTGTTTAAATAAAGAAACTTTCCTTGTAAATTTACTGGAATATACCAATCATCAACCGCAGACAACGATGATGATTGACGCTGAAAAAAGAATTGAAGACTTTTGCTTCTACATTCCTTAAACCATTTTCTATGGAGAAAGTTGAACACTGCCTAGAGTAAGGGGTCGGAAGCTGTAGCCTCGCGGATAATCTGTCAAGAATTTGGCAGTGCTCTGACAGTTGATGCGATCAATATTGTAGAGTTTAGAGAGGACAGGGGCCAGCTCAGCAGAGCATTTCTTTATTACTATTACAGGTATAAGATCAGTGACTTGGATGCATGAGCTATTTGACTGCTATTGGTAAAGCTATGTGAAATGACAGTTCTAACACCATAATCAGATGCATCCGAAACAACAATGGTTGTAGTGTGTGAGTAACATATCTGCGGAAAAGTAATGATTTTTACCTCATTGACGACAGACTGACACTAACCCAAACATTTCTATGGTACATCTTTTTTTTTTTTTGAGTGTATGTGAGTGTGGGTATGTCTGGGTGTGGGTATGTCTGGGTGTGTGTGTGTATGGAGTTAAGGAAGGGGAGCCGGGCCGATTCTAGCCAATCCTGCCTATAGTTTGAGCTGACCGACTTTCTTAAGTGTCGATAGGTAGGTGTAAAAATGTCATCTTATACAAAAGGGTTTCTCGTCTGAAAAATTTTGAAATCTAATTTGTCTGTTTGTTTTTTGTCTTTTGTTTTTTATGATTGTGTATTGGCGGATCTAATCTTTGCTCATAAGCATATAGTTTGAGCTGACCGACTTTCTTAAGTGTCGATAGGTAGGTGTCAAAATGTCATCTTATGCAAAAGGGTTTCTCGTCTGAAAAATTTTGAAATCTAATTTGTCTGTTTGTTTTTTGTCTTTTGTTTTTATGATTGTGTATTGGCGGATCTAATCTTTGCTCATAAGCATATAGTTTGAGCTGACCGACTTTCTTAAGTGTCGATAGGTAGGTGTCAAAATGTCATCTTATACAAAAGGGTTTCTCGTCTGAAAAATTTTAAATGTAATTTGTCTGTTTTTTGTGTTTTGTTTTTTTGTTTTCCTCGCGGATAATCTGTCAATAATTTGGCAGTGCTCTGACAGTTGAAGCGAGCAATTAAATATTTTATGGTTCCACAGATAATGCTTAACTGACTGATTCTTCTTTGACGTTGGTTTGCTTATCCATGAGTCTAGATGGAGCATCTGCATGTCCGATTGCATCAATTAAACAATAACTGATGGAGACATCCTAATCCAACAGCATAGTGGCCCAGATTTGCAGACAGTTAACTCTATCGACTGGGATAACTTTCTTGGATCTGAAAATCCAAACAAGAAGTTTATGATCTGTGAT
Source organism: Sepiola atlantica (assembly GCA_963556195.1). Classification (NCBI taxonomy): domain Eukaryota; kingdom Metazoa; phylum Mollusca; class Cephalopoda; order Sepiida; family Sepiolidae; genus Sepiola; species Sepiola atlantica. Next base: position 15,004,055 of record OY744555.1, read on the forward strand.
CAAAGTGGAGTGATGTCTATAATACATTTTATGAAATTTTTTGTGGCAAAAATTATTGCCAATACTCCTTCTCAATCTGACTAGTTTTGCTCGGCAGGTCTCAGTGACCTGGACACAAAAATTATTGCCAATGCTTCCTTCTCAATCTGACTATAGTTTCGCTCAGCAGCTCTCAGTGATCTGGACGCAAAAATTATTGCCAATGCTTCCTTCTCAATCTGACTATAGTTTGGCTCAGCAGGTCTCAGTGACCTGGATGCAAAAAATTATTGCCAATGCTTCCTTCTCAATCTGACTATAGTTTCGCTCGGCCGGTCTCAGTGACCTGGATGCAAAAATTATTGCTAATGCTTCCTTCTCAATCTGACTATAGTTTCGCTCAGCAGGTCTCAGTGACCTGGACGCAAAAATTATTGCCAATGCTTCCTTCTCAATCTGACTATAGTTTCGCTCAGCAGGTCTCAGTGACCTGGACGCAAAAATTATTGCCAATGCTTCCTTCTCAATCTGACTATAGTTTCGCTCGGCAGGTCTGTGACCTGGACGCAAAAATTATTGCTAATGCTTCCTTCTCAATCTGACTATAGTTTCGCTCGGCAGGTCTCAGTGACCTGGACGCAAAAATTATTGCCAATGCTTCCTTCTCAATCTGACTATAGTTTCGCTCAGCAGGTCTCAGTGACCTGGACGCAAAAATTATTGCCAATGCTTCCTTCTCAATCTGACTATAGTTTCGCTCGGCAGGTCTCAGTGACCTGAACGCAAAAATTATTGCCAATGCTTCCTTCTCAATCTGACTATAGTTTCGCTCAGCAGGTCTCAGTGACCTGAACGCAAAAATTATTGCCAATGCTTCCTTCTCAATCTGACTATAGTTTCGCTCAGCAGGTCTCAGTGACCTGAACGCAAAAATTATTGCTAATGCTTCCTTCTCAATCTGACTATAGTTTCGCTCAGCAGGTCTCAGTGACCTGAACGCAAAAATTATTGCCAATGCTTCCTTCTCAATCTGACTATAGTTTTGTTCGGCAGGTCTCAGTGACCTGGACGCAAAAATTATTGCCAATGCTTCCTTCTCAATCTGACTATAGTTTTGTTCAGCAGTTCTCAGTGACCTGGACGCAAAAATTATTGCCAATACTTCCTTCTCAATCTGACTAAAGTTTTGTTCAGCAGGTCTCAGTGACCTGGACGCAAAAATTATTTCCAATGCTTCCTTCTCAATCTGACTATAGTTTTGTTCAGCAGTTCTCAGTGACCTGGACGCAAAAATTATTGCCAATACTTCCTTCTCAATCTGACTAAAGTTTTGTTCAGCAGGTCTCAGTGACCTGGACGCAAAAATTATTGCCAATGCTTCCTTCTCAATCTGACTATAGTTTTGTTCAGCAGGTCTCAGTGACCTGGACGCAAAAATTATTGCCAATGCTTCCTTCTCAATATGACTATAGTTTTGTTCAGCAGGTCTCAGTGACCTGGACGCAAAAATTATTGCCAATGCTTCCTTCTCAATCTGACTAAAGTTTTGTTCAGCAGGTCTCAGTGACCTGGACGCAAAAATTATTGCCAATACTTCCTTCTCAATCTGACTATAGTTTTGTTCAGCAGTTCTCAGTGACCTGGACGCAAAAATTATTGCCAATGCTTCCTTCTCAATATGACTATAGTTTTGTTCAGCAGGTCTCAGTGACCTGGACGCAAAAATTATTGCCAATGCTTCCTTCTCAATCTGACTATAGTTTTGTTCAGCAGGTCTCAGTGACCTGGACGCAAAAATTATTGCTAATACTTCCTTTTCAATCTGACTATAGTTTTGTTCAGCAGGTCTCAGTGACCTGGACGCAAAAATTATTGCCAATGCTTCCTTCTCAATCTGACTATAGTTTCACTCGGCAGATCTCAGTGACCTGGACGCAAAAATTATTGCCAATGCTTCCTTCTCAATCTGACTATAGTTTTGTTCAGCAGGTCTCAGTGACCTGGATGCAAAAAATTATTGCCAATGCTTCCTTCTCAATCTGACTATAGTTTCGCTCGGCAGGTCTCAGTGACCTGGACGCAAAAATTATTGCCAATGCTTCCTTCTCAATATGACTATAGTTTTGTTCAGCAGGTCTCAGTGACCTGGACGCAAAAATTATTGCCAATGCTTCCTTCTCAATATGACTATAGTTTTGTTCAGTAGGTCTCAGTGACCTGGACGCAAAAAATTATTGCCAATGCTTCCTTCTCAATCTGACTATAGTTTCGCTCGGCCGGTCTCAGTGACCTGGACGCAAAAATTATTGCCAATGCTTCCTTCTCAATCTGACTATAGTTTTGTTCAGCAGGTTTCAGTGACCTGGACGCAAAAATTATTGCCAATGCTTCTTTCTCAATATGACTATAGTTTTGTTCAGTAGGTCTCAGTGACCTGGACGCAAAAAATTATTGCCAATGCTTCCTTCTCAATCTGACTATAGTTTCGCTCGGCCGGTCTCAGTGACCTGGACGCAAAAATTATTGCCAATGCTTCCTTCTCAATCTGACTATAGTTTCACTCGGCAGATCTCAGTGACCTGGACGCAAAAATTATTGCCAATGCTTCCTTCTCAATATGACTATAGTTTTGTTTAGCAGGTCTCAGTGACCTGGACGCAAAAATTATTGCCAATGCTTCCTTCTCAATATGACTATAGTTTTGTTTAGCAGGTCTCAGTGACCTGGATGCAAACAATTATTGCCAATGCTTCCTTCTTAATATGACTATAGTTTTGTTTAGCAGGTCTCAGTGACCTGGACGCAAAAATTATTGCTAATGCTTCCTTCTCAATATGACTATAGTTTTGTTTAGCAGGTCTCAGTGACCTGGACGCAAAAATTATTGCCAATGCTTCCTTCTCAATATGACTATAGTTTTGTTTAGCAGGTCTCAGTGACCTGGATGCAAACAATTATTGCCAATGCTTCCTTCTTAATATGACTATAGTTTTGTTTAGCAGGTCTCAGTGACCTGGACGCAAAAATTATTGCCAATGCTTCCTTCTCAATATGACTATAGTTTTGTTTAGCAGGTCTCAGTGACCTGGACGCAAAAATTATTGCCAATGCTTCCTTCTCAATATGACTATAGTTTTGTTTAGCAGGTCTCAGTGACCTGGATGCAAACAATTATTGCCAATGCTTCCTTCTTAATATGACTATAGTTTTGTTTAGCAGGTCTCAGTGACCTGGACGCAAAAATTATTGCCAATGCTTCCTTCTCAATATGACTATAGTTTTGTTTAGCAGGTCTCAGTGACCTGGATGCAAACAATTATTGCCAATGCTTCCTTCTTAATATGACTATAGTTTTGTTTAGCAGGTCTCAGTGACCTGGATGCAAACAATTATTGCCAATGCTTCCTTCTCAATATGACTATAGTTTTGTTCAGCATGTCTCAGTGACCTGGACGCAAAAATTATTGCCAATGCTTCCTTCTCAATCTGACTATAGTTTCGCTCGGCCATTCTCAGTGACCTGGATGCAAAAAATTATTGCCAATGCTTCCTTCTCAATCTGACTATAGTTTTGTTCAGCAGGTCTCAGTGACTTGGACGCAAAAATTATTGCCAATGCTTCCTTCTCAATCTGACTATAGTTTCGCTCGGCAGGTCTCAGTGATCTGGACGCAAAAATTATTGCCAATGCTTCCTTCTCAATCTGACTATAGTTTCGCTCGGCAGGTCTCAGTGATCTGGACGCAAAAATTATTGCCAATGCTTCCTTTTCAATCTGACTATAGTTTCGCTCGGCAGGTCTCAGTGACCTGGACGCAAAAATTATTGCCAATGCTTCCTTCTCAATCTGACTATAGTTTCGCTCGGCAGGTCTCAGTGACCTGGACGCAAAAATTATTGCCAATGCTTCCTTCTCAATCTGACTATAGTTTCGCTCGGCAGGTCTCAGTGATCTGGACGCAAAAATTATTGCCAATGCTTCCTTCTCAATCTGACTATAGTTTCGCTCAGCAGGTCTCAGTGACCTGGACGCAAAAATTATTGCCAATGCTTCCTTCTCAATCTGACTATAGTTTCGCTCAGCAGGTCTCAGTGACCTGGACGCAAAAATTATTGCCAATGCTTCCTTCTCAATCTGACTATAGTTTCGCTCGGCAGGTCTCAGTGATCTGGACGCAAAAATTATTGCCAATGCTTCCTTCTCAATCTGACTATAGTTTAACTCGGCATGTCTCAGTGACCTGAACGCAAAAATTATTGCCAATGCTTCCTTCTCAATATGACTATAGTTTTGTTCAGCAGGTCTCAGTGACCTGGACGCAAAAATTATTGCCAATGCTTCCTTCTCAATCTGACTATAGTTTCGCTCGGCCGGTCTCAGTGACCTGGACGCAAAAATTATTGCCAATGCTTCCTTCTCAATCTGACTATAGTTTCGCTCAGCAGGTCTCAGTGCCCTGGATGCAAAAAATTATTGCCAATGCTTCCTTCTCAATCTGACTATAGTTTCGCTCAGCAGGTCTCAGTGACCTGGACGCAAAAATTATTGCCAATGCTTCCTTCTCAATCTGACTATAGTTTCGCTTGGCCGGTCTCAGTGACCTGGACGCAAAAATTATTGCCAATGCTTCCTTCTCAATCTGACTATAGTTTTGTTCAGCAGGTTTCAGTGACCTGGACGCAAAAATTATTGCCAATGCTTCTTTCTCAATATGACTATAGTTTTGTTCAGTAGGTCTCAGTGACCTGGACGCAAAAAATTATTGCCAATGCTTCCTTCTCAATCTGACTATAGTTTCGCTCGGCCGGTCTCAGTGACCTGGACGCAAAAATTATTGCCAATGCTTCCTTCTCAATCTGACTATAGTTTCACTCGGCAGATCTCAGTGACCTGGACGCAAAAATTATTGCCAATGCTTCCTTCTCAATATGACTATAGTTTTGTTTAGCAGGTCTCAGTGACCTGGACGCAAAAATTATTGCCAATGCTTCCTTCTCAATATGACTATAGTTTTGTTTAGCAGGTCTCAGTGACCTGGATGCAAACAATTATTGCCAATGCTTCCTTCTTAATATGACTATAGTTTTGTTTAGCAGGTCTCAGTGACCTGGACGCAAAAATTATTGCTAATGCTTCCTTCTCAATATGACTATAGTTTTGTTCAGCATGTCTCAGTGACCTGGACGCAAAAATTATTGCCAATGCTTCCTTCTCAATCTGACTATAGTTTCGCTCGGCCATTCTCAGTGACCTGGATGCAAAAAATTATTGCCAATGCTTCCTTCTCAATCTGACTATAGTTTTGTTCAGCAGGTCTCAGTGACTTGGACGCAAAAATTATTGCCAATGCTTCCTTCTCAATCTGACTATAGTTTCGCTCGGCAGGTCTCAGTGATCTGGACGCAAAAATTATTGCCAATGCTTCCTTCTCAATCTGACTATAGTTTCGCTCGGCAGGTCTCAGTGATCTGGACGCAAAAATTATTGCCAATGCTTCCTTTTCAATCTGACTATAGTTTCGCTCGGCAGGTCTCAGTGACCTGGACGCAAAAATTATTGCCAATGCTTCCTTCTCAATCTGACTATAGTTTCGCTCGGCAGGTCTCAGTGACCTGGACGCAAAAATTATTGCCAATGCTTCCTTCTCAATCTGACTATAGTTTCGCTCGGCAGGTCTCAGTGATCTGGACGCAAAAATTATTGCCAATGCTTCCTTCTCAATCTGACTATAGTTTCGCTCAGCAGGTCTCAGTGACCTGGACGCAAAAATTATTGCCAATGCTTCCTTCTCAATCTGACTATAGTTTCGCTCAGCAGGTCTCAGTGACCTGGACGCAAAAATTATTGCCAATGCTTCCTTCTCAATCTGACTATAGTTTCGCTCGGCAGGTCTCAGTGATCTGGACGCAAAAATTATTGCCAATGCTTCCTTCTCAATCTGACTATAGTTTAACTCGGCATGTCTCAGTGACCTGAACGCAAAAATTATTGCCAATGCTTCCTTCTCAATATGACTATAGTTTTGTTCAGCAGGTCTCAGTGACCTGGACGCAAAAATTATTGCCAATGCTTCCTTCTCAATCTGACTATAGTTTCGCTCGGCCGGTCTCAGTGACCTGGACGCAAAAATTATTGCCAATGCTTCCTTCTCAATCTGACTATAGTTTCGCTCAGCAGGTCTCAGTGCCCTGGATGCAAAAAATTATTGCCAATGCTTCCTTCTCAATCTGACTATAGTTTCGCTCAGCAGGTCTCAGTGACCTGGACGCAAAAATTATTGCCAATGCTTCCTTCTCAATATGACTATAGTTTTGTTCAGCAGGTCTCAGTGACCTGGATGCAAAAAATTATTGCCAATGCTTCCTTCTCAATCTGACTATAGTTTCACTCGGCATGTCTCAGTGACCTGGACGCAAAAATTATTGCCAATGCTTCCTTCTCAATATGACTATAGTTTCACTCGGCAGATCTCAGTGACCTGGACGCAAAAATTATTGCCAATGCTTCCTTCTCAATATGACTATAGTTTTGTTCAGCAGGTCTCAGTGACCTGGACGCAAAAATTATTGCCAATGCTTCCTTCTCAATATGACTATAGTTTTGTTCAGCAGTTCTCAGTGACCTGGACGCAAAAATTATTGCCAATGCTTCCTTCTCAATCTGACTATAGTTTTGTTCAGCAGTTCTCAGTGACCTGGACGCAAAAATTATTGCCAATGCTTCCTTCTCAATCTGACTATAGTTTTGTTCAGCAGTTCCTAGTGACCTGGACGCAAAAATTATTGCCAATGCTTCCTTCTCAATCTGACTATAGTTTTGTTCAGCAGTTCTCAGTGACCTGGACGCAAAAATTATTGCCAATGCTTCCTTCTCAATATGACTATAGTTTTGTTCAGCAGGTCTCAGTGACTTGGACGCAAAAATTATTGCCAATGCTTCCTTCTCAATATAACTATAGTTTTGTTCAGCAGGTCTCAGTGACCTGGATGCAAAAAATTATTGCCAATGCTTCCTTCTCAATCTGACTATAGTTTCGCTCGGCCATTCTCAGTGACCTGGATGCAAAAAATTATTGCCAATGCTTCCTTCTCAATCTGACTATAGTTTCGCTCAGCAGGTCTCAGTGACCTGGACGCAAAAATTATTGCCAATGCTTCCTTCTCAATCTGACTATAGTTTCACTCGGCATGTCTCAGTGACCTGGACGCAAAAATTATTGCCAATGCTTCCTTCTCAATATGACTATAGTTTTGTTCAGCAGGTCTCAGTGACCTGGATGCAAAAAATTATTGCCAATGCTTCCTTCTCAATCTGACTATAGTTTCGCTCGGCTGGTCTCAGTGACCTGGACGCAAAAATTATTGCCAATGCTTCCTTTTCAATATGACTATAGTTTTGCTCAGCAGGTCTCAGTGACCTGGACGCAAAAATTATTGCCAATGCTTCCTTCCCAATCTGACTATAGTTTCGCTCGGCAGGTCTCAGTGACCTGGATGCAAAAAATTATTGGCAATGCTTCCTTCTCAATCTGACTATAGTTTCGCTCGGCCGGTCTCAGTGACCTGGATGCAAAAAATTATTGCCAATGCTTCCTTCTCAATCTGACTATAGTTTCGCTCGGCCGGTCTCAGTGACCTGAACGCAAAAATTATTGCCAATGCTTCCTTCTCAATCTGACTATAGTTTCGCTCGGCCGGTCTCAGTGACCTGAACGCAAAAATTATTGCCAATGCTTCCTTCTCAATCTGACTATAGTTTTGTTCAGCAGTTCTCAGTGACCTGGACGCAAAAATTATTGCCAATGCTTCCTTCTCAATCTGACTATAGTTTTGTTCAGCAGTTCTCAGTGACCTGGACGCAAAAATTATTGCCAATGCTTCCTTCTCAATATGACTATAGTTTTGTTCAGCAGGTCTCAGTGACTTGGACGCAAAAATTATTGCCAATGCTTCCTTCTCAATATAACTATAGTTTTGTTCAGCAGGTCTCAGTGACCTGGATGCAAAAAATTATTGCCAATGCTTCCTTCTCAATCTGACTATAGTTTCGCTCGGCCATTCTCAGTGACCTGGATGCAAAAAATTATTGCCAATGCTTCCTTCTCAATCTGACTATAGTTTCGCTCAGCAGGTCTCAGTGACCTGGACGCAAAAATTATTGCCAATGCTTCCTTCTCAATCTGACTATAGTTTCACTCGGCATGTCTCAGTGACCTGGACGCAAAAATTATTGCCAATGCTTCCTTCTCAATATGACTATAGTTTTGTTCAGCAGGTCTCAGTGACCTGGATGCAAAAAATTATTGCCAATGCTTCCTTCTCAATCTGACTATAGTTTCGCTCGGCTGGTCTCAGTGACCTGGACGCAAAAATTATTGCCAATGCTTCCTTTTCAATATGACTATAGTTTTGCTCAGCAGGTCTCAGTGACCTGGACGCAAAAATTATTGCCAATGCTTCCTTCCCAATCTGACTATAGTTTCGCTCGGCAGGTCTCAGTGACCTGGATGCAAAAAATTATTGGCAATGCTTCCTTCTCAATCTGACTATAGTTTCGCTCGGCCGGTCTCAGTGACCTGGATGCAAAAAATTATTGCCAATGCTTCCTTCTCAATCTGACTATAGTTTCGCTCGGCCGGTCTCAGTGACCTGAACGCAAAAATTATTGCCAATGCTTCCTTCTCAATCTGACTATAGTTCTGCTCGGCCGGTCTCAGTGACCTGAACGCAAAAATTATTGCCAATGCTTCCTTCTCAATCTGACTATAGTTTCGCTCGGCCGGTCTCAGTGACCTGGATGCAAAAAATTATTGCCAATGCTTCCTTCTCAATCTGACTATAGTTTCACTCGGCAGGTCTCAGTGACCTGAACGCAAAAATTATTGCCAATGCTTCCTTCTCAATCTGACTATAGTTTCGCTCAGCAGGTCTCAGTGACCTGAACGCAAAAATTATTGCCAATGCTTCCTTCCCAATCTGACTATAGTTTCGCTCGGCCGGTCTCAGTGACCTGGATGCAAAAAATTATTGCCAATGCTTCCTTCCCAATCTGACTATAGTTTCGCTCGGCCGGTCTCAGTGACCTGGATGCAAAAAATTATTGCCAATGCTTCCTTCCCAATCTGACTATAGTTTCGCTCGGCCGGTCTCAGTGACCTGGATGCAAAAAATTATTGCCAATGCTTCCTTCTCAATCTGACTATAGTTTCGCTCAGCAGGTCTCAGTGACTTGGACGCAAAAATTATAGCTTTTTTGGCTGCTATCGGGGAAAGCTATGTGACACAATAATCAGATGCATAAAAAATAACTGAGATAAAACGAAAAAAAAACGGGAAAAAAAACGAAAAAAAAAACAAAAAAAAAATCTTTTGAAGATGAAATTAAATTTTGTTGGTTTGAAATTTTATTTGTTGAAGATCGTTATTTTATTTGTAATACATTTCCTAGCAAATAATGTGCTTTTCTTTATTTTCAAAATAGCAAGACTTAACAAAAAAACAAAATTATATATATATTATTTATATATATAGGGTGGGCAAAAATAAGGGTCCTATTTTTAAAAATTCATAACTTTTTTATTTATTGATTTTTTTTTTTTTTTAGAATAAGTAAAGGACCCATTCCGAAGCAAGCATGAGCCGTATTAGCCCTAAGGAACGTACCCGCATTTAGAAAACATTATTTTTGCTTAAAAAACTCAAAACAGTGTAAAAAACAATACTTTAGTTTTTGTAAGTTTAAAGAAGTGTTTTTCGGCTAAAATTTGTTTTGTTTATTTCAAAAAATCTCGGAAGGGTCAGTCTACACACACATAAAGTTTGGTGAGTTTAACTTTTATTTTGTGGAAGTTATTCAAATTCAAGTTATTCAAATTTAAAGATAGAACCCTTATTTTGGCCCACCCTGTATATATATATTTATATATATTTATATATATATATATATATATATATATTTATATATATATATATATATATATATTTATATATATTTATATATATTTATATATATATATATATATATTTATATATATATATATATATATTTATATATATATATATATATATTTATATATATATATATATATATTTATATATATATATATATATATTTATATATATATATATATATATTTATATATATATATATATATATTTATATATATATATATATATATTTATATATATATATATATATATTTATTTATATATATATTTATATATATATATATTTATTTCAAATTTGTAGTAAAAAGAGAGGAATATAAAAAAAAGAAAATGATGAAACAGTTTTTATGACTATTTTCTGTGATGTCATTTATCAACAAAAAAAAAAATAGACAGTGGGGGTGGGATGGGGGCAGAAAGGGTCACACAAATGTGTGAAAAAAAACAAACTTGTTGTCACCAAATAGTAACATATTATAATAAAGATAAATAATTAATAATAATCATAATAATATAATAATAATAATAATAAAAATGCAAAAAAAGTTCACTTATTATGTTAATGTTTTTGATTTTTCTTTGTGGTTGTTTTAAATCTAAGAGTATGGTGGCACATACGTGCCACAACTGGAAAATATCCAGTTCTTCTTTTTTCTTTTTTTTTCTTTTTTTTTCTTCTTTCTTTTGCAAAATTTTTCAAACATTTTCTTTTTGTTTAGGCGAAAAAGACACTGACTTTAAGCCATTTTGGCTCAAGATTTAAAGTTGTTTTTTTTTTTTCATTTTTTTTATTTTTATTTATTAATTTGAGAGTGACAGCTGTTTTAAATTGGCCTCTCAGAAAATTAGCGTAAGCCAACTTGACAATGAAGACAGAGATTGAAAGAGGAGGAGGAGGAGAGGAAGGAGGAGAAGGAGGAGGAAATAGTAATATCTTGTAGTAGTAGTAGTAGTAGTAGTAGTAGTAAAGGAGTTGCCATGGATACAGTTGCAGTACTAACACATGAGGCATTTTTTAATTTTTTTTTTTAATTTTTTTTTTTTATATATTTTCAATTTTCAGGAAAGCTGCTGACAACGTCAAATTTGCACACACAGCCCTCCTCTTCCTCGCCACTGCCAAAAAAAGACAACGTACGCTGGAGAACCGTTAAAACATTCTCTCTACGTAGGGCACAGAACTGTAAAACAGAAAAAAAAATAAAAAAATAAAATAAACCATTAAATATACGAGATCAAGCAATTATAAAGATAGATGACAGAAGAGGGATAAACATGTACGAATGACAAATTTATTTCAACTTCGATTGTTCAATGCAAGGTGTACTCGATAAAAACATGTTTATTATTCTTTCCTTAAGCCAAGGCTTTTCAAAGATTAAAATCTTATCATCAGAGTAATTACATAGATGGATAAGTTGGCAGTGGAAAAGCCAAAATTCAAAATTTGAAAAAATATTAAGTAATGGAGAGTGAGAATGTGCGTGTAAAAAAGATATGGGGTCTGTCCAGTTGGTGAATGTCCGTTGATAAGGTGTCCAGTGAAAGGAAATTTAAAGATGGAAAAGAAGGGTTTTCGTGAAGGCAGCATTGAAAAAGTTCAAGAATGAAGTAAAGGAGAAAGGTGTACAAAGGAGAAAGCATATACATCGACAGTAGATTCGTTTATAAGTTTATGTCTGTCAACGTAAACAGTAAGTTACTTTCTTAACCCGAGTTCGTAACTAGTCACATGGTATGGAGAAGAGAGGAAATAGGTCGGAATTGAAGATCAGACTTATAGATGGCACAAATAAACTTTTCATTTTTCTCCATCTCTCCCGAACACTATGCCAAGTCTAATAATACTAAAACAGCAGTGACAATATGATGTAGGCATAGAATATAAAATCCGTGACTACGCTAGACAGATCAGCAGAACCCCCCCCCCCCCCTCCTCCTCTCCATCCAGTCTCACGTAAATAATTATAATAGTAAATAGGTCGGAATTGAAGATCAAAATCACACCAACATTTATGAAAATCAGACGGCACAAATAAACTTTTCATTTTTCTCCATCTCTCCCGAACACTATGCCAAGTCTAATAATACTAAGCCAGCAGTGACAATATGATGTAGGCATAGAATATAAAATCCGTGACTACACTAGATAGATCAGCAGACCAGCCCACCCCCCCTCCCCCCGATCCAGTCTAATTTAACGTCTGTGTCTCATATTGACACAAAGGTCGATTTTTAAACAGGAGTTTGAGCAAGAGAGCAGAAGTCCAAGGGTTTGACTAAACTTGCGTGTGTGATGCACGTAAACATCGTCTTTTAAACCCCCACCCGCCATTCCAACCCTCCCTCCTCGGTGGTAAAGGTGGTGACAATGTGGTAGTGTCAACAATGTTACGATAATATTTTAAATCATACTTTTTTTTTTAACCCCAAACAAGGCAGGCCGCCACTGTAGACGTAAGGGGCTACTGAGAAAAAGAAAAGAGGAGAAGGTTGGGGGGGGGGGGGGTCAACCACAAATCAATGGAGTGAAAGTGAGTGACAATGCTGCTTCTGCACCATTCCTTTGTGTTCGGAGCCAAACCTTCCCCGACTTCGCATGCAACCACCGAGCCTTGCTGCTCTCGATAACGAATAGGACTTCACGCAGACCAGACAATTGTGAGGCACGATTTTTGTAAGTTTTCATGCAGAAGGCCGAGTTATTTACATCAAAGCGACACAAGGTCAACATAATTTTTATTTACCTCCTCTCCAGGCGGCTGGACATTTGTGTCAGGTGTGGTTAGCCAGCGAACTAGGATTAGCGCGTACTGGCCTACAAAAAATATCGAAACAGCCCCGTCGGCATTCCCCAGTAGGGGCACCTCAGGCGATTAGCAACAAACTAACCCTTTCTCAAAGGGTGGGAAGGCAAAGCCTGGGAGGGGTGACCTCCTAGCACTGTACAGGACGATAGTAGCATCCATCGGAACAGATACTACACTTTGATCTTTGCCAAAAAGCCAAGAATTTATTTAGGCTGGTGCATTCCTCGGAAATATTCATTTCTATATTAAATGAAAATTACATCCCTCGGAATGCACCACATCTTAGGCATAACGCCCGTTGTGGAAGGGGGAAAGGTGGGGGTCGGGGGTCTTTGTGACATTTAACGACAATTTAAAGACAGCGCCTGTCGGCATTCCCCGGTAGGTGCACCTCAGGCGATTAGCAATAAACTAACCCCTTCTCAAAGGATGAGAAGGTAAAGCCTGGGAGGGTGGACCTCCTAGAACTGCGCAGAACAATCCCTAAAACCGGCGGAATCAAGGCCCGAAGGCCAAGACGATACCGGTCTATAAGGAAGTAGCATTCATCGGAACAGATACTACACTTTGATCAGAATCAAATCAGGAATAATAATAATAATAAAAATTTATTTTTGCAATAATAAAAATTATTTTTACAATAATAAAATTATTTTTGCAATAATAAAAATTTATTTTTGTAATAATAAAAAATCAGGAATGTAATTTTAAAGATTATCATTGTATAACCTCTGACCCATTGTAGATGGATGCTTCAACTAAAACCTAATAATAGATTAACGCCCGAAAAATAGAATCGCGTTCAAATAAATTTTCCATTTTTCATTATCATTATAAAAATATAAGATTAGCAAGAGTTGCGGCCCTTTGTTCCTGTATGATCATTATTCGGAGGGAGGTGATATCTAAGTCGGAAAGACCGATTCCTTCCAAAGGGTTGCCCCCACAAACTTGCTAGCTATGGAAGCAGTGCCCTCTCAACCATCAAATCCTTTCTCTTTGATAGGTTTATAAAGGTAGAAATCTGAAACGCATAGTATCAACGATGGTGTGCCTCAGGGATTAACCCTAACCCCAACCCTCTTTCTGATATTCGTTAATGATCTTCCAAATCAAATTCTGAGATCAGTAATTGATATGTACGCAGACGACACACAAGTGAATATTTTAAACGGACATAACAACTGAGCAATTTATGTGTGTGTGTATTTATCGTATCAACGTAACTCTATACGTGGAAATATTTTTTTAAAGAATTATTTACTATTAATTGAATATTTATTAATTGAATATTTATTAAAAATGTAAGAGAGTTAACAAAAAATTCCATTACACAACGAATCCACCAGAATGCATTTCGTTTTTTTCATAAACAAGTCAGTCATTTTAATGAGAATAAATTACTTTGTGACCCTTAAAAATTTTGAAAGAAATTTTATAAATACCTTAACAATTAATTAGTTCAAATTTTATTACAATTTGGTCCAATTAATTTTATTACAGTTTGGTCCAATTAATTTTATTACAGTTTGGTCCAATTAATTTTATTACAGTTTGGTCCAATTAATTTTATTACAATCTGGTCCAATTAATTTTATTACAATCTGGTCCAATTAATTTTATTACAATCTGGTCCAATTAATTTTATTACAATTTGGTCCAATTAATTTTATTACAGTTTGGTCCAATTAATTTTATTACAGTTTGGTCCAATTAATTTTATTACAGTTTGGTCCAATTAATAATGTAATGACCAAACACTACAGTAATAATAAAATGTAACTTTCAAAATTTTATTTAAAATAATAAATAAGTAAAATAAAATAATTTTGAAAAAAAAAAAGAAAAAAAAACTGCATAGATTAAAAAAAAATATTAGTTAAAAACCCCAAAAAAAATCTGGCGGGAGAGCAATGGATCAATGTATGAACTCCAAGAAAGATTTGATGAGAGAGAAAGACCAAGAAGTTTCAGAGTCGATTTCTCCTCAAGAGATCGAAGAAAAGGGACACGTCTACGATATCTTGATGACAGAGGAGTTACTTCCCTTGAATGAATATTCAGGACGTCGAGACTATTTAAGGCAGACATGCTGACTGTTTCTGTAAAAAAAAAAAAAAAAAGAAAGAAAACTCCTTAAACCCCAAAAGCTGAAATATGTTTACCTTTCAGAATGTAGTCAGTCAACAAAGTTGGTACTTGGCTGCTGTCATCATTGATCGCCTGCAAGACTGAAAAACAAAAAAAAAAAACATTCACTCAAATCTTTCGTTTAAGATGTAAGCATAATTAAACTAATAAAAGGATTCAAAGATATCTCTATAATAATACGCTATGGTAATGTCATATTTGTACGTACGTTATCATCTGCCACCCCCTAAAAGATGGGGATCATTTCCCTACTCTGATGAGAGTAAAAAGCTCAAAACGACGTCGTCTGTAGGTAAATATAATTTAATATTTATTTATAAATATTAAATTATAATATATATATATATATATATATATATTAAATTCCTGAAACAGTTTTTCATGGTAAACAACTGATGATCCCTTAAATAATGTTAGAAGCAAACTAATATAATAACTGTAAAAACTAAATTGACTTACATGAGTGATTTTCCACTGAACGACTTGGGACTTAAGGTTTTTTTAAAAATTTATTTTAGTTTTAATGGTTGAGAAACTTCCGAGACATATATATATATATATATATATATATAAAATAAAATATGAAACTAAAAGTATACTTTTAGAGGATAGAACCTATAGTGAAATGGTTTAAGCTCAATATACGAGATAGAGCAATTATAAAGATAGAA
>OY744555.1:15027113-15034613 GCA_963556195.1 Sepiola atlantica
ATTCAATTAAGAAAAACAATTTAGTAGCGATTTACACAAATAAATAAATATGTGATACAACATACACAAGAGTATTCACTTAAAAAAAACCCAAAAACAATGGCAAAGAAATGTTACATTTTCCAAACAAATAAATAAAACATCAAAATAGACGAGCGGGACCCGTGTAAATTACATGAAATGTTGTTTTCAATACTAATTATCTTGTTCCTAACCTAAACATGATAAAATGGCTGAGTTGTTTAAGAAATGAAAATGCATTCTGGTGGATTTGTTTTAGTAGATTATATCATTGCATATTTTATTTAAATATCCGATTAATAATAAATAAAACCATGTATAAGTCACATAGAGACGAGAAACACACACATACACAAGTAAACTGATAAAATAGTTTTATTAATACACTGGTTGTACTAACCCGGCGTTTTTTTTATTATCATTTTAATAATAACTAGCGGAACCCGTGTAAATTACATGAAATGATGTTTTCGATACTAATTATCTTGTTCCTAACCTAAACATATTTGAATAAAATATGATAAATATATTACGTTAGACTGTTAAACAAAAATGTCTGACGGACGTTCGCCGACTGTCTCTGAAGTCTAATACATTTTTTTTTTTTGTACTTTTCTCGTTTCAATTAGGTAGAAAAGTAAATTTTAAGGAGTTTGGAACAGTTATTTGTTGACTATTTGTTTTTTGTTTTTGTTTTTTTCACCCCAAAACACACAAAAAAAAACAATTTAGAAAACATTGCAGATGTCTGTTTCCGCCATTTTGAAAATGTAACGCGATCGGATTTGGACGAATTGTAAAAATGTAAGAAAAACGCTTTAAAATGCTTAAAATAACCTTAAAATATATAGAATCTAATTAATATTTACTAGCAGGACCCGTGTAAATTACACGAAATGATGTTTTCGATACTAATTATCTTGTTCCTAACCTATACATGTTTGAATAAAATATGATAAGATTTGACTTGTATATTTATTTAAAAAAATGAACAACACATGAAACAATTTACAAAACTTCTTTATATACAATATTTCTAGTGAAGGTAATATTTCGACGACTAAACCTTACTTTGTAAATGTTTTCGATTAAATTAAATTTGGCTCCAATTCATGAGTAGCATACAAAGATTCGGAAGGTCGTTGCTTTTGATGTAAGCGTGACACACAAGATAACATGGATGCTAACGTATTAACATGTGTCTTCCCGGTCGTCCCCTCCCTACCTCCCTCCTCCCTTTGATGTAGAAAAAAATATCTTAGAGGTTGATTGAGATCGAACTATAAACCAGTCGGGCCGACACCAAAAATCGACGTCGCTAACCGTTGCGTCAAAGGGAAATAATTGAAAATATTGCGAAAATTAGGTGACTTGAATGCTTTTCCAAATCTAGGTGCGGCACGCATGCGCAGAGCTTTTGATGTAAGCGTGACACACGAACACACACGCTATCGTATTAATATATAGATTATCAATCCTCATCTCAAAAATTTTGTGGACAATAATAATAAAAAAATTATACTAAGACGTCGTTGATGTTTCCCGGGCAACGCCAGGTAGGTATAAAATATTTAGTTTGAATCTTATGTTGTAAAAGAAAGGGTTATAAGATTTGAAGAGTTTTACAGAAACATATTTTCTGTATCGGAATTTTTGAGATGAGGGTTGATAACTTTGTAGAATTTGGTATATTCGGACTACTGTTCTCATCTTAGGTGTTTTTATCACAACGTTTCGGTCGATGTAACCTCCGACCTTCTTCAGGTGTACTTTGTCGAACTCGGGAATCTGGACAGAATTTCGAACGGAACCCTTTATTAAATCCACTGGTCGAAACTCACGGCTTACAGATGGCCCCATTTTCGGAGGGGTAGAGAGTTACCCCTCTGCATGGGGTTGCAGTCGTTGAATTTGTGGCTCTGCCGACAGGATGTGAAACAGTAAAGAGACTGACTTTACTTTATATACTATATATATAGCAGACATATATATATATATATATATATATATGAGAAAGGAAGGATGAGAGTAATCTGACATAATGGGAAATGAAAAAGAAAAAACCAAGAGATATTTTTTATATATTCATCAACGTTTCGTCTTTATTTCTAAGACTTCCTCAGGATGATAATTTTAAGAAAAATGTCATGCAAGTACATCGAAATATTGGGTTGACATGATGGGTTGATGAGAAAAAGTAGTAGCCGTGGCTACTAAGAACGCTGGACGAGGGTTCCGGGCTGCGAGAAGTCAGTCAGTAGCAAAGAGTGAAATGACACTGAGGAAGTCTTACAATAAAGACGAAACGTCGATGAATATATATAAAAATATCTCTTGGTTCTTCCTTTTTCATTTCCCATAATATATAATATATATATATATATATATATATATAATTTATTTAGATACTGTATATTACATATTTCAGCAATGTACCACGGTTTCATCCAAAAGGGCAGATTTAGACATCTTTAGTAAATCTCTATGCCCAGTGGAATATCAAACAATTAATCCCCGATACATAAATTTATTCCCAAAAACGACAACAAAAAGCACCCTAATTTCACAAACCAAAACGGCAAACTTCATAGCCGCCCCTTTCGTATTTTTTCAGACTAGGTAAAACAATAATATTACAAATCCACAAAAGAACAGATAAATAAATAAATAAATAAATAAAACTTGCTAGGGAATAACACGAAGGCCTTTCATACACGAACTAACATCGATCTCTCTTAAGTCTTAGTTAATCACCATCCCACACCGGATATTTTCGGGGACGCCCTCAGAGATACACCGTTTTCTGTCATTGTTGACGCCATTCCCTATCGGGACGTGACTACAATTGTTTCAGCTTGCCGATGATTCCACTGGGCACGGAGATTTACTAAAGATGTCTAAATCTGCCCTTTTTGATGAAACCCCGGTACATTGCTGAAATATGTAATACAGTGTAACCCGGATGGAGAATAAGTCTCTTATATGCGGGTTCCTCTCATATCCGGGTATGGTCTATTTTGTTTATGTAAGTATGGAAACACCACATATACGCACAGAACACTAGTTTATTTAACAGTTATAGACATAAAAAATACTTTTCAATCAGTTTTCACAAATAATTCAGTCAAAAATTACTTTTTCTTAACAAAGGTAGTCATTTTTTATTGTACACAAATCTCTTTGTTAAACCCGAAGAGCTGGAGAGCTGTCTCTTATATCCGGGTTCGCCTTCTAACAACAACAACAAAAGAAACCTTTTTTATGAATATTTAACGGATATGGCTATAGTGAAGGTCATAGACAGACTCACCAATGAGGTGAGAAAATTTAGCAATGTCTTTTGACTGATTTACGACATCACACTGTCACTCAAAACGAACTCTCTTATATTGGGGAGGACCGGAGAAGAAGTGCATCTTATAGCCGGGTTTCTCTTATATCCGGGTCTAATTTGGGACCAGATACAATGTCTCTTATATTCGGGTTTCTCTTATATCCGGGTTACACTGTAATATGTATATATATATATATATATAGTGAATGTTTTTATTCGAAGAAGAAGAGAAAGAAATAAAAATCATTTTTTTTATGATTTTTATTTCTTTTGCTTCTTCTTTGCTGGACTTCACCGACCGGGTCGGATCAAGAAAAAAAACATTCTGCCTGATGAGACCTCAGCTCTTGATAGCTGTAGATCGATAACATCGACATGCCAGTGTAGCAGACCTTGTACATGTTTAAATAAAAGCATTAACAATACAGCTCTATATTTTTATTGAGCACTCTTTTATAAGCCAGGTTTGATTCCCTTTGGATTTCTACCCTGTGGATTTTTACTCTACCTGGATTACTATATATATATATATATATATATATATATATATATATATATATATAAATCTATGAACAGTTGATAAAAGTAACTGTCTTACTTGCCCAATTAATATGTTTAGCACTAGTAACCGATATATGATTTCCTACTACTCTCTGTTATCACATCGCATTTGTAGACAATGCTTGAAACTCTACAGTTCCCCCCCAGTGGACAGATGTTAGAAGCTCTGCAGTTACAGTTGTGTGCTGGGCCGTTGCTGGATGTTCTACTACTACGGATATTTATAATGGCGGTTCTCACTGAACTGGTGTTACTGGGATCAACTCCAGAAGAGAACATGGCTTCCCTTGTTTTAGTTATCTTAGAATTATTATATCCTATGATGGATGTGGCTATATTTCTACAGGTTGAATAAGACAGTTTTACAGTATTTTTGTTAATGATTCCCTCCAATCTGCTATCCCGGGGGTGAGTTCAAA
This sequence comes from Sepiola atlantica, assembly GCA_963556195.1. Classification (NCBI taxonomy): domain Eukaryota; kingdom Metazoa; phylum Mollusca; class Cephalopoda; order Sepiida; family Sepiolidae; genus Sepiola; species Sepiola atlantica. The sequence goes on from OY744555.1 coordinate 15,031,449, forward strand.
GATAGATTCAGAAACTACATGAGTTCCTTCAGGGGAGGCCAAAGGGAAGACATAGATAGGCCTAACACTTCTGTTGGCCGTTTTGTGAGAAACCTCATTGCTAGGCAAGACCCTTTCGAACTGAAATGGTCAATTTTAGGGAGGGCTAACAAATATAAACCGAACAAAAGGAAGAGATGCAACCTATGTGCATTGGAGTCGTACCACATCATGACATCTAGAGATAATTTACTGAACGCTAGGCAGGAAATACTACAATGCTGTCTGCATAGAAACCGTTACCTGTTATCAAGCCTAAAACCTGGATAGGAGGGGAATTGGGGGAAGTATAAACTTACAGCAGAGATAGGCAGGATGGACACTTCCTGAGGCAATCTGGGGCAATAATTAGTGTATAATATAGAGGATGAGAATTAGTAACACGTACTTATGCTAAGATATGTCTTGATTCAATTATTAGCGGAGGCTCGGGACTTAGGTTGGGGGTGATAAGGTAGGAATATTCTATCGAAATAAGGCCCATTGATAGTCAACTATAGTAAATACTTATTCAGCAGAATAGAGGGGGGAAATTTTGTTACATATAAAAAGATAGTGGAATAATAAATAATAAATCACAATTTATTCTCAGAAATAGATATATTATACGAAATGCATTGGGAATTTCAAGTAATTTTAAGTGAAAAATAAGAAATAGCAACCTGGATGCTATCACTTTTTAATTAAATTAGGTTAAATTAAATTAAATTAGTTTTTAATTAGATTAAATTAAATAAAACTATGGGTGGCAGGAATGGGGAAAAAATAATTTAAAAAACATGCATGCCGACACGGACTTAATTTCTAAAAATAGAAACAATTGGATTTTTATAAAAAGTATTTTGTACGGGATTTTAAATTAGTAATAACAAAGTCTCCTGTCATTTAACGAGTTAGAGTGATATTTTCCCGTAAAGTTGGCCAAAAAAATAACCCGGTCCATTAAAAAAGGTTTTTTCAAAATAGAAAATAGATTTCTGATAACGATATTCCGTAGTAACATTTATTTATGGAATATAGAATAATATTCTCCACAGAGAGTTGCAAACAGACACAGCCGTTAAGGAAATATTTTAAATGATTTAAAATAATAACTAGATTTTTGTAGAAAACTTTTTTATAATAACATTTTATTTTTGATATATGAATAATCTTTTAAAAACAAATTCTGCGGGATAGGCTTTTTTCGCTTCGTTAAACAACAAAACGATAATAATTCGGCAGTTAATTAAATGAAGGATATTTTCCCAAAATGTAAAATGACGTCCCAGACACTAGATAATTAATTTCTATAAAGAATAGGTTTAATAATAAATATTTTTAGAAACAGTATTTTGAATAAATATTTTTATTTTTTTCCTCTTCTCTTCTTAAGTGACCTCAACTATTGCAACGCCACATTGTGTATTGTCGGCAGTTGAAACCAGTATTCCAGACATTTAATTTCCCTGATGATCTGCCAAGCAAGTAACTGCTTGGTAGTGAAACACGTGTAGGAAAAAACATTTAATTTGAATAAATAATATTTGTAAGAAAAAATATCTTTAATGGTGATCATTGGTGTCCTGATGGGAATGCTTTGGTAAGCCTTCATAAAATCACATATATATATATATATATATATATATGTAAGAGACTAACTTTATTTTATATATTAGAAGATTAGCAGACATATATATATATATATATATATATATATATATATATATATAGAGTAATGTTAAGAAGTGTTTGCATGTCTACCTGCATCATACTCTCAATTTCATTGATGACTTCATCAGCAGTGACAATATGACCTTCATCCGTGTTTAGACTAGAAATGATCAAAGAATGCATATCAAACGCTTCTGCCAGTTCCTCGTCATCAGGTAAGTCCAGCTCAGGTGTATCTGTTTCCTGGAAAGAAAGAAAGAAAATCAACGACATTAGATTAAATATAAAAGACGGTTCTAGAACAGAATCTATACAACTAGAAGAGACGACGACGACCATCGTCTGTCCGGTCACTTTTCACTCTTTTCTCATCTGCATGTCCAAGCATTACCTTCTCCAAGAAAATTTCTGACAATATTTAGCATTTTTTTTTTTTAGACGAAATCCAATTTATTACAAGAATATACGACAGCATGTAAAGCAGACATTAAACTGAATATGACGATGAAAATGCCAAACAATACATGGATGGCGGCACCGGGGGGGGGGGGGGGAGAGAAGCCCCCTCACTTTTTGACTGCCCCCCCCCCCCCACTTTACGGTCATCAATAATTAAGTTGATATGCATGTGTTTAACCGCCCCCCCCTCCACACTTTTATAACTGTCCCGCCGGCCCTACAATATGCGATCCATGACTAAGAACAAAGTGTGGTATCTGTTTTGATGCTAAACTTAGTCTATTTTGTCCTCGGTTAGTGAAGGAGAAGTCCATCTTGACTGAGGCAACCCCCCCCCCTCCCCCAATCGTGAGTGTCCCTATTTTGGAAACTGGATTTTCCCCGACATTAAAAACTGACCTTGCGTCTAACTTTGTCCTCGTGAAAAAAAAAAAAAAGACTCAATTTTAATTAAGAATGTCTTAAAAGATGGGTTACAGTTTATTGAATTTGCAAATGAAATCAAAGTGGAATAAATTGTAGTTGTGACCCATCGGGGCACGGGTACGTTTAGTACAGTATAAATCAAGGGAGGCGCGAGAGTGCTCTATCCCTTAATAGACTGCACGAACGGCCTATGCTGGAAATCTCATTTCTTTGATCAGTCATTACTCAAAAACCAATAAACCAAATTAGTTAAAACTTTGCACAACATTTTTATTTGATAGGTTCTATAAGTGTGTAGAATTTCAGCATCATTAGTCAAGGCAACCCAGAGATCCAGAAAGTTCAATCATGAAATCATGTACGTACGTATGTATGTGCCAAACTGTATCTCATCAACTATTTGATGGATTCAGCTGATTTTTGGCAGAGATAGAGGTTCTAGGGTCTAGTTGATGGCATTTTAATTTCAGTTTACCATATACCTTAGTTGTCCAGAAAATTCCCCAAAAACCTTAAAAATGACCATTGTATTGAGGCATAGCCTTTACAAAAGTAGTGACATTCCATGATAAATGCCAGTATACTGAA
>OY744555.1:15042113-15089613 GCA_963556195.1 Sepiola atlantica
GCAAACGTATTAATATATTAAACGCAAACGAGGTAATCTTACAAACGTATTAATATATTAAACGCAAACGAGGTACTCTTGCAAACGTATTAATATATTAAACGCAAACGAGGTAATCTTGCAAACGTATTAATATATTAAACGCAAACGAGGTACTCTTACAAACGTATTAATATATTAAACGCAAACGAGGTGCTCTTACAAACGTATTAATATATTAAACGCAAACGAGGTAATCTTGCAAACGTATTAATATATTAAACGCAAACGAGGTAATCTTGCAAACGTATTAATATATTAAACGCAAACGAGGTACTCTTACAAACGTATTAATATATTAAACGCAAACGAGGTGCTCTTGCAAACGTATTAATATATTAAACGCAAACGAGGTAATCTTGCAAACGTATTAATATATTAAACGCAAACGAGGTACTCTTACAAACGTATTAATATATTAAACGCAAACGAGGTGCTCTTGCAAACGTATTAATATATTAAACGCAAACGAGGTAATCTTACAAACGTATTAATATATTAAACGCAAACGAGGTACTCTTACAAACGTATTAATATATTAAACGCAAACGAGGTAATCTTGCAAACGTATTAATATATTAAACGCAAACGAGGTAATCTTACAAACGTATTAATATATTAAACGCAAACGAGGTGCTCTTGCAAACGTATTAATATATTAAACGCAAACGAGGTAATCTTACAAACGTATTAATATATTAAACGCAAACGAGGTGCTCTTGCAAACGTATTAATATATTAAACGCAAACGAGGTTATCTTGCAAACGTATTAATATATTAAACGCAAACGAGGTACTCTTACAAACGTATTAATATATTAAACGCAAACGAGGTGCTCTTACAAACGTATTAATATATTAAACGCAAACGAGGTAATCTTGCAAACGTATTAATATATTAAACGCAAACGAGGTAATCTTGCAAACGTATTAATATATTAAACGCAAACGAGGTACTCTTACAAACGTATTAATATATTAAACGCAAACGAGGTGCTTTTGCAAACGTATTAATATATTAAACGCAAACGAGGTAATCTTGCAAACGTATTAATATATTAAACGCAAACGAGGTACTCTTACAAACGTATTAATATATTAAACGCAAACGAGGTGCTCTTGCAAACGTATTAATATATTAAACGCAAACGAGGTAATCTTACAAACGTATTAATATATTTAACGCAAACGAGGTACTCTTACAAACGTATTAATATATTAAACGCAAACGAGGTGCTCTTGCAAACGTATTAATATATTAAACGCAAACGAGGTACTCTTACAAACGTATTAATATATTAAACGCAAACGAGGTGCTCTTGCAAACGTATTAATATATTAAACGCAAACGAGGTAATCTTGCAAACGTATTAATATATTAAACGCAAACGAGGTACTCTTACAAACGTATTAATATATTAAACGCAAACGAGGTGCTCTTACAAACGTATTAATATATTAAACGCAAACGAGGTAATCTTGCAAACGTATTAATATATTAAACGCAAACGAGGTAATCTTGCAAACGTATTAATATATTAAACGCAAACGAGGTACTCTTACAAACGTATTAATATATTAAACGCAAACGAGGTGCTCTTGCAAACGTATTAATATATTAAACGCAAACGAGGTAATCTTGCAAACGTATTAATATATTAAACGCAAACGAGGTACTCTTACAAACGTATTAATATATTAAACGCAAACGAGGTGCTCTTGCAAACGTATTAATATATTAAACGCAAACGAGGTAATCTTACAAACGTATTAATATATTAAACGCAAACGAGGTACTCTTACAAACGTATTAATATATTAAACGCAAACGAGGTACTCTTACAAACGTATTAATATATTAAACGCAAACGAGGTAATCTTGCAAACGTATTAATATATTAAACGCAAACGAGGTAATCTTACAAACGTATTAATATATTAAACGCAAACGAGGTGCTCTTGCAAACGTATTAATATATTAAACGCAAACGAGGTAATCTTACAAACGTATTAATATATTAAACGCAAACGAGGTACTCTTACAAACGTATTAATATATTAAACGCAAACGAGGTAATCTTGCAAACGTATTAATATATTAAACGCAAACGAGGTAATCTTACAAACGTATTAATATATTAAACGCAAACGAGGTACTCTTACAAACGTATTAATATATTAAACGCAAACGAGGTAATCTTACAAACGTATTAATATATTAAACGCAAACGAGGTACTCTTACAAACGTATTAATATATTAAACGCAAACGAGGTAATCTTGCAAACGTATTAATATATTAAACGCAAACGAGGTACTCTTACAAACGTATTAATATATTAAACGCAAACGAGGTACTCTTACAAACGTATTAATATATTAAACGCAAACGAGGTGCTCTTGCAAACGTATTAATATATTAAACGCAAACGAGGTAATCTTACAAACATATTAATATATTAAACGCAAACGAGGTACTCTTACAAACGTATTAATATATTAAACGCAAACGAGGTAATCTTGCAAACGTATTAATATATTAAACGCAAACGAGGTAATCTTGCAAACGTATTAATATATTAAACGCAAACGAGGTACTCTTACAAACGTATTAATATATTAAACGCAAACGAGGTACTCTTACAAACGTATTAATATATTAAACGCAAACGAGGTGCTCTTGCAAACGTATTAATATATTAAACGCAAACGAGGTAATCTTACAAACGTATTAATATATTAAACGCAAACGAGGTACTCTTACAAACGTATTAATATATTAAACGCAAACGAGGTAATCTTGCAAACGTATTAATATATTAAACGCAAACGAGGTAATCTTGCAAACGTATTAATATATTAAACGCAAACGAGGTACTCTTGCCAACATTAATATATTAAACGCAAACGAGGTACTCTTGCAAACGTATTAATATAATAAACGCAAACGAGGTACTCTTGCAAACGTATTAATATATTAAACGCAAACGAGGTACTCTTGCAAACGTATTAATATATTAAACGCAAACGAGGTACTCTTACAAACGTATTAATATATTAAACGCAAACGAGGTACTCTTACACACGTATTAATATATTAAACGTAAACGAGGTACTCTTACACACGTATTAATATATTAAACGCAAACGAGGTACTCTTACAAACGTATTAATATATTAAACGCAAACGAGGTACCATTACACACGTATTAATATATTAAACGCAAACGAGGTACTCTTACAAACGTATTAATATATTAAACGCAAACGAGGTACTCTTGCAAACGTATTAATATATTAAACGCAAGCGAGGTACTCTTGCAAACGTATTAATATATTAAACGCAAGCGAGGTACTCTTGCAAACTTATCAATATATTAAATGCAAACGTATTAATATATTAAACGTAAGCGAGGTACTCTTACAAACGTATTAATATATTAAACGCAAACGAGGTACTCTTACAAACGTATTAATATATTAAACGCAAACGAGGTACCATTACACACGTATTAATATATTAAACGCAAACGAGGTACTCTTACAAACGTATTAATATATTAAACGCAAACGAGGTACTCTTGCAAACGTATTAATATATTAAACGCAAACGAGGTACTCTTGCAAACATCTTCGTCTATTCAAATCTGGCGAGGTACTCTTCACAATATGTACATAATAATACTATTGTTATTACTTAACCAACATTGAAATGGGACTAACCAATCAGACTTATTAATCTTAATAATATAAGCGCAAACGGTTACTCTCATGTATATTAATGTATATGAATTTAAATTAATTAACTTGTTTATTAAAAAGGTCTAAGATATATTTAGCAAAAAATAAAATGTACTGTGAGCAATGCGGCTCTCGCCAACGTATGAATGACAAAAGAGCGCATTATTCGTAGATAATATATCGTTAGAACGGACAACCTCTATTTTTATTGTAGCGGCAGCTTTGAGAGCGGCTTCATCTGCATCGAAGTTATATTCGAGAAACAAACCATCGCTATGCAGGTAGCGACCACAACTTGCTAAGAGCCATCGAGTAGTAAATACAGACGGAACTGGGACGGACGGACGGACGAGGCGGGGTGTGTGGAGATACCAGGTTATACATAAGAGTCAACTTCAAACTGAATCGATGGTGTTGCAGAAGCAGCAGCAGCCGCTGAGAACCGCTGAAGACATTTCCTAGGATTTAAACAGGAGCTGTGGTAATTTATAGGAATATACCAGATCACCGATGTGTGTTTTATAAAAAATATTAAATTAAAAAATATAAAAAAATAATACTGATAAAAAACTAAATAAAAAAAAATAAAAAAATAAAAATAATGAAAATTTTTAAAAATATATAAAAAAACTAGTAAGTAGGTGGGGTGGGGTGGGGGGAAATAATAGATTAAAAACAGTTTATCTAGAAAAACAAGATCACAGACTGCGAAAAAATAATTATATAAAAAAAAATAATTAAAAGAAATATATATGGAAAAAAAAAAAAATTATAAAAAAAATAAAAAAAAAATAAAAATAAAATTAAAAAAAAAATATATATATATATATTTTTATAAAAAATATTAAATTAAAAAATATAAAAATTTATACTGATGATAAAAAACTAAAAACTAAAAAATAAAAAATATTAAAAACACTAAAAATAAAAAAAAAAATTTTTTTTAAAATATATAAAAAATATAAAAAAATCATAAAAAATAAACTTTAAAAAATATTTTTTTTAGATATTAAAAAAAATATTAAAAAAATGAAATTAAAAAAATATAAAAAATAATACTAATAAAACAAATAAAAAAAATAATAAAATAAAAATAAAAATAAAATTAAAAAAATAAAATTAAAATAAAATTTTAAAAATGATACTAATAAAGAAATAATAAAATATAATAAAAAATAAAATAAAAATAAAAAATATTTAAAAAAAAAAACTAATAAAAAAATACTAAAATATAATAAAGAAATAAAAATGAAAATAAAAAAATATTAAAAAAATAAGACTAATAAAAAATATTAAAAAAATAATATTAAAAAAAAAAATAATAGTTGAAGTACCTATGCAAAGGTTCATAAAATTTTCTAGCACGCCAACCGAATTGCATTTTTTTTCTTTAAATCGTAATAAATAAAATTTACTCACTATAAATAAGTAACCGTTTGATTAGAATAACAACTAAAAATTACTTCTAATAACAATTTTTTTTAATCTTTTTTTTTTTTTAACTAATGAATAACCATTTATTAAGGCCAAAAGCATTCGAGAATAAGGGTCAATGAGATGGATGGGTTGTCAGTTTAATGACGAAGAATATTATGAGAGGATTGAAAGAGAGGAGACTTTGTTGGTTTGGTCCAAGGCGATCCATAATACAGGCCTGGCAAACATACGACTGGGGTCCACAACTGGGGGCGGACATGAGAAAAACAAAATCACTATTGAATAATAATTATGGAGAAAAGTTTTAGTAAGAAATTTTTCAGTAATTGAATTAGCAATATTTAATCCGGCTAAGTATTTTAACTTTTATTAGTCATGAATAAAAGGAAGGCGGAAGTATACTTGCCCTTAAAGTCACATCTACTATTGCCAACTACACATTATTAGGAAGCAGCTTACAATAATTGATTTATTTCCATCAAATAAAATTTAAAAAGTAAAAAATTATAAAAGAACTAAATTCACAAAAAAAAAAAAAAAATGACTTTATTCACTACTAGCGGTACCCGTTGCTCGGCGTTGCACGGGAGAAATTAGTACGTATTGAATAAAAAAGAAACCGCCTATTGTTCTTCTCCCCCCACCCCCTCTACCGTGTTGGTGAATGTTTTAAATTAAAAAAAAAAGAAAAGGAAATAGTTTAGAGCAGTATGGGATCGAACGCCGATACTGGCGATAATGAAACCTCCATTCTTAACCATTGCACCACAGTTACTACTTGAAAAATGTATGTGAAAATATGCGAGTTAACGTAAGCTTGTTTACTGGCAGCGAAAAGTAAAGTTCAACAATGACACGGTTTATGTCATTTATTTGGGAAGGGTTAAAGGTATATGATTTTGAAAATATAAATGTGTCGGGGTCTAACAGCATCTTGGCGGCTATTGAATTAAGTAGGAAGTCGATTTAATGAAGGAATTGTAGTCGCCATATTTGAAGAATAAATGTTGCAGGAACTGTGTTCGTTAATGTCATTCGCTTCATTCCGGAATGAATGTAAATGTGGAAATCATAGTTAGAAATAGGAAAAACGTAATCTGATATTCGCAGAATATCATCGGATTCAACGGGAGCGGTCATTATTTGTTTGCGTATTGTTTTATATTATGTAGTAAATTAATACCAGGCAAATAATAAATAAGGACGGACTGTTTTGTGAAAAGTAAACTGTGTTTATTACTTCCCGGTGTCGATGAGTGTAGTCACAGTACACAATTGTTAGGGAGAAAAGTCTTTGCTATCACCTATATGGAGTTGGTTTTTCGGAGAGACGTTGATGGTGGGCCAAATGTAATATTGAGTGTTAGGTTGGAAAAAATAATAACAACTTTACTAAAACACGCTCGAGTGAATAAGTGTAGTATAGCGGTGAGTTTAGTAGCCTGTTTTGTATATGGTTATTTTACTATACTCCGAGAAGGTACAGGGGAAAAAACGTCTCAACTTTATATTCACTATGAATTAGATACATTTTTAATATTTCAAAAATCATGAGTCAATTTGTTTTATTGATTACAGAAAATATAATGACATGATATAATCAGAAAGCAAATTCAACATTTTAGAAAATCAAATTCTTTATGAACAAAATATTGTTCGGCGATTATATTTTTGTACTTTTTTGGCTTCCGCATTTTGGGATGTGCAAGTTCATCGACGTTCATCGACGACCTTGCGAAAGGACGAACCATCAATAGCGAATATTATATAGCATTAATGGTGCAGTTGAAGAAATCGCAAAAATAAAAATAAAAATAAATTATCACAAAAAAAATAAATAGAATAAATTTATAAATTTGAAAATATCGCCCCAAAACAAAAAAATAAAATAAATAAATTAAAAAAAAAATCGTTAAAAGAAAATGTACCAAAAAAAATGTACCAAAAAAAAATGTACCAAAAAAAAAAAAATGTACCAAAAAAATATGTACCAAAAAAATTGTACAAAAAAAATTGTACAAAAAAAAATGTACAAAAAAAATTGTACAAAAAAAATTGTACAAAAAAAATTGTACAAAAAAAATTGTACAAAAAAAATTGTACAAAAAAAATTGTACAAAAAAAATTGTACCAAAAAAAATGTACCAAAAAAAATGCACAAATAAATGTATAAAAAAAATTGTACAAAAAAAAAATGTACAAAAAAAATGTACAAAAAAAGTTGTACAAAAAAAAATGTACAAAAAAAAATGTACAAAAAAAAATGTACAAAAAAAAATGTACAAAAACCGAATTACTCTACATCGAATTTTGAGTTCTATTATGTAATAAAATTTTAACCGGGCCGGTCCTTGCGCACGGACAGAACCTCTTATAGACGTGCCTGGACGCATCTAAATATGTTATTTAAAACTTAAGCATGACATACTAGTGAGTCAGCAAGTTTTTGTATTTGGTCAAAGTACCAACCTATCGGCTTTGGATCTAAAGAAAAATTCTCGACAAGTTTCTTCAACTTCGTCAAATTGACGACCTTTTAATACGAACTGCATTTTCGTGAATTGTTTATTTTTTTAATTTAATGACCGTTTTGATTTCAATATAACAAATAGTTAAGTTTTGCAATATTGTTTGATTTCATGAACCAATATTTAGTATTGTGTTCAAATGTTTTGTTTTTTAAAAACATATTTCACCCCTAACAAGGCAGGCCGCCACTGTAGATGTAAGGGCTACTGAGAATTATGGTGTAGGTTTTAGGTGTCATCCTTAGTTGGGAGCTGTGCAGGGAGATGTCTGTTTACATTAGTTTTAAATTTCTGCATGTCAGTACCGTCGGGGAAACAGGGAGCAGGGAGGGAGTTCCAGAGGCCAGCAGCATGAGGAAAGAAGCTATTGGAGTAGAAGGCTCTCTGGCATCTGGGGACCTCTACAGTGAATGGATGGGATTTAGCTGATTGTCGAGTTTGTTTAGTGTATTTACGTCGAGGGGGCACCAGAGCAGCTAGTTCATCGGAGCACAATCCATTGAAGTATTTGTAAAACAAGCACAAGGATGCAACATTGCGGCGATGGGACAGGGGCTGGAGCTTGGTGGATAGTGAGGGAACCTATTAGGTTGGCGACTCTTTTTTGGACCTTGTCTAAGAGGGAGAGACTAGCGGATGATGCACCAGCCCAGATGTAGCAACAATACGCCATGCATGGGCGGATAGTGGCTTTGTAGAGATACAGGATAATGTCAGGTGTGAGAAGTTTATTAGCACGGTAGAGAGTCAACCTTCTTTGCAGCAGCCTTGGCAATGTCTTCAATGTATTTGTTCCAATTCATGTTACCTGTGAATGCTGAATTATTTTTTTTTTAGTATTAATCGAATATTTATTGAAATAAAAAAAAAACGTAATTTGGGATCTGCGCAGCGAGATGTCTGTTTATATTAGTTTTAAATTTCTGCATGTTAGTACTGTCGGTGAAACAGAGGGCAGGGAGGGAGTTCCAGAGTCCGGCAGCACGAGGAAAGAAGCTATTTGAGTAGAAAGCTCTCCGGCATCTGGGGACCTCCACAGTGAATGGATGGGATTTAGTTGATTGTCGAGTTGGTCTAGTGAATTTACGTCGTGGGGGCACCAGAGCAGCCAGTTCATCGGAGCACAATCCATTGAAGTATTTGTAAAACAAGCACAAGGATGCAACATTGCGGCGATGGGACAGGGGCTGGATTTTCAACAAGTTGCGATCTATTTTTAAATCGCAAGTGAAAAGGCAAATTGATTTCTTCTTTCTTTTCCTTTTTTTACGGTCACATTAAAAGATTCATTTGAGACCACCATAGGCTCCCCCCAGGGCGACAGCCTCTCACTGGTGCTTTTCACCTGCTACCTCGTTGCAGCACTCTCATCCGTCCAAGAAAGCTCTAACAGGCCCAACCCACCAGTCTCCAGCCTGGGTCTGCCATTAGAAATGGAATATGCAGACGACGTTGATTTCCTGGACGTAGAAAAGAAGCCTCTGGATCAGCTCTAGCCAATAGCGGCAGAGAAACTGAAAACGGACAATCTCTTCATGAACGAGATAAAAACAGAGTTTAGCCATGTATACCTTGCAGAAGCCACAGAGTTTGACCCACAAGGCAAGACCCTCCATGGCAGTGAGAGCTGGCGCAAGAACAACACCCTAGGCTTCCTGCTGTGCAGCACTACCGACGTCACAGCCCGCTGTATACATGGCAATGTAGCGTTTCATTCATTACATAAACTCTGGAGCCGACGAACCAAGATCCCGTTGAAGACTAGACTCCATCTCTATAACGCGTACTGCGTGTCCATCATGCTCTACAATAGCAACAGCTGGACAATAACAAAAGCCATGCTTGACAAGCTGGATGCGTGCCACCGCAGACACCTCCATTCCATCACAGGTCACTGCTGGCCGAAAAAAACTTATCAGAAACAAGACACTATACGAGCTGTGCAACGAAAAACCTCTCTCCACAAAGGTCGCTGAACAAAGATGGTCTATGTTAGGCCATGTCCTACGAATGGACCCTGACATTCCCGCACAGAGGACACTAGACTTTGCCGTTACTGGCTCGCAAGCCTACCAACCGCGACTAGGACGGCACTGCACAAATCTGCCGGGCACACTACGTGCTGACCTCAAGCAGGCGGGACTAGGACCACTACGTACAGCGAAGCAACTTCATTGCCTACAAAAATTTGCGCATGACAAGGCCAGATGGCCTGGGACTAGCATGGAGGACTGATTGCAGCTACGGGATGTCATTTGACTACCGTAGCCGCAGAACACAGTTTTAATAATAAATAATAATTCATTAAAAGATAAATTTGTATAAAAATTACATAAATTTAAAGGTTAATTAATCTATACGAATAAATGACAAAGATTTTGTTTTGTGTTTGCATCATCATCAGCAGCATATTCAGTTTAACGTCCGTTTTACATTCTGACATGTGTTGGACGGCTTTAAGAAATTGACTTCCAAACTAACCTATCTCTGTCCAGGTCTTTATTTATCCTTCTTTCAGGTCCATTTTTATCACTTCCTCCCATGTTTTCTTTGGCCTTCACCTGTGAACTGACCCTGCTGCCTCAACTGTTCTACCTCTATTAACCCAAAGAACTCTCATCCCGTCTTTAAACGTGGCCATACCATCGAAGTCTACTTCTTTGCACACATCTCCCTATACTGTCCAGATTTAATCTTCCTCTGAGGTCATCAGATCTAAGACTGTTTTTTAAGACTCACATTAGACATTCATCATATCATTCTCATATCATTTCTCTCCATGCAACGCATGTCCTCAACTCTCACTGGCCAGATTTCACTTCCACCCATCATCACACTGCGCACACATTCCTGATAGGAACGCTCTGCTGGTTAGTAATGACAAGAGTTCCTTGATCCATTCCTAATTCTTGCAATCACACTAGCACCTGCTCCACCCTGTGCTCACCAAGGTAACAAAACTTCTCGACAACCTCAATAGCTTTCTCCTCGTCTTACTTCTCCATATTGTATGAATTATTCCCAAAGTTATGCCATGGAAACATTTATAACTAAAAAACTATCTGATCAGGCTGACATTTTGTGGTTAGTGTTATCAAAGAGCATCACACATATAACGAAAAAAGGAGGGGAAAAAAAGAGAAAAAATATTTCATAGCAAAGAAGGAATTACAGTTTATGAATTTTTGTTCAAAATTGTTTTTTTTTTTTTTTTTGTTTTTTAATATGTTGATTTGGTAAAAGTACAAAATCGTTAATACTCAATAACTTGTAAACAAAAACAAACAATTTATATCAAACACATTAGAATGAAATTCTCTATCTAACTAGCTAAGTTTTAACGTTTATAAAACTTGATTTCATACTTTTTCTTCAATAAAATTTGTCTTCTCGGCAATCGACCAACAAATGTAGACACATTGCGGCCGCCATGTCGAGAAGACAGATTTTATTGAAGAAAATGGGAAGAGAGAGGCAAATGGAAAAAGAGGGAGCAAATGGGAAGACGAGAGGAGCAAATGGGAAGACGAGAGGGGCAAATGGAAAGACGAGAGGGAGCAAATGGGAAGACGAGAGGGGCAAATGGGAAGACGAGAGGGGCAAATGGGAAGACGAGAGGGGCAAATGGGAAGACGAGAGGGGCAAATGGGAAGACGAGAGGGGCAAATGGGAAGACGAGAGGGGCAAATGGGAAGACGAGAGGGGCAAATGGAAAGACGAGAGGGCAAATGGGAAGACGAGAGGGGCAAATGGGAAGACGAGAGGGGCAAATGGGAAGACGAGAGGGAGCAAACGGGAAGACGAGAGGGAGCAAACGGGAAGACGAGAGGGAGCAAACGGGAAGACGAGAGGGAGCAAACGGGAAGAAGAGAGGGAGCAAACGGGAAGAAGAGAGGGAGCAAACGGGAAGAGAGGGAGCAAACGGGAAGAAGAGAGGGAGCAAACGGGAAGAAGAGAGGGAGCAAACGGGAAGAAGAGAGGGAGCAAACGGGAAGAAGAGAGGGAGCAAACGGGAAGACGAGAGGGAGCAAACGGGAAGACGAGAGGGAGCAAACGGGAAGACGAGAGGGAGCAAACGGGAAGAAGAGAGGGAGCAAACGGGAAGAAGAGAGGGAGCAAACGGGAAGAAGAGAGGGAGCAAACGGGAAGAAGAGAGGGAGCAAACGGGAAGAAGAGAGGGAGCAAACGGGAAGAAGAGAGGGAGCAAACGGGAAGAAGAGAGGGAGCAAACGGGAAGACGAGAGGGAGCAAACGGGAAGACGAGAGGGAGCAAACGGGAAGACGAGAGGGAGCAAACGGGAAGAAGAGAGGGAGCAAACGGGAAGAAGAGAGGGAGCAAACGGGAAGAAGAGAGGGAGCAAACGGGAAGAAGAGAGGGAGCAAACGGGAAGAAGAGAGGGAGCAAACGGGAAGAAGAGAGGGAGCAAACGGGAAGAAGAGAGGGAGCAAACGGGAAGACGAGAGGGAGCAAACGGGAAGACGAGAGGGAGCAAACGGGAAGAAGAGAGGGAGCAAACGGGAAGAAGAGAGGGAGCAAACGGGAAGAAGAGAGGGAGCAAACGGGAAGAAGAGAGGGAGCAAACGGGAAGAAGAGAGGGAGCAAACGGGAAGAAGAGAGGGAGCAAACGGGAAGAAGAGAGGGAGCAAACGGGAAGACGAGAGGGAGCAAACGGGAAGACGAGAGGGAGCAAACGGGAAGACGAGAGGGAGCAAACGGGAAGACGAGAGGGAGCAAACGGGAAGACGAGAGGGAGCAAACGGGAAGAGAGGGAGCAAACGGGAAGAGAGGGAGCAAACGGGAAGAAGAGAGGGAGCAAACGGGAAGACGAGAGGGAGCAAAAGAGGAACAAAGGTGAAAAAAGTGAAAAACGAAAAAGAAGGAAGAAGAGGGAAAAAATAAAAAAAATAAAAAAATCAACACTTAATAATACAAGATTGACTATGGCCAATAATAAAATAAGAAAAACAGGTTTGACTTTCAGGAGATGATTAGTTTTGTGGTCAGTAATTATACAAACCCACCACCAACATTAAAATAGGTTGCGGCAATCACCGATTTTATTCCTATTATTTTCTCTGCTCAGTGGAAATAGTTACCCCTCCTTTGGATAGCGTTTAAATCCTCCATAATAATGTATCGTCAGTGTAAGTACAGGTGTGGTTCACAGACTGGAGTTCAACCAGAGAGACACAACATACAACTAGAATCAACGACTAGGTGGGGGGGGGGTCAAACATGATTATAATTTCGCAGTGAAGCAAGTCTTTAAAAAGATCATCTGATCATGTGACAAAAAATGAGAAAATAAATAAAAAGGATTTCAACTTATTCGGCCTTTGAGAACTTCTTACAAACTGGCTGTGTCGGCTCGCCATCGCTTCGCAAATTTTGCGACTTGAAATACCGGAAATATTTCATTGTCGTAAACACAAAACTAGTTGGGTTTTTTTTTTTTTTTTTTCATTTATTTATAAAGATAAACATTTTCGGAAATTTTTTTATACAAATTTATCTTTTAAATACGACTGTAAAGAAAAGAAAAGAAAGAGGAAATCAATTTGCCTTTTCGCTTGAAATTTATAAAAAAATCACAACTCGTTGAAAATTAAGTCGGTCCCTTTAAAGAAAGGAACATTTGAACACAAATGCTAAATATTTGTCCATTAAATCAAATATTGCAAAACAAAATTATTTATTAGATTAAAATTTAAAAAAAAAATCATTGAACTGAAAAACAATAGTTTATTAATAAAACGTCCTTTTACAAAACCAATATGCAAATTGTTTGATATCTCATACGTGCAGTGTATAAAAAAAAGATGGTGCATCTGTTGTGTAAAGTTGAATCAACTTGAAGTAGTCCGTTTTGACTTTACCGTTAGTCGAAAAAAAAATGGGACCCAACTTTCGTATTTATTCATTTTGATTAAACGAAAAATTTCAATCCTGACCAAAAAAAAAAAAATAAAAAAAAAAATAAAAAAAAAATCTAAAAATGTCGAAATTTAGCTTTTGTATTCAGCCAAATTTTGACCGACAGACCATAGTTTATTTCTGTAATTGTTTTGACGTGATACCTATGATAGCAATGCAACTAGGGTCCAGGCATGTGAGTACCTAAATTACTATTTATTATTATTATTTATTATTATAAATACAGTTACGACTAAATGCTGTGGCAGTTATGGCCACAGAATCAGACGCATACTTCTGTAACATACTTTTGTTAAGACACTTTTGTTATCGATTCTGAAACTTTTTGGTCTTTCTCCTTCATTAAATCTTTCTTGGAGTTCATACATTCGATCCATTGCTCTTTCTGCTTCTCGTAAAGTCAGTTTTCTCTATCGCTCGAAACACTTTCTCACACCTGAGGCTATTCTCGTTCTCTACAATCAATGGAGTACTGTTGTCATATTTGGGCTGGTGAATCTCTGTCCTATTTAAGGGTTCTTGATAAAGTGCAGAAACGTATCTGCAATCTGATTGGCTCTACCCTTTCTTCTTCTCAACACCCCCCTCTCTCACAGACGTGATGTTGCTAGTCTTTTCTATAAATACTATTATGGCATGTGTTCTTCAGAATTATGTGATCTATTCCCTGCTTCTTTTGTTCCAGCTCGTTTGACTTGTTGGTCTAGTGGTCTCCATCAATTCGCTGTTTCGATATCTCATTGTAATACAGTTCCCTATTCCAGTAGCTTCTTTTCAAGAAATGCAGGGTTGTGAAACTCTCTTCCTGCTGACTGTTTTCCTTCCTACCTACAGATGTGGTATTTTCAAGACTAAGGCCAATAAGCATCCTCTGTCTTTGCAATAACAATATTGGTTTTTGTTAATTCCTTACATCAAGTGGCTTCATGCCTTGTCTGGAGCGATTTCAATAAAAAAAATTGTACCACTGTGTTTCTCTTGATTATTATCGGCCTGCAATATTTCTTATCGAAAAAAATGCTTAAAAAGGGACTTGTTATAGCTAGCTTTAAATGCATCGTTCCTTTCATTAAAAGTCGAACGCTCTATGACGTCAAGTCGCCGGATACAGTGTCAAAATTATCACCGTTTATTCGCTGTTCAACATTGGCCGAGTGGTTCAGCCATCGGAATTTGACTTGTAAAATACTCGTAATCTGGAGTTTCGAATCGCAGGACTGGTAGTGAATAGCCATATCTCAATGCTGATGAGTCCCGATTATTAAGGACGAAACGTATACGTACATAGATAATAAACAATAACAAATATTTATTATATATATATATATATATTATATTTAAAAGAAATTATGTCTAAACAAAGATAGATGTGATAAATTTCCTAAATGTTCCAGTTATTGCTCCTGGGCAACACCAGGTTCCCATGCTAGTGTAACAATAAACTGTAGAAGAAATCTACTCACTTTTTTTTCTGAAAGATTTAAGGCTCTTGTATGCAGTTGTCTTGCGTAAGATTTTGACCAGTCAATTGGAAGCAGATTGCCAAAATTTCCCGTAATTGTCCACCACATTCTGAAAGAGAAAAGAAAGACAAGGAATGAGATGAATTCATGTTTTATTGGCTGACGTTAAAAGACATCTCAGTAATTCATTTAGGTAGTATTATTGTTTCTAATAATGTAACCTGAGAAAAAAAGGAAAAGAAAAAAAAAAACAGAAAAAAAATTAAAACAAAAAACAAAAAAAACAAGGAAAAAAAGAAACAGAAAAAAAAGGAAAAAAAAGAGAAAAAAAAGAAAAAAAAGAATTTTTCGTTTGATTTTGTTTAAGAAAAAAGAAAAAGAAAAGAAAAACAGTACAAAAAAAAATAAGGGAAAAAAAAAGGAAAAAAAAAGACAATTAAAAAAAAAAAAAAGAATAAAAGAAAAAAAGACAATTTTTGTTTGTTTTTTTGTTTAAGAAAAAAAAGAAAAAAGGAAAAAAAAAAGACAATTTTTTGTTTGTTTTTTGTTTATTAAAACATCACTTATCAGGGCCAAATGCTACTCGAGGATAAGGGTTACCGAAGATGGATGGATCAATACTTGGCTCGTTGTTGAATAAAAAAAAAATGGTTACCTGTCTCCCGCAATGCTTGCTGGTCAGGAAATGGATAATCATTATACATTAAGTTTAAATAGGAAAGTGAACCCCTTTAAATAAAATTTAAAAAAATAAATGAGTTTTCTTTTGAAAAAAAAAAAAAAATAAATAAAAAAACTAATTAGTAACGAGGTTGAAGGTATAATTAATTTACCCCCCCCCCCACATCCCATGAAATTGAAGTAGGATTATCTAAAATATAAAGTTATCTTGTCGGATTTTCAAAGTCAGACCCAAATAAAAAATTTGCTTTTGACTAGCCAATTTTTATTTGTTATTGTTGTATCATGTTATTGGCAATAAAATAACACTTCGCTACAGTTTATTTTTTTGCTCCAGCCCAGACGACTGCTAATATGAAACAATAATCACCTAAAATAAAAATCAGCAAGGGGATAACTCATTTTAAATTGAAGAATATAATAGGATTAGTCTATCTTAATTTTTAAAATGTGCAAAAAAAATAAAAATCTAAAATGACTTCACTGTATCAAATTGAACAAAATTTCTCACTACAGATGAGTTGCCATCCTATGAATGGCAGATGAGTTGCCATCCTATAAATGGCAGATGAGTTGCCATCCTATAAATGGCAGATGAGTTGCCATCCTATAAATGGCAGATGAGTTGCCATCCTATAAATGACAGATGAGTTGCCATCCTATAAATGACAGATGAGTTGCCATCCTATAAATGACAGATGAGTTGCCATCCTATAAATGGCAGATGAGTTGCCATCCTATAAATGACAGATGAGTTGCCATCCTATAAATGACAGATGAGTTGCCATCCTATAAATGGCAGATGAGTTGCCATCCTATAAATGACAGATGAGTTGTCATCCTATAAATGGCAGATGAGTTGCCATCCTATAAATGGCAGATGAGTTGCCATCCTATAAATGGCAGATGAGTTGCCATCCTATAAATGGCAGATGAGTTGCCATCCTATAAATGGCAGATGAGTTGCCATCCTATAAATGGCAGATGAGTTGCCATCCTATAAATGACAGCAGTGGTATTTAAAAATTTTTTTTTTACTTCTAATAGTAATAGGGTAGAGTGTTTTGAAGGCTATTTGCATAAAAAAACTCTAGGTCCTTACCTGTCGCGCAACTGATAAAAGTGCTAAGTAATAATCAGTTCGGAGTGACAGACTTCTTGAGGTTGAAGGTTCAATCCTCAGTACGGGTGATACAAAGAAAACAATTACAAATTACTTAAGACATCTACCTAGTCATGGCTGACGGAATGAGAACAAGTTACCTCCGAGGATTAAATAAGGGATTCCGTTTGAAATTCCGTAGATTCCCACGTTTGACAGGACGCATCAGAAGACGGTCGGAGGTTACACCGATCGAAACGCTGAGACCAGCTTTTTGTAAAAAAAAAAACGTTATCCAACTAACGTGCTGGTTTTCCCCATGAGCACAATTCTGACCCTAAACCCAAACCATTTTATTTCCGTCCAAATTATCCCGATGATATTTCTGCAAAAAAGCTGTTAGATAAAAATAGCTAGTTAGGAATACACAAGAAAGTGCCTTACAAAAAAAAAAAACAGGGAATTTAGATTTAGGCCGGCATTATGTATTGCACCACGGGTCCTCGTTAACTTTAATTTTTTTTATGCAAAAAGGGTTAGGGTCCTGTTAGACTTTAATTTTTTTTATGTAAAGAGCTGTAAAACCATATGCCGGTCTCCTCGCCGACCCCAACACTGTATGCCGTGGTTTTCTGTTTGTCCTCCTCATCTTGTTGTTCTCTGGTTCACAAATATACAAAAATAAAAGCAACGCAGACTCACAAGAAAAAACACAAACTCAAATACATTGTGTATAATCGGTTGTGCTCATGTACAAAAATAAAAGCAACGCAGACTCACAAGAAAAAACACAAACTCAAATACATTGTGTATAATCGGTTGTGCTCATATACAAAAATAAAAGCAACGCAGACTCACAAGAAAAAACACAAACTCAAATACATTGTGTATAATCGGTTGTGCTCATGTACAAAAATAAAAGCAACGCAGACTCAAGAAAACACACAAACTCAAATACATTGTGTATAATCGGTTGTGCTCATGTACAAAAATAAAAGCAACGCAGACTCACAAGAAAAAACACAAACTCAAATACATTGTGTATAATCTGTTGTGCTCATATACAAAAATAAAAGCAATGCAGACTCACAAGAAAAAACACAAACTCAAATACATTGTGTATAATCGGTTGTGCTCATATACAAAAATAAAAGCAACGCAGACTCACAAGAAAAAACACAAACTCAAATACATTGTGTATAATCGGTTGTGCTCATATACAAAAATAAAAGCAACGCAGACTCACAAGAAAAAACACAAACTCAAATACATTGTGTATAATCGGTTGTGCTCATATACAAAAATAAAAGCAACGCAGACTCACAAGAAAAAACACAAACTCAAATACATTGTGTATAATCGGTTGTGCTCATATACAAAAATAAAAGCAACGCAGACTCACAAGAAAAAACACAAACTCAAATACATTGTGTATAATCGGTTGTGCTCATATACAAAAATAAAAGCAACGCAGACTCACAAGAAAAAACACAAACTCAAATACATTGTGTATAATCGGTTGTGCTCATATACAAAAATAAAAGCAACGCAGACTCACAAGAAAAAACACAAACTCAAATACATTGTGTATAATCGGTTGTGCTCATATACAAAAATAAAAGCAACGCAGACTCACAAGAAAAAACACAAACTCAAATACATTGTGTATAATCGGTTGTGCTCATATACAAAAATAAAAGCAACGCAGACTCACAAGAAAAAACACAAACTCAAATACATTGTGTATAATCGGTTGTGCTCATATACAAAAATAAAAGCAACGCAGACTCACAAGAAAAAACACAAACTCAAATACATTGTGTATAATCGGTTGTGCTCATATACAAAAATAAAAGCAACGCAGACTCACAAGAAAAAACACAAACTCAAATACATTGTGTATAATCGATTGTGCTCATATACAAAAATAAAAGCAACGCAGACTCACAAGAAAAAACACAAACTCAAATACATTGTGTATAATCGGTTGTGCTCATATACAAAAATAAAAGCAACGCAGACTCACAAGAAAAAACACAAACTCAAATACATTGTGTATAATCGGTTGTGCTCATATACAAAAATAAAAGCAACGCAGACTCACAAGAAAAAACACAAACTCAAATACATTGTGTATAATCGGTTGTGCTCATATACAAAAATAAAAGCAACGCAGACTCACAAGAAAAAACACAAACTCAAATACATTGTGTATAATCGGTTGTGCTCATATACAAAAATAAAAGCAACGCAGACTCACAAGAAAAACACAAACTCAAATACATTGTGTATAATCGGTTGTGCTCATATACAAAAATAAAAGCAACGCAGACTCACAAGAAAAAACACAAACTCAAATACATTGTGTATAATCGGTTGTGCTCATATACAAAAATAAAAGCAACGCAGACTCACAAGAAAAAACACAAACTCAAATACATTGTGTATAATCGGTTGTGCTCATATACAAAAATAAAAGCAACGCAGACTCACAAGAAAAAACACAAACTCAAATACATTGTGTATAAGCCAGTTTCTGTGTGTGTGGGTGTGTGTGTGTGTGTTGACACCGTCACAGGAAGGGACCCCCAAACACTAGCATCCATATCTCAGTAAAGTTCCCGGCCTCACTAAACTTAACTGAGATAATTTGTCTGTAGAGGCCATCATTTCCGTCAGCTCATCTCATCATCTGTTCGGCCTCATCTGCTTTTGCCAGACTTTGACTCCAATCTGTCCGATCTAATCCCATCTACCTGAGGACAGAAACCTCTCAGAGGACCTCCCCGAGCCGCCAACTGTGGTAAACTAAAAACTGTCAAACTAACTCAAGCATTGTTGGGCATTCATTACTGAAACTTGGTGGACAAGTCAGAAAGACTGAAGATTACTTGTACAACATATGGTTAGCTTGCACAACGGATTGCAAACTTTTTTAACGATTCTGTTTTTTTGGTATCACCCTGTATAAAAATACTCTCACCATTTCAAACGAAATATAAAAAAAAACTGTATTCCAACAGAATATAACTGATATATATATAACGAGAATAGAGGAATATAAATGAACAAGAATGAAGGAATATAAATGAACAAGAATGAAGGAATATAAATGAAAGAGAATGAAGGAATATAAATGAAAGAGAATGAAGGAATATAAATGAAAGAGAATGAAGGAATATTAATGAAAGAGAATGAAGGAATACAAATGAATGAGAATGACGGAATACAAATGAATGAGAATGAAGGAATACAAATGAATGAGAATGAAGGAATACAAATGAATGAGAATGAAGGGATATAAATGAATGAGAATGAAGGGATATAAATGAATGAGAATGAAGGGATATAAATGAATGAGAATGAAGGGATATAAATGAATGAGAATGAAGGGATATAAATGAATGAGAATGAAGGAATTATAAATGAATGAGAATGAAGGAATATAAATGAATGAGATTGAAGGAATACAAATGAAAGAGAATTAAGGAATATAAATGAAAGAGAATGAAGGAATATAAATGAATTAGAATGAAGGAATATAAATGAATGAGAATGAAGGAATATAAATGAATGAGAATGAAGGAATATAAATGAATTAGAATGAAGGAATATAAATGACCGAGAATGAAGGAATATAAATGAATGAGAATGAAGGAATACAAATGAAAGAGAATGAAGGAATATAAATGAAAGAGAATGAAGGAATATAAATGAATGAGAATGAAGGAATATAAATGAATGAGAATTAAGGAATATAAATGAATTAGAATGAAGGAATATAAATGAATTAGAATGAAGGAATATAAATGAATTAGAATGAAGGGATATAAATGAATGAGAATGAAGGGATATAAATGAATGAGAATGAAGGAATATAAATGAATGAGAATGAAGGAATATAAATGAATGAGAATGAAGGAATATAAATGAAGGGGAATGAAGGAATATAAATGAAGGGGAATGAAGGAATATAAATGAACGAGAATGAAGGAATATAAATGAATGAGAATGAAGGAATATAAATGAACGAGAATGAAGGAATATAAATGAATGAGAATGAAGGAATATAAATGAATGAGAATGAAGGAATATAAATGAACGAGAATGAAGGAATATAAATGAATGAGAATGAAGGAATACAAATGAACGAGAATGAAGGAATACAAATGAACGAGAATGAAGGAATATAAATGAAGGGGAATGAAGGAATATAAATGAATGAGAATGAAGGAATATAAATGAAAGAGAATTAAGGAATATAAATGAAAGAGAATGAAGGAATATAAATGAACGAGAATTAAGGAATATAAATGAATGAGAATGAAGGAATATAAATGAACGAGAATGAAGGAATACAAATGAACGAGAATTAAGGAATACAAATGAACGAGAATTAAGGAATACAAATGAATGAGAATTAAGGAATATAAATGAACGAGAATTAAGGAATACAAATGAATGAGAATTAAGGAATATAAATGAACGAGAATTAAGGAATACAAATGAACGAGAATTAAGGAATATAAATGAATTAGAATGAAGGAATATAAATGAACGAGAATTAAGGAATACAAATGAACGAGAATTAAGGAATACAAATGAACGAGAATTAAGGAATACAAATGAACGAGAATTAAGGAATACAAATGAACGAGAATTAAGGAATATAAATGAATGAGAATGAAGGAATATAAATGAACGAGAATTAAGGAATACAAATGAACGAGAATTAAGGAATACAAATGAACGAGAATTAAGGAATACAAATGAATGAGAATTAAGGAATATAAATGAACGAGAATTAAGGAATACAAATGAACGAGAATTAAGGAATATAAATGAACGAGAATTAAGGAATATAAATGAATTAGAATGAAGGAATACAAGTGAAAGAGATTGAAGGAATGAAAGGACATGAGTAAGGAAGAATGGAAATAAAATAAAATGAAAGATATATATAAAAAAGAAGAAATGGTGGTAAACACAACATAAAAAAAAAAAACCTTTAAAAAAAAAAAAAATGAAAGAAGTACAAAAAAAACCCCCAAAAACAAAAAAAAGAACGAATTACACAAAAGAGAAAAAGGTTTATTTTGATGAAAAGCCTGTGTGGGAGTGAGTAGCAGACTGTTGGTGCCACATTTCAAGTGAGCCAATATGTGTGTGCGCGGGATGGGGGGAGTATTTCTTTTATTCTGAGCATCAGGTTAAAAGATCAATAGTTTTGATAGAAGAAAAGAAGGCAGCAGGAGGAGGAGAAGGAGGGAAGAATAGTAGTCGAAATCATCTCAAGACGAGGTTTTCAACTTTTTATTTCGCAAAATATACATTTAGTATTAAGCTTGATTTTTCCTCAACTAAAAAGTAAATGACTACTTGCTCGGCTATTACGGAATAGAATAAGATCCATTTGAAGACGCAAAAAAGTTGAAGGATGGCGGATTTGGCATTTCATCTATTTGATCTAATTAGTTCAATCATATTTTAAATGCGGCTCTTAAAAAAAAAATTTTTTTTTAAAATAGACGCTGTGTGTGGGTGGTATAATAATTTTCAAAGCTGGCATTTGGTTTGGCAAATAAAGTTTAAAAAATCCAAACTTGTTTGTATTCGCTTTGTGCTAATACTCTCGGTAAAGGGGGGTATTAATCTATAACGTTCCGGCCACTCTTCAGTTTTAGATAAAACTAGATGAAGTTTTATCTCTCTAAATGATGATGATGATGATGATCATCATCATCATCGTCGTCATCATCGTCAGTCAGTCAGTCAGTTTAATATCTGTTTTACATGCGTGTTTGACGGCTTTTAGAAATTAACTTTCAAATTTACCTCACTCTGGCCAGGTCTTTATTTATCCCTCCTTATCATTTCCTCGGCCTTCCCCCTGTGAACTGACCCTGCTACTTCAACTGTTCTACATCTACTGACCCAACAACTTTCATCCATTCTTTCAATGTGGCCATGCCATCAAAGTCTCCTGTTCTGCACTCATCTCCCTATACTGTCCAGATTTAATCTTCCTCCGAGGTCATAAGATCTAAATCTCTATCGAGACGACCCTTAACCGGTTCGGACTAAACAACCCAATGGGTCACGAGTCGTCTTGTGTAAAAGGTGTCCAAAACCTACCATTCACCTCATTCATTTTCAAGTACTTATACAGGGTGGGCAAAAATAAGGGTCCTATTTTTAAAAATTCATAACTTTTTGATTTATTGATTTTTTAAATTTTTTTTTTAGAATAAGTAAAGGACCCCTTCCGAAGCAAGCATGAGCCGCATTAGCCCTAAGGAACGTACCCTCATTTAGAAAACATTATTTTTGCTTAAAAAACTCAAAACAGTGTAAAAACAATACTTTAGTTTTTGTAAGTTTTAAGAAGTGTTTTTCGGCTAAAATTTGTTTTGTTTATTTCAAAAAATCTCGGAAGGGTCAGTCTACACACACATAAAGTTTGGTGAGTTTAACTTTTATTTTGTGGAAGTTATTCAAATTCAAGTTATTCAAATTTAAAGATAGGACCCTTATTTTGGCCCACCCTGTATATATTTCTTGATAATAATCATATTTTTATACGTCCTTCCTTCTCCCCCCCCCCCCGTCCTCACATCAATCGCCCTTTAATTATGTAAAAACTTTATAAAGGACCACCCCCACCCCACCCCCACCTCTCTGTTATAATGGATAGTAGTATATTGACAGTAGGGTAGTCTAGACTCTCTAACCTTGGGGTGGAGGCAGCAAGTCTGATAGAAGGCTTCATATTGATTTCTAAAAATGTACCGCTGAGAGGATTGTGACAGATATTTTAAGCCAAAGTGAATTACATGAACCTGCTTTAGTGAAAGGTAACCCCTAACCACCGCCCGCCGTCTCGTGATAACCTGCTGTAGAAATGGAAGCCATATTTTGTAGTTCGGCCGCAATCGTTCTTTCACGCATATCATAGATATTCCGGGTCTATTAGATATCTTGATCATCTTTCGAAAAAGTCTAACAAACTTTTGCAAGTCGGGGTTTAAGGAGAGTAGAAAGTGACTAACTTAGGTTTACTTTCGGCAGCCTCGTAACTCTCGCTCCCCTTATTTTGCCCTTTAGTCCTCACATTCCATCAGCGATGTTTCTGACAAAGGGGAAAGAATTGCTGTCTTCTGTTTTCCTATCTATCTAACAAAAGAGAGTAGAAAGTAGATATTTGGTTTACTTTCGGCAGCCTCGTAACTCTCGCTTCCCTTATTTTCTCCTTTAGTCCTCATCTTCCATGAGCGATGTTTCCGACAAAGGGGGAAAATTGCTGTTTTCTAGGTCGGAATCTATCCATCTAACACTTATCGTTGGCTAGTTTCTGACCTTGAAGTAGTATTTTTTTTTTTTTTTAGCTCCTTACATCAAGTGGTTTCATGTATTGTCTGAAGTGCTTACCATGAAAATAACAATAGAGTAGAGAAAGACTAGCAACGTCTCTTCTGTGAGAAAGGGACCGCAGATTTCGTAGTCGATTCTCTGCGCGGCACCTCCCCAGAAAATGCGACGAACTTCAACATCGATAGCTGAGAAAAACAAACATCGCCAGACACATGTATGTATATGAAATGAATTAATAAATGGATTGACCGTAGTCAAGGACGACCTAAAGGCTTCTTTTTCATTGGATACTACACTGAGATGTAGAAGATTACTCCACTTACACTTGAACCTCAAAATATAATACAGAGTGTTTAGCAAGAAGGCATCAAGTACAATTTTTTGTATGACTCGACTTAGGATTGAACCCGAGTCTCCTGGCCCATTAGTAAACCCTCACCATTTTACTAACGCATATTAAACACAGACTTTAAGTACAAGTACCTTCAAACCGGAAAAACTTTTTTTGTTAATGTTTACGCTAAGTGTCTCTTTATCATAAGATCTGTAAGTGTTTTTTGTTTTTTTGGTTTTTGTATTTTTTAAATTTTGCTCCAAAATGTCATTCAATATTCTATTCCTATAGGAAGAGTTTGTCTTCATATTACGTGAATTTATTTTTAAGGTCACCTTGGACGGCTACAGTATAAACTTCCGACCTTTTCAATTTCAGTCTTCTTTTTTTTATATAAATGTTTAGGACTAAAAACAACAAAAAAACAACAGAAAAAAAACTTAGATTCTTGTAATTTACATATCTTCACGATTTTCAAAGTGTCGCCAAAATAATTACTAAATGTAGAACTCTTCTTCTTCGGGTGTTAGGGTAAGGGTTAGGTTAGGGTTAGGGTTTAGAGTTAGGGTTTAGAGTTTAGGGTTAGGGTTTAGAGCTAGGGTAAGGGTTAGGGTAAGGTTTAGGGTAAGGGTTAGGGTTTAGGGTAAGGGTTAGGGTTTATGGTAAGGTTTAGGGTAAGGGTTAGATAAGGGTTAGGATTTAAGGTAAGATTTATGGTAAGGGTAAGGGTTTAGGGTAAGGGTTAAGGTTTAGGGTAAGGGTTAGGATTAGGGTAAGGGTTAGGATTAGGGTAAGGGTTAGGATTTAGGGTAAGGGTTAGGGTTTAGGATAAGGGTTAGGGTAAGGGTTAGGATTAGGGTAAGGTTTAGGGTTAGAGGTTAGGGTTTAGGGTTAGGGTTTAGGGTTTAGGGTTTGGGTTAGGGTAAGGTTTAGGGTCTTCCCCTATCTTTTCTCTACTGAAGTTATAAAGATAATTTTCAGGGGGAGGTAAAACTAACTAGAAAGAAAGTTATACGAGTTATAAACAAGAATTCGGTAAGGGGAAAAGGGTGACTGACTACTTCCTCTTTTTCTCTGTTTCCTGTTAACTTTTTAAAATTTTTTTATTTTATTTTTGTTTTTAAATTTAATCAAAAAATTGTAAGTAAAAAAAACAAAATAAAAAAAATAAATAAAAGACACCTCCCTCCCCCCAGGCGAATTGATTTCTTCTTTCCTTTCATTTCTTTACGGTCTTATTTAAAAGACGAATAAATTTGCATCAAAATTACGAATAAATGTTAATATCTTTTCTTTATACAAATAAATGTTAATATCTTTTCTTTATACGAATAAATGTCAATGTTTTTCTTGTGTGTTTACAACAAACTTATGAATGAGATGTTTATTATTTAACATTTTGGTTTCGAGTAGTGAACCTGGCAAAGACAGCTCGTATAAATAAACAGAAATTTCATCTTTTCTCCTTTTTCTTTTTCCAACCATTGCAAAAAAAAATAAGGTCATCATCATTATTACGTCAGATGTCGGCCATCATACAAAACAGGAAGTGATTTGAGTAAACAGTTTTTGCTTGGGAGCCGAAACGCCTTCACTTCCCACCCGCCAACGCATAAGTAAACAATCTCAATAGTAGTAGTGGTGTTACTACCACTACTACCACCACCACTACTACTACCACTACTACTAGTATATAAGTTACAGTAAAAAAAAGAAATACTTTTAACAAGTGTCGCCGAACGATGAAACATTTTTTCCCTAAAAAAATGGCTACCATTTCATTTAATTACTAAAAAAAAAAAAAAATCTCACGCAGACATCTGCATCACCAAAACTACGACTATACCTATGTATCTTGGCCTTTTGGCTAAGATCAAAGTGTAGTATCTGTTCCGATGGATACTGCACCCCATACTGGTGTTGTCTTGGCCTTCGGGTCTTGATTTACGTCGGTCAATGGGTTTGTCCTGTGCAGTTCTGGGAAGTCCACCTTCCCAGGCTTTGCCTCTCCTCTTTTGGGAGGAGTAAGTTTATTGCTTACTGCCTGAGGCGCCCCTACCGGGGAATGCCGACAGAGCTGCCCAGGCAATTTTTAAACCCCCATTTTCCCGACCCGACCTTTGGTTACATCTTACTTGTGGGAGTAAGATAAAAACTGGCCTTGTGCCTAACTCTTGGAGAGGAGTAAATCAATACTCATCTCATACTGTAAATAGGTACAAACGGATAATCATGCTTAAAAAAAAAAACAAAAAACAAAAAAAACACAAGTGAGTCGTGAAACTGCATACCGCTGCCTGACAATGTAAGGATGAGTCAAAGTCTTGTCTGTGTCTTATTTCTAATATTGTATGAAGTATTCCCGAAGTTATCCTATGGAAAACTCAAAAACTATTTATTTGATCATGGTTTAGATTGTGCATGGCGGTTAGGGTTAGAGTTTAGGGTTAGGGTTACTTGTTAGGGTTAGGGTTAGGGTTAGAAAATGTGCATTGTGGGTACTGTTATCAAAGAGCATTAGATCCATATATCAAATTTGGAAAAAATGTAAGTTGAAATTCTATCAAAATTTCGACTGTGACCAAACTTTTCATGGTCATATTATAAAATATTGAACTTCATTGGCTACAATAAGGGCCAAGTAGTGAGTCTCTGTGACGAACAAAACCAAACTTATCGACAAAAGCGTGACCTTTTCCATGACCGTAACCATGACCTTTGACCTAGATATCCCAATATCAAATCAGTTCTAAGTTTGACTAAGTTAAAAAAAATTTTTTAAAAGTCATGAGACTACATACCTCTGCCTGACAACGTAAGGATGGGACAAAGTTTATCTATGCCTTACTTCTTTACTGTTATCAAATAGCACCAGATCCATGCATAAAATTTGGAAAAATCAGAAATTTTGTAAAAATTTCGAACTTGACCTAACTTTTCAAGGTCAACGTGAAAGGTCAAGCTCAATGGCATACAAGATATGAGACTTCATTGACTACAATATGGGCCAAGTAGTGAGTCTCTACGATATAAGACTTCATTGACTACGATATGGGCCAATCCAAGTACTTGTAAAACAGGCACAAGGATGCAACATTGCGATGCGATGGGACAGGGGCTGGAGCTTAGTGGATAGTGAGGGACCTATTAAGTTGGCGACTCTTTTTTGGACCTTGTCCAAGAGGGAGAGACTAGCGGACGATGCACTAGCCCAGATGTGGCAACAATACTCCATGCATGGGCGGATGGTGGCTTTGTAGAGATATAGGATAATGTCAGGTGTGAGAAGTTTACTGGCATGGTAGAAAGAGCCCACCTTCTTTGCAGCAGCCCTGGCAATGTCTTCAATGTATTTATTCCAATCAAATTTGGAAAAAATGGAAGTTGAAATTCTATCAAAATTTCGACTGTGACCAAACGTTTCATGGTCATATAAAATATTGAACTTCATTGGCTAAAATAAGGGCCAAGTAGTGAGTCTCTGTGATGAATAAAACCAAACTTATCGCAAAAAAATGAAAAATAGTTTGTTTTAATTAGATACCGGCTTCCTAACCAAAAATGCACCAAACATTGATGTCATTGTTTTTTTTTCCTTTCCCTTTGCTAAACTCGATCAAAAGCAAAAAATTTCTTTCTACAAAACAACCAAATCATGAATAAATATTTGAAGATATATAGAACTTTTTACATAAAAGAATAAAAACTTTTTACCAAAATGAATGGATTCGGCATTAAATAATCCGAAAAGGGTTGATATGCCGTAAAACAAAACAACTAAATGAAACACCATGAATAAATATTGGAAGATATGAAAAATATGAAGTATAAATTTTTTAACCAAAATGACCGGATTCGGCATTATTTAATGCCGAATCCGGTCATTTTGGTTAAAATAACCTCAAAAGGGTTGATATGCCGTAAAACAAAACAACCAAACCAAACTCCATGAATAAATATTTGAAGATATAAACAACTTGAAGCATAAAAACATTTACGAAAATGACCGGATTCGGCATTAAATAATTCGAAAACGGTTGATATGCCGTAAAACAAAACAACCAACCTTGTTCTAATTATCCATAATTTATAATGAACTGAAACAGTCAAAACCATCTCTCTCTGAGCTATCTAGATATTTCTCTTGCCCCTCTCACTCTATGTTGATCCAACCACTCTTTAATATTTCTAAATGTCTCTGAACATTTAGAGAAAGAGTGATTCTTTTCTCAACGTTGCCATCTAATTTAGATGCATGTGTCTGTACACACCACAAACACGTATCTAAATTATTTGACTTCAACTAAATAAAAAGAAAGGCAATCTAAAAACTAACCATTTCTCAATCTGGGAACGAGTGAAGGTAAAAATAAAAAAATAAATAAAATAAATAAATAAATGAAAAAAAAATAAAAATAAATGAAAAAAATAAATGAAAAAAAAAAAAAAATTAAAATTAAAATAAATTTTAAAAAATGAATAAAAAATAAATAAATAAATAAAAATAAATGAATAAATAAAAATAAATGAATAAAAAATAAATAAATTAAAAAAATGAATAAAAAAAATAAATTAAAAAAAAAAATAAAAAAAATAAAAAAATAAATAAAAAATTAAAAAAAAAGTAATTAAAAAGCTATAAAAAAGTAGAATTGTTTTAAAATTTCAATTTTAATCTCAAGGCCCTAAACTTTAATCTCCTTACCTTAGACACTGGGTTTTAATCCAGATTATGTGCGACCTCTTAAAATAGACACTTTTATCTCTGTGTGAATCATATAATTATAGGTTTTTGGTGTGAGGATCAAATGCATTTCAGGATTTGTATTCAATTTGTCATTTGAACAGCGAATAAAATCATTTGAACAGCGAAGAAAATAATTTGAACAGTGAATAAAATAGTTTAAACAGCGAAGAAAATAATTTGAACAGCGAATAAAATAATTTGAACAGCGAAGAAAATAATTTGAACAGTGAATAAAATAATTTGAACAGCGAATAAAATAATTTGAACAGTGAAGAAAATAATTTGAACAGTGAAGAAAATAATTTGAACAGCGAAGAAAATAATTTGAACAGCGAAGAAAATAATTTGAACAGCGAAGAAAATAATTTGAACAGCGAATAAAATAATTTGAACAGTGAAGAAAACAAATAAAATGACTGACTTACAGTTTAATTAATTCAAAACTAATATCGATTTTAACTAATTACATCAGAGGCTCACAGATCTTGCTTATATAAATAAATAATAATAATAATAATAATCCAGGTAAAACATCCACAGGGTAGTAATCCAAAGAATTTCAACCGGGTTTATAAAAAGTGTTCAATCAAGGGAGGCGCGATAGCGCTCTATCCCTTAATAGACTACAAAAACGGCCTATGCTGTAAATCTCATTTCTTTGATCAGTCATAACTCAAAAACCAATAAACCAAATTAGTTAAAACTTTGCACAAAATTTTCATTTGATAGGATCTATAAGTGTGTAGAATTTCAGCATCATTAGTTAAGGCAACCCAGAGATCCAGAAAGGTCAGGAGTGATTTTGTGTTATCCGTGTGTACGTACGTACGTACGTGTGTGCCACCCTGTATCTCATCAACTATTTGATGGATTCAGCTGATTTTTAGCAGAGATAGAGGTTCTAGGGTCTAGTTGATGGCATTTTAATTTCAGTTTACCATATACCTTAGTTTTCCAGAAAATTAAAAAAACTTAAAAATTACCATTGTCTTGAGGCGTAGCCTTTACAAAAGTAGTGACATTCCATGATAAATTCCAGTATACTGAAATCATATGCTCTTAATAGGGTTAAGATGGAAATTCATATACACTAAATGTACAAAAGCAAGGAAATTCCCAAATTTTTACACTTTTATTGTCATTAAGGGTATGATTACATATCAACCAAACCATTTCATTATCACATCACTACAGTATAAATATATATGCATGAGTGGATGAAGTGTGTGAGGTGCGCTGAAGAAAAATTCCTACCAGTAAAATACATAAACCTGTTGTGCTCGCATACCCTTAATGACAATAAAAGTGTAAACATTTGGGAATTTCCTTGCTTTTGTACATTTAGTGTATATGAATTTTCATCGTAACCCTATTAAGGGCATATGATTTCAGTATACTGGCATTTTTCATGGAATATCAAATAGAGCTTTTATATATGATGGATAGTACTATCTTATATATACATATATATATATATAAATATATATATATGTATATAAAGATAAATGAAGGAAGAGAGATAAAGATGTGCGAATGCTAAATCTATTTCAACTTCGATTGTTCAATGCAAGGTGTACTCGGTAAAAACATGTTTATTATTCTTTCCTTAAGCCAGGCTTTTCAAAGATTAAAATCCTATCATCAGAGGAATTACATAGATGGATAAGTTGGCAGGGGAAAAGCCAAAATTCAAAATTTGAAAAACTCATCTTTATCTCTCTTCCTTCATTTATCTTTATAATTGATCTATCTTGTATAGTGAGCTTAAATCATTTTACTATAGGTTCCATTCTCTAAAAGTAGTCTCATTTTATTTTATATATATATATATATATATATACTTTAAAGACATAAAGAATATCTTTAGCCAGTAGACTATCAGGATAAAAAAAGCTCAATATGGTGTATAGAGCAATAATATTAATTGAAGCTTAATTTCTGATACCCGCAGTAATGTCATTGCAGTAATGGTCCTCTGAGGAGAAGATTTTCTTTGAAAACTCATGAGTTAAAGACGCAGTATCACTCCTTGTTTTTGAACTTTAAAAAATCTGATTAATTTCTCATTTTATCATGTAATTCAATTAATATATATATATATATATATATATATATATATATGAAGAAAAGTGGGGATAAAATGATCCGACGTAATGTAAAAAGAAAAAAGGAAAGCCGAAAAATATGCGATTTATGTATTCATCAACGTTTCGTCTTTATTGAAAGACTTCCTCAGGATGAATAAAGCAATGTAGAAAAACCATACAGAATATTAAATTTGATTTGTCAGAAAGTGTCCAGACTTCGACATGGCTGTTGACGTGAACAAGCACAGAGTATTATATATATATATATATATATATATATGTAAAAGTGTCCAACAAGCATGCTAGAATAATCAAGATTTTAACAAAAAGGAACCGGCGCCATGTTGTCTTTTGAATCGCTCAAGACAAAAAAAAAGTATCAAAACGTCTTTTTTTTCCCATATTACTGCGTAATTCTAAATTGATTTTAACTCCAAAACGGTCTTAATGTCACAATCTTTAAAGAAATGTATTTTATCGCCTATAAACTAATTTTATTCAATTTTTTTTTTGAAGAAACTGTTTATGTAACATGAATTGGAAAAAAAAAGCAATATTGCATAAATGTTGGTGTACCCCAGGGATCTATTCTTGGACCTCTACTGTTCCTGATCTTCATAAACGACCTCCCTGATGCCATTGCGACTGAGATAGGAATATTTGCTGACGACACCACACTCTACTCTCGTTGTGTGGGCAAAACCGACGCGCACATATCTGAGGCAATGGCTGAATCCTTAGAAAATGACCTCCAGTCTGTAGTGGAATGGGTTAAAAATGGTTGGTAACTTTTAATGTCGCAAAGACAAAGCTCCTTTCCTTCAATAACTACAAGAAACCTCCTCAACCATCGATTGTCATGGCAAATAGCACCCTACCTGAGAGTTCATCATTCAAACTCCTCGGCCTAACCTTCACAGGTAACATGAATTGGAATAAATACATCGAAAACATTGCCAAGGCTGCTGCAAAGAAGGTGGGCTCCTTCTACCATGCCAGTAAACTTCTCACACCTGACATTATCCTATATCTCTACAAAGCCACCATGCATGGAGTATTGTTGCCACATCTGGGCTGGTGCATCATCCGCTAGTCTCTCCCTCTTAGACAAGGTCCAAAAAAGAGTCGCCAACTTAATAGGTCCCTCACTATCCACCAAGCTCCAGCCTCTGTCCCATCGCCGCAATGTTGCATCCTTGTGTCTGTTTTACAAGTACTTCAATGGAATGTGCTCCGATGAACTTGCTACTCTGGTGCCCCCTCGACGTAGATTCACTAGACCAACCCGACAATCTGCCAAATCCCAGACATTCACTGTGGAGGTCCCCAGATGCCGAAGATCTTTCTACTCCAAAAGCTTCTTTCCTCGTGCTGCTGGACTCTGGAACTCCCTCCCTGCTCCCTGTTTTCCTGACAGTACTGACATGCAGAAATTTAAAACTAATGTAAACAGACATCTCGCTGCGCAGCTCCCAATTTAGGTTGACCCCCCCCCCCCTCCCTTAAAAACTCTCACATTTTTTCTCAGTAGCCCCTTACGTCTACAGTGGCGGCCTGCCTTGTTTTGGGTGAACTATGTTAAAAAAAAAAAATTTTTTTTTTAAATGTCGTCAATCTAAACGTTTACCATTAACTTTTAATGTAAGTAATTTCAGAATGTTCATAAAATAATCTGTTCTGTTCAATGCACTTTTCATATCGTGGAAAAAAAAAAAAAAAAAAATGGACCTACAACCAAATGTCCAGCATCATCTCCTCAGCTTCAATATTATGCACTGCCGACATCGACACTACCAAAGTCTTGTCCCAATTCTTTTTATGAGCAAAAAAAAAAAAAAATTTCGCTCTGAAAAGAGATTAGATCGAAACCTTGGCAGTGTCTATGTAAGCTAAATATATATATATATATATATGGAATATATCTACCAAATTTAAAGTTTATCGACATTCTTGCCTAAATGCAGTTATTGAATAGACATGTATCATATATTGAAATCAAAAGTTCGACATCGTAAAGTGCTATATTGTAAAGTGCTATATTGTAAAGTACAAAGACGAAATTTAAAAAATCCTATTTAATAAATGTAATTTAATTACAAAATTGAATCCGTCACAATGCATTTCGGTTTCTTTGTAAACAAATAAATTATCTACATTTCATTTTTTTTTTAATTGAAAAAAAAAAAAAAAAAAAAAAAAAAAAATTTTTTTTTACTTTGTGCCCTTTTCGAAATTTGAAAGGAACCGGGAACGCATTTAAAATAGCGGGTTTAAAAAATTTTCTTAGCAAATCCTCAGGTATCAAAAGTACAGAGTTTGGGAAGCTTATTTACATCCAACCATTTTACAAATAGAGATTAAGTCCTAAAAATAGTTTTATGCGTCTATCTGATAACTACATTTCCGCAAGAATATCTACGAACGTGAAATTTGGGAGAAATCTTCCTCCAGAGTGTCATGAGAAGGGAGCGGCATATTTATAGTTTTTTTTTTTGTGCAATTTTAGTTATAGGCCGATCAAGTTAATTGGTTTCATGTAAAAGCATTATTTTGTACTTACTCAGTCATATTTTATCTCTCACGCCCCGAAAAAGAATTTTAAAATATCAAGCAGAACTTTAATTAGAACGATTTTTCCATTTCGATGTTCAACCTGTATTTGTGCCCGAGCCGACATTTTGGGCTGTGAGCGGTCGGTAGAATAGACAAGGGCATTAACTCCGTTTTTATTGTTAGGATTATAAAAAGAAAGAAACACATAAGCAATAATAATAAAATATATATTTATTAAATTAAAAAATAGAAAATTAAATAATTATTTTTACTTTGTTCACCGGGATACTTTCCACGATATAACTATTGTTTTTTTTTTCATATTTACATGGTAACAGCGACCTAGGGGACCCAATTTCGCGACACTTATCTGCCCTTAGTTAGCTAACCGGCCACTAATCGGCCACTCCAAAAATCGCAGACTCGCCATTTCATATAACCCTTATGGAAATGGAAAAATCGTTCTAATTAAAGTTCTGCTTGATATTTTTAAATTCTTTTTCGGGGCGTGAGAGATAAAATATGACTGAGTAAGTACAAAATAATGCTTTTACATGAACACAATTAACTTGATCGGCCTATAAGTAAAATAGCACCTTTTTTTTTTGTTTTCTCATAAAAAAGGTGTACCCCAAGGAGGGGTATGAAAATCCTACGAAAGCTTTTAGTAACTCTGATTCATAGCAAAAGCAGACATACTAATGTTTATCATCTTTTTAAGACTAAAGGGGAGGTTACATCGGCCGAAACGTTTTAAGAACAACATCCAAGATGTAAACAGTTTTGGCCAATGTGACCTCTGACCTTCTTCGCGTGCACCTTGTTAAACTAGGAAATCTTTCTGTCGAACTCAGAAATCCGTACGGAATTTAATCCGCGGGGCTTGATTGCTCAGCGAGGACCTGTTGCGCAACGGATAAAAGTGCTAAGTAATAATCAGTTCCAAGTGACTGTCTCCTAGAAGTTAAAGGTTAAATCCTCAGCGATACTAAGAATTCAATTACGAATTACTCAAGACTTCTACCCGGTCATGACGGACGGAACGAGAGCAAACCACCCTCGTGGATCAAATTTCGTACAGATCCAAGAGTTTGACTAGAGGCATCTAAAGAAAGTCGGAGGTTACATCGGCCGAAACGTTTTAAGAGTAACATCCAAAATGTGAACAGTAGTCCGAATAATCTAAATAATACAAGTTAGCGTTTTTAATGGGGAGCAGACACAAAACATGTATGCAATAAACTTGGTGCTGTTATAGATGACGCGCCTGATTTCCGTGACTTCGCGTCAACAACGATCGGGCATGTTGCGGAAGCGCCCGAGTGCTGACGGAATAATATAATTTTTTTTCTTTTATTTTATTTTATAAAAACATTGACAAAATTTTACCCCCCCCCCCCCAAACATTATTCTCACAAAAAAAAAAAAAAAAAAAAACTGATTTTAATCTATGTATTTTTTTCTTTGAATTTATTTGCCTTATATTATCGTCTGCCACTCTTCCAGTTAGAGCTTGGCAGTTTGAATGCAGGACTTGGCTATTGCTAAGAACGGAAGTCCTAAACTTAACCCCTTACCCTAACCCATTTTTCTTTCTTTCTTTGTTTTATGTTAGCAAGAAGATAAAAAGAAAAACAGCGAAACAAATGAAAAAGAAAACATTGACAAAATTCCCCCCTGCAGTGAGATTTGAGTTCTTGCCGGGAAGCCGACGAGTCAAGTCGCCTTAGCCATGTAGCGATTAAATAAGATAGGGGAATTCAGATCCCCAAAAATGAGAGCCAGACGATGTCCCCCTACTCCTTCCCTTGCAGGAATTAAGTGGTTAATTAATTGGTTAATTAATTGGTTAGTTAATTGGCTAGCATAGGCTTCTCTCTGTTTCAATGAAAATGAAAACAAATGGCTCGGAACTACCGGAGAAGGCTTGTTATATTTTGTTATGTGTAGATTGATTTTAGTTATAGAAAGAAACCGCCGGCACGAAATTGTGACAATGACAAAGCGTCTGCAGAGAGTGGTGCCGGCGACAGCAAGAAGAAAGGGAAATATAATTCACGAATTGGGTTTACTGCTGTGTCAGCCGAAAGGGAGAGATTGAAGCCGGGACCGACTGGCAAGACCACTCGACGTCGCCCGGATCGAGAAACGACATATCGTCCCGTTAGCAAGCGATGCTGTTCGCTGGATCAACAAAGGAGCTGTTGTACTACACAAGATTCCGACATGCAAACGTACGAAAAGGACACAAAAGTGCAACTTTGACTGTTCATATAAGATTCATTTCAACAGCTAACACATTGAATCTGTCTAATATGATTCATAGCACAGAAGAGATCTAGCTAGGTTTTTTTTTTTAAATAGTAAATCAATAAAAAATAAAACTCAGATTTGGATTCTGTAAAAACAGACGGAAACACAATTTGATAATAGGAGCAAACATTTCATTCATTGGATTTTTTTGGTGAAAAAAAAACAAAAAAAAATTAAAAGCCTATATTAATTATATATTTATAAAAGGACAAGATTAAATTTTGTTTGCATCCTAATTTTATCAAAATGACCCCCCAAAAATGAGTTATCACAAGTTGAAATTGAAGGGAATTTCACTCATTTTCGTACATTAAAGCGGCTGGTTTGCGATACCTAATAATAATAACATGGTACAACATTAACAAATAAAAATTGGCTAGTCAGAATCAAAGTTTCATTTGTCAGCTTAAAAAAAGCTATTTGGGTCTGACTTTGAAAATCCGACAAGATAACTTTAGATATAGTAGATATGCCGATATCTATCAAGACTAAATGTTCTTAATGGGAGAGTGATGGATGAGAATAGATCGACAGATATAAATTAAAGAATCATTACAGAACAGATACAACCCCCCCCCCCAAAAAAAAAAAAGAGGAGGAGGTAATCCCTGGGAGGATCGCATCATGACCACAGAACTGCACTACTCCCCCACCCGCACATACACACAATAAAAAGGAGGAGGTAATGCTTGGACAGATGGTATAATGATGAACGAACATATACTTCACTACCCCCCCCCCCCTCTTAAAGGAGGAGATAATGCCTGGGAGGATAATATCATGACATTATATGGTAGCTCAATAAAAAATTGTAGCTATAGAAAAAGAACAAGCAGTTCGACGAGCTCGAACAATTTTCCCCTTTTCCGAACTTGCGATTTACAGTTATCACATTTTTACCCTAATTTTACAAAAATCCGAAAAAGAATTGCAAACATAATGAAGTAGATGAAAAGGCTGATCTACAGGGTGATTCATAAGTCACTTCACTTAGCTATTTAAAATGATTACCATAT
The DNA here is from genome assembly GCA_963556195.1 of Sepiola atlantica. NCBI lineage: Eukaryota > Metazoa > Mollusca > Cephalopoda > Sepiida > Sepiolidae > Sepiola > Sepiola atlantica. The sequence continues at coordinate 15,079,460 of OY744555.1, forward strand.
GAAGCACAAACATACTATGAACTTTTGATAATTGTTATCTTACTCTCTAATTACTGCTATTTGTTAGGCAATGGAAACGTGATGTGAACAGAAAGCCTTCTCCGCACAACACCATAATCAATCAAATATGCTACAAAGAGTCGTAAATTCCTTGCAAAAAAAGAATGGAGCTATGCATGCAGAACGAAGGTGGAAATTTTGGAAATTTGCTGTAATTTTAAACTCCCATAAATGAATTTGTTGAATAAACTTTCTGTTTTGTATTACCGTATTTTTTAACTTTAGAATTTCAAAAATAAATAGCTAAGTGACTTATGAATCACCCTGTACAATAGATATGCGGTAAGATTTCATTAACTTTTGGCCAAGATCAAAGTGTAGCATCTGTTCCGATGGGTACTACACCCTATAGACCGATACCGTCTTGGCCTTCGGGTCTTGATTTATGCCGGTCTGTGGGTTTGTCCTGTGCAGTTCTAAGAGGTCCACCCTCCCAGGCTTTGCCTCCCCTCTTTGGGGAGGAGTAAGTTTATTGCTTACTGCCTGAGGCGCCTCTACCGGGGAATGCCGACGGGGCTGCCCAGGCAATTTTTTATAGGCCAGACCACTTTTCATTCTCTAGGGCGCTGGCTTTTCAAATCCCACTTTCCCGACCTTGTGTCACATCTTACCGCTGTGGGAGGAAGATGAATCTCTTCATCGACTACAATCAACACAATGAACGCGAATTATACGAGTGACACAATTTTTATTTATAAAAGTAGCAAATATGTGTTTGCGTGGTTGGGAGGATCGCTTATTTTTTAATTCATGTTTTGAAACATGACGTAAATCATAAATCTATGACGTCACGCCAAAGCTACAATTATTCTGTTAAGGTAATGTTTTAAGCTCTATTTATGAGAAAGTCCAAATAGGTCAGTTGGTAAAACCTCAGACTGAAGATCTCAAGGTTTTGGTTTCGATTTCCGGTCATGGCATTTGCTTTATTTGTCGGGAATTTATTATTTAGTATTAATGCAATATTTTCTATTTCTAAAAGAAGTTATGATATTTATTTAATTGACGGACAGACACACACACAGAAAATTCCCCATGATATTATGAGTGGATTGGTGTGTGTGTGTAATTAATTACATTTATTTATTATAATTCATGTTTTGAAACATGACGTAAATCATAAATCTATGACGTCATATCAAAGCAATAATTATTTTGTTACGGTAATGTTTTAAGCTCTATTTATAAGAAAGTCTAAATAGCTCAGTTCGTAGAACATCAGACTGAAGATCTGAAGGTTTCGGTTTCGATTTCCGGTCATGGCGTCCGATTTATTTGTTGGGAATTTATTATTTACTGTAATTGCACTATTCTTGATTTCTATACGGTACAAATCACGTTGACACACCGGTTCCCGTTAGATCACCGAAGTTAAGCGACGTTGAGCCTGGCCAGTATTAAATGGGTGACCATTTGGGACTACCAGGTGCTGTATGTGCTCTCTGTTTATCTCGGCATTGTTTCCAGTCGTCTTGAACTGCTTGCCATTGGAATCAAGCAGTGCCAACTCAGGAGAGGTGTTGTTAGGGATTGCGCAACCCTTGCTTCATAATTACACGCGCAGCCAGCCCCTTATAGGGGTATCCATAGTCTCTCTAGACTGAACAGAGGGCCTCCATTTCTAGAAATAAAGATTTCTGAAATTTCGAAATGTATTTATTTAAATTGTGACTGATGTATTAATTACGTTTTTAAAAATTGTCACTGATGTATTTATTACGTTTTTAAAAATTGTGACTGATGTATTTATTACGTTTTTAAAAATTGTCACTGATGTATTTATTACGTTTTTAAAAATTGTCACTGATGTATTTATTACGTTTTTAAAAATTGTCACTGATGTATTTATTACGTTTTTAAAAATTGTGACTGATGTATTTATTACGTTTTTAAAAATTGTCACTGATGTATTTATTACGTTTTTAAAAATTGTCACTGATGTATTTATTACGTTTTTAAAAATTGTCACTGATGTATTTATTACGTTTTTAAAAATTGTCACTGGTGTATTTATTACGTTTTTAAGAATTGTGACTGATGTATTTATTACGTTTTTAAAAATTGTGACTGATGTATTAATTACGTTTTTAAAAATTGTCACTGATGTATTTATTACGTTTTTAAAAATTGTCACTGATGTATTTATTACGTTTTTAAAAATTGTCACTGATGTATTTATTACGTTTTTAAAAATTGTCACTGATGTATTTATTACGTTTTTAAAAATTGTCACTGATGTATTTATTACGTTTTTAAAAATTGTGACTGATGTATTTATTACGTTTTTAAAAATTGTCACTGATGTATTTATTACGTTTTTAAAAATTGTCACTGATGTATTTATTACGTTTTTAAAAATTGTGACTGATGTATTTATTACGTTTTTAAAAATTGTGACTGATTTATTTATTACGTTTTTAAAAATTGTGACTGATGTATTTATTACGTTTTTAAAAATTGTCACTGATGTATTTATTACGTTTTTAAAAATTGTCACTGATGTATTTATTACGTTTTTAAAAATTGTGACTGATGTATTTATTACGTTTTTAAAAATTGTCACTGATGTATTTATTACGTTTTTAAAAATTGTCACTGATGTATTTATTACGTTTTTAAAAATTGTCACTGGTGTATTTATTACGTTTTTAAGAATTGTGACTGATGTATTTATTACGTTTTTAAAAATTGTGACTGATGTATTAATTACGTTTTTAAAAATTGTCACTGATGTATTTATTACGTTTTTAAAAATTGTCACTGATGTATTTATTACGTTTTTAAAAATTGTCACTGATGTATTTATTACGTTTTTAAAAATTGTCACTGATGTATTTATTACGTTTTTAAAAATTGTCACTGATGTATTTATTACGTTTTTAAAAATTGTGACTGATGTATTTATTACGTTTTTAAAAATTGTCACTGATGTATTTATTACGTTTTTAAAAATTGTCACTGATGTATTTATTACGTTTTTAAAAATTGTGACTGATGTATTTATTACGTTTTTAAAAATTGTGACTGATGTATTTATTACGTTTTTAAAAATTGTCACTGATGTATTTATTACGTTTTTAAAAATTGTGACTGATGTATTTATTACGTTTTTAAAAATTGTGACTGATGTATTTATTACGTTTTTAAAAAATGTGACTGATGTATTTACGTTTTTAAAAAATGTGACTGATGTATTTATTACGTTTTTAAAAAATGTGACTGATGTATTTATTACGTTTTAAAAAATTGTCACTGATGTATTTATTACGTTTTTAAAAATTGTGACTGATGTATTTATTACGTTTTTTAAAAAATGTGACTGATGTATTTATTACGTTTTTAAAAAATGTGACTGATGTATTTATTACGTTTTTAAAAATTGTCACTGATGTATTTATTACGTTTTTAAAAATTGTCACTGATGTATTTATTACGTTTTTAAAAATTGTGACTGATGTATTTATTACGTTTTTAAAAATTGTGACTGATGTATTTATTACGTTTTTAAAAATTGTGACTGATGTATTTATTACGTTTTTAAAAATTGTCACTGATGTATTTATTATGTTTTTAAAAATTGTCACTGATGTATTTATTACGTTTTTAAAAATTGTCACTGATGTATTTATTACGTTTTTAAAAATTGTGACTGATGTATTTATTACGTTTTAAAAAATTGTGACTGATGTATTTATTACGTTTTAAAAAATTGTGACTGATGTATTTATTACGTTTTAAAAAATTGTGACTGATGTATTTATTACGTTTTTAAAAATTGTGACTGATGTATTTATTACGTTTTTAAAAATTGTGACTGATGTATTTATTACGTTTTAAAAAATTGTGACTGATGTATTTACGTTTTTAAAAATTGTGACTGATGTATTTATTACGTTTTTAAAAATTGTGACTGATGTATTTATTACGTTTTTAAAAATTGTCACTGATGTATTTATTACGTTTTTAAAAATTGTCACTGATGTATTTATTACGTTTTTAAAAATTGTCACTGATGTATTTATTACGGTTTTAAAAATTGTGACTGATGTATTAATTACGTTTTTAAAAATTGTGACTGATGTATTTATTACGTTTTAAAAAATTGTGACTGATGTATTTATTACGTTTTTAAAAATTGTGACTGATGTATTTATTACGTTTTTAAAAATTGTGACTGATGTATTTAGTACGTTTTTAAAAATTGTGACTGATGTATTTATTACGTTTTTAAAAATTGTGACTGATGTATTTAGTACGTTTTTAAAAATTGTGACTGACGGACAGACGGACAAAATCTATATTTATATAAGAAGGTAGCAACGTTGGTTATAAATTGACGCTGAAAATAAGTTAATCCGGGTAAACAAAATTCTTTTAGTAGTTTGACCTTTAATTCAGGTAAGCACATGTCGAACGTACACGTGTACGACCATCGTAAGCGAAGGATGCATGACCTCTATGTTTCGTTATCTTCTATCGGCTTACGATCACGACCGAGTATTTTAGAGACGAGACTGGATTTCTAGTTTATCGGAAAACCAAACACAAACAATAAAATCTATTTGTGGATTTAGTATGTGTTATGGCAATATCATGTTGGGTTATGGCGATATCATGTTGGGTTAGGGTTATATCATGTTGGGTTATGGCGATATCATGTTGGTTGGGGTTATGGCTATATCATGTAGGGTTAGGGTTATGGCGATATCATGTGTTATGGTTATATCATGTGTTATGGTTATATCAAGTGTTATGGCGATATCATGTTAGGTTAGGGTTATATTATGTTGGGTTAGGGTTATGCAGATATGTTGGGTTAGGGTTAGGGTTATGGCGATATCATGTTGGGTTATGGCGATATCATGTTGGTTAGGGTTATATTATGTTGGGTTAGGGTTATGCAGATATGTTGGGTTAGGGTTAGGGTTATGGCGATATCATGTTGGGTTATGGCGATATCATGTTGGGTTATGGCGATATCATGTTAGGTTAGGGTTATATTATGTTGGGTTAGGGTTATGCAGATATGTTGGGTTAGGGTTATGGTGATATCATGTTGGGTTATGGCGATATCATGTTGGTTAGGGTTATGGCGATATCATGTTGGGTTAGGGTTATATCATGTTGGGTTAGGGTTATGCAGATATGTTGGGTTAGGGTTATGGCGATATCATGTTGGGTTATGGTGATATCATGTTGGGTTAGGGTTATATCATGTTGGGTTAGGGTTATGCAGATATGTTGGGTTAGGGTTATGGCGATATCATGTTGGGTTATGGTGATATGTTGGGTTAGGGTTATGCAGATATGTTGGGTTAGGATTAGGGTTATGGCGATATCATGTTGGGTTATAGTGATATCATGTTGGGTTAGGGTTAGGTTTATATCATGTTGAAACAATGATTTACTGAAGTTAAGCAACACTTGGTCAGTAGGTAGATGAGTGATCATTTGGGAATACAAGTAAAATAAAGTAGTCAACCATAGTCGAGAGTGACACGAAGACTCCCCCCCCCCTTTCATTAGTTACTACACCAAGGTGTAGGGGAGGGCGACACTACTTTCCCAGGATTACTCCATTGCATGGAGTATTGTTGTCACATCTGTGCACCATCTACTAGTCTCTCCGTCTTAGATAAAAAAAAAAAAAACAAAGAGTTGCTAATCTAATAGGTCACTCACCATCCACCAATTAAATAGGATAGTTAATGTCCATACATTCAAATTGCGACATTAACGCACCGTATTTTTGCTTAAATCATTTCCCATCGACATTAGATCTTCGTCCAAAATCAAAGATGAATATATGAATTGTTTGACTAACCATTGTTTTATTGGTTGATCGTTTTTTTCTTCTTCTAAGCTTTAAACGTCATTTTGTGCTCCTTTTTATATGCTTTTTTTTCTTCAAAGTTTTTAATTATCTTATTTTAGTAATCCTGAACAATAATATATATATTTTGGTACAGAAAAATTAGTAGAACATTGGTACCGTCGGTTTTAAGCACAGAAGGACTTAGCCATCCGGCTCTCTTCAGCTTCTGTTGTCACCGGATGGCTAAGTCCTTCTGTGCTTGAAACCGACGGTACGAATGTTCTACTAATTTTTCTGTACCAAAATAAATAAATATTACGCTCTTGAGTTTTAATTTTTAACTTTAATTCTCAATTAATCGAGCACTCTGCTGGAATTTTTCCTGCTATATTACAAAGAAGTTATATATATATATATATTTGTGTTATAATGGAATAATTCCAGGAAGAAATCCGGGTAAGAGAGCTCAATGTGGTAAACAGAGCAAGAATAACGTAAAATATAATAACACGAAATTACATGATTGTCGATGCAATAATTTATTTCAACCTTGCATGATTGTCGATAAATATATATATATATATATATATATATATATATATATATATATACGAACACTGACGAAGGCTGAAGGATTACGGCCGAAAATTTTGTTCTCCTTTCTTGGAAAAAAAAAAACCCAAACTTTTTTCTATATAAGGGAAAATTGATATTCCTAACGTCAAAATATATAAAATAAATTGTGAAAATATATAAAAATATATTTTTCACACACACACACATTATATATATATATATATATATATATATAGTATGTTGGATCTGTGAAGGGTGGGGTGTTTTTGGTAGAAGATCTTGTCTAAAAGAACTCAATTGCAAAACGAAAAAAAAAAAACCCTCAAACCAACATATAAAGCCAATTCGTCCTACGTTTTTTTTTCCTTCCCTTTTTTTGTGGGGTGGGGAGTGGGGGAAGAACCTGTTACTTATAAATAAATAATTACTTATGAACTTGATTCAAATGCTTCATTCTAGCCAAGTATGTTAGCACAGACAATGTGTCAGACTCTTATTCTATGCTATCCGTCGACCCGGACAACACCGGATAGCCCTGCTGGTATGAATGCAAATAGATAAATCAATGACTGACTTTTTTTTTTTTTTCTTCTTCTTCAATCCCACAATAAGAACTACTATTACTACTATTACTACTACTACAAGCGCAGCAACAATTGCCGAATTGTAGTAGTAGTAGGAGAAGGAGGAAGAGGAGGAAAGGGGAGGAAGAGGAGGAGGTGGAGGAAGAGGGGGAGGAGGAAACCATTGAGTCACCCGTGTTGGTAAGGATAACGATGAACTAAGCTGTTATTCATATAGAAAACAGTCACAGCAGCGTATGATAGTGTGTGTGCGTGTGTGTGTGAACATGTGTGTGTGTGCGGACATGCGCGTGTGTGTGCGCATGCGCAACAGAAAGTTTCCTATTGAAACCCTAGGTAAACACGAGCGAGATTGTCGTGACTCATAGACGAAGCAGCAGCAGCAAAAATTAAAATGTCTGCCTTTCTTCAAAAGAAAGGCCTCACAAGAACCGCACACACATCTAGACTTGCATATATTAACCATTAAAAAAATAAAAAAAAGTAAATTAAAAAAAATGCGTTTATATAATATACTAGAAGAGGTATCCGGCGTTGGCTGGGGAGTGGTGGGAAAAATATCTGACCCCCCCCCCTCTCCTCTCTCCTTTTCCGTACGCCCCTATTATAGCCGGAAGAAGCTGACATTTTAATCAGCTTTTTAAAATAGTGTCAGATATATAACATAATAACATAACATATATTTGGAAAAAAGGCTTTTGCCTGTAACTCCCGTTCCTTTCTTTCTTGTCCACTATATCAGTTCGTGCACAGGTCTGACTAAATATTGTCTGTGAAGCCAATGTTTGTCCAACTTGCACAGCTTTCTAAATTAGTGTCTGATATATAATATATAATGTAAAATTCCATCAAAAGTTTGATGTTTTAGGGGGGGGGGCTTCCACCGCAATAGATCTCTTTGAGATGAGAGGGAGGGGGGCACTTAGACTATTTCCATTTCATTTTACATATTAATAGGGGTGGGACGTAATGGGTGCAAAATTCAGTAGTGCGAGTAGTATTTTTTTGTGTTCATTTATACATAAATAACACTAAACAATCAAACATTTTGAAAATTTTGCAAAATTCAGAAGGGGTGGGACGTAATGGGTGCAAAATTCAGATTCATGCGAGTAGTATTTTTTTGTGTTCATTTATACATAAATAACACTAAACAATCAAACATTTTGAAAATTTTGCAAAATCCAGAAGGTGCAGGCCAATAGTTTTGGGCTATTTTACATTCATGAAAACCCTTTCACAGCCTGAAAATGGTCCTAAATTAAAGTACTATATCAGATTTAACCATCTATATCCATTCATAGCTTTTGAGGATGTTTTAGGACCTGCAATGTCGCATGAAACCACTTTTTCACCGAAAAATGATGGATTTTGAGTCCCGTGGAGCCCTAACGGCTATTTTGGCCTGCACCTTCTGAATTTTGTAAAATGTTCAAAATGTTTGATTGTTTAGTGTTATTTATGTATAAATGAACACACAAAAATACTAATCGCATGAATCTGAAATTTTCACCCATTACGTCCCACCCCTGATTTTAATCAGCTTTCTAAAATAGTGTTTGATATATAATATATGACAAATTCCACCAAAAGTTTGATATTTTAAGTTCTAAGGGGGGGGGGGGGCTTCCGCCGCAATAGGTCTCTTTGGAATGAGAGGGAGGGGGGGGCACTTAGAGATTGAGGACTATTTCGATTTCATGTTACATATTAATACACTTAGGGTTTATGTAGATTTTCTCACTTTTCTTTCTATAGGAAACACAGTTTTTTTTTTCTTTAAACTGAGTTCACCCCAAACTAGGCAAGTTGCCACTGAAGACGTAACGGGGCTACTGAGAATCAGTGTGAAAATTTAGGGGCTCATCCTAAATTGGGAGCTGTGCAGCAAGATGCTTGTTCACTTTTGTTTTAAATTTCTGCATGTCAGTACAGTCAAGGAAACAGGGAGCATGGAAGGAGTTCCAAAGACTGGCAGCTCGAAGCTATTGAAGTAGAAGGCTCTCCGGCATCTGGGGACCTCTACAGCGAATGGATGGGATTTAGCTGATTGTCGGGTTGGTCGAGTGTATTTACGTCGAGGGGGGCACCAGAGCAGCAAGCTCATCAGAGCACACTCCATTGAAGTACTTGTAAAACAAGCACAAGGATACAACATTGCGGCGATGGGACAGGAGCTGGAGATTGGTGGATAGTGAAGGACCTATTAAGTTGGCCACTCTTTTTTGGACCTTGTCTAAGAGGGAGAGACTGGTGGATGGTGCACCAGCCCAGATGTGGCAACAATACTCCATGCATGGGCGGATGGTGGCTTTGTAGAGATACAGGATAATGTCATGTGTGAGGAGATATGAACTAACAGTGTTTATTAAACATGAGTATCCCACACGAACAGGAATACAACCCCACCCAAAATCTAACCCACTCACTGACAAATAAACCACCACACACACTATCACCTTTGAATATGAATGCATCATTGAAGCAGAGAAACATACAACATCTATTATCAACAATTAATTTATTCTAAATAATACGTAGTTACGATTAAGACCCATATAAACATACAGTCTGCCCCTATTAACTCAGTACTTTCTCCAAAAGGGGCGCTTGAGTGAATTTACCGGAAGACGTTACAGTGATCTTTGAACTCCATTCTTCGATTTGTTTTCATTTCGTGAGTAGCTAATGATTCGAATGGGCTCTAACGCCCTTTTTAACAACAATAAAAGGTCAGCCTATCTCAATGAAACCATGGTACATCTCTAAAGTATGTAAAGTATAGTTTTTAAATAAATAAATTGTATATTAGCCCTCATATTTTTGCAATCAAGCACTTTATTGTATTTCTTTTCAACATACACCGATGAACTATATATATATATATATATAATTTATTTAAATACTGTATATTACATATTTTAGAAATGTACCGCGGTTTCATCGTGAGAAGTTTTCTAAAATGGTAAAGGGAGCCCACCTTCTTTGCAGCAGCCTTGGCAATGACTTCAATGTATTTGTTCCAATTCATGTTACCTGTGAATATTAGGCCGAGGAGTTTGAACGTTGGACTCTCAGGTAGGGTGTTATTTGCTATGGCAATCGGTGGTTGAAGAGGT